>NNCF01127440.1:710158-812032 GCA_002313205.1 Laupala kohalensis | reverse complement strand
ACGCCACCTCGCGGCCAACCCTAGAACCCGCTCCGGGACACGAAGATACGGCACAGCATCCTGGGAGCACGAAGATAACTCCGACCAGAGGCGCCGTCACGCACCCAAATATTGCACTTCGTCGACTAAGCTGCAACTAGACATCACCAGAGGTGCAATCTAGCGACGAAGAAAGAAATTCTTTACCTTCGACCACCGACTTACCTGGAGTCGTGATTTAAACGAACGAGGCACAAATTTCACACTGAACTTTCAACGCCTGTCATTCGTCGTCTGGTGTTATTCTTTGTTTACATTACGACAACCAGATTACATAATAAACCTTGTTCTATTCAAACCTCTTAGTATTTATTTTGGAGAGGAAGAGATCTTATTGCGAAGCAAGCCTACGTGCTGAGGCCTGCGAAGCAATAAAAAAAATCTTCCCCGACACAGGCATACATATAAGCGAATATTGCATTAATTACTAACACATATCTTTAATTTTCTTTCTCTGAGCCCGCATTAATATGCACCATAAAAAAATATTATATTTATATAGTTTCTTCTTGTCATATTATAGCGAAAACTGAGAAACGTATATGAGAAAGTATGTGCAATTGTTTTGCACCATTAGTTTTGAAAAGTCGGGGGAAAAATTATCATAAACTTCAAAAGTCAGGGTTTGTTATAGAAAAATTCTGGACAGCCTTCTTTAATTGGAACACTGGCGATACTCAGTGGCGGATCTATGGGGATCATGGGACCAAACTCTCAACAGATAAAGGCATACTTTGCCATTGTAAACAATCAATAAATTTGGTTATAATATTGCTAATTGTTGATTATCTATTTGATGAGTTGATATATTTTATTTGCGATACTTAAATGATTGCGATACTTAAATGATGCAGATCGTGGAGATGCAGCCATTGCTAAGCGAAGAGGAGACCGTGAGGGAGGCGTGTACGTGCACACAGAGCACGGAGCATCTGGATGCTGTGATGCGGGATTTCGCTGGACAGCTGGCGACACTGACGGAGCGCTTGGCAGCGATGGAGGGACGTATGACGCACATGGAGGAATCGGTGGAGCGCTCCCTGGCTGTCGTATTGCCCAAAGTAGATTCTCTGCTGCGGGGCATGGAACGGCGTACCTCTCCAGCGTCAGATCAGGTAGATGAATTTTCTTTTGCTTTCAATTATTGAATTCAATGGTGGATCTTGAGTTAACAGGAAGATAACAGGTAGTTTTAACAGGAAAGCTAAGTTTGTGAGACTCTTTCAATCAAGCATCTTGTAGCTTTAAGTGACAATTTTATTATTTTCTCATATTTATATTTTAAATATTTGTTGACTTGTAGTTATTTTCCGCTGTGTAGAAAATAATGTACCTCAGCGAGCTCGAAAGTTTTGATGAAGGTAAAAAAATGTTTAGACGTTATTTAGACGTGGAGACTTTTATTATATTTCTTTGTTCTCTGTATTTCTAACATAACTTTTACGTACAATGATGATATTGTGACATGAGGGTTTTTGCTTAGGAACGCTTAAAGTTTTACGATTTGGATTTGGAACAAAATTTTTAAGTTTGCGCCGTCAAATGTGACAAATGTTAACGCACGTAACTTCGCGAATGCAAGCATGATAAGTGAATATATCGAAATTTCTAATGCAAAATAAGCATATGTTTGTGTTTTGCCTTAATAGTGATATGAAAAAAATCGAATAAACCTGGAAAATGTGTAATTTAAATATCAATGAAGATGTTATAGTGGACTATTTCTTTTCGATAAATATGCGAAATTACGTATGGTGCAGTTTTGAGATGTATCTTGTACTCCGATGGTTTTCATACTGGTAGGCAAACGATATTTGCGAGGTTAACTATGTAAATAATTCCGGGAAAAACCAAGGAAATATCGTGGAATTCTAGTATGTCAAGAATAATTGACCGTAGTAACGAATTATTAAGAAAAATACTTATACGTCCTAATTGGGAATTATATAATACATATTTTGTCAGCAAATTTTAAATGTACTGTTTCGAAACTATTATTTTGTGAGTACAACACACACATTCTTTTTGTTTGAGTTCCGTTATAACGCATTTAAACGTAAAATAATAAAGCGCCGTGTACACGTGACACAAAATACCTGATCGTTTTCCAATTTTCAGGGGTCAGGAAAATTTTGTGTAAAGATTCATGGGCAAGTAGGTGAATTTTGTAACATACTTCGACTACATCGTTATAACATGGACTGAAGCCTCGAAGAGCGCGAGACTTATTTCGATGCCTATTTTGTGGAATGACGTAGCCGCTATTGATATAGCGGAATCTTAGACATTTGTGGTATCTTTTTGTATTCATTAATATGACTGTGTGAACTTCTTCCTGTTTGTCTGGTCTCGCGAATAGTGAAGTCCTCGAATATTTCGATAAATACGAAAGAGGTGATGGAAGATTTAGACATAGCTACAGAGGCGAAAATGAACGAATACATCTTCAGTGAGCAGTGACCATACGGATGATAGGTTTGGAAGAAAATGGGTCAGTGCAGTGCCCCGGCCCCTCCCGAAATGTTTTAGGTTGTAATGGAAGTACTTGATCTTTTTGAAGTGGTGTTAATTTACCATTTCGTAATAATTTAATAACATTAATTACACGATTGAATAAATTGTAATATTAAGAACAAATAACTTCAGTTAACATCAATTATCGGAATTGATCGGATGGTCCCTTGTTTTCTTCCGGAGAGTAAATTAATTTGTCCTCCACGTGGTCATACGCAGTTTTGTAACTGCTTTCTTCACAACAAATTTACTTATAATTAATTTTGGCGAGAATTGTGGGTCCCCTCAAAAATTAATTTCTGACTACGGAACCGATACCGAGAGAATGAGTAAATTCTTGTATTATTAGAGCGTACGTGTAGAATGCACATAGTATTCGTCGGCTTGCGTCTGTAGACGTCCCGTGTATGTCTCCCTCATAGCTCTCGCACAATATTCCTTATCCTTATCCCCCGAGCCTGGTATCTCGAAAGTCGCGATACGATTCAAGGTCAATTGCGTCACGTTTTCTGGCGATATTGAAGCGACGTGCATCTCGTCATGTACCATTGTTATCTTCGTGAATAACATTGCGGATTTGCGCTATGTATTCGGGATGAGGCTAAACTGGTGAACCCACTGCTGGGTGGCTATGGCAGGAAAGTCGAGTTGTGGAAAGGAAAAGGAGTACTAGTCATTGAGGACGAGCAGCCATTCTTGCTGGAAGATACTGTTTTTACTAGAAAATCTAATTTGTTGACATCTGTTTTGTATCTTAAGAAGGAAATTTTAGTGTTCAAATAATTTTAATAAGTTTATTATATATCACTTATGCTTCTGCAAAATATTACTCTTTTTTCTGAATTATTCGTGTCAATTAATTTTCTTTTCTTCTAATAGTGTAGTAACTTTTTGCACTCCATGTGGCCACTGCTTTTATTGCTTTTTTGATCATAAATTTATTTGCTGTCAAAAAGGTTAAAGCCCCCATGAACAGTCATGAATTCAGTGAACACTGTAGTAGAGCGCTTATTTCGTTGCCCCGGCAAACGAAGGGAGATGCGGTCAACACAACGATCTTGTTGTTTGACTTCCGTGATAGATCCTCTACTGAGGTTGGGTGGGTTTGAATGAGCTTGTAAGTTGATATATCAATGAATACCGAATATACCTTATGACATGCCAGCAATTCAACTCCACCCACTGAACCAAGCTGACTCCATTTCATACCAATGAAAATCTTGAGAGCGGTCAAGATTACCCCCCAGTAGTGGTGACGTGCCTGTTTACCGTAGCTTTACACTAGAGACCCTAAAGAGGCTGGAAATAACACTATAGAAATTTTAGTAGAAAAATTCAAAATCATAGAGATTTATTATCTGATAAGAAATTGACAACAATTTAAAAATATAAAATACAGGTTTGTATTAATATATTTTTGCCATTGATTGAGACATCGAATGAGAACTTTCATGTTCTGTAAATTCCACATTGTTGAATCTTGTGTAATGGAATGCAAAAATATGACGCAATGCTTTTTGTTACTGTTTTCTCCATTCATTTCTCCCTTCTCGAAAGAATGGAAGAATATTATTTATTATTATGTTTGAAGAATAATAAAAATAATAAATGGAAATATATTAATTCTATAGATAACAAATACGAATATAGAGTGAGTAGTTCTACAAGATGATCTATCGTGTTCCAGACGACGGAGAACGAAGACCTAGTTACGCAGGAACACACTCATGAGGGTCAGGATGTCCCGGGAAAGCGCGCTCGTGCAGTGGCCGCTAGCGGCGACTTGGATGCTCTCCTCAGCCTTATAGAGCAGAATGGAAGGAGCGCGGTTACCGCGCGAAATGAACGTGGTGACACTGCTCTGCACGCTGCTGCTTTAGCTGGCCAGGTCTGTATATTGTTACATAATATACCAGTGCCGACAGCTCCACGTACTGTTGAGTGGTATAGCGCAAGTTCAATCACTTGTTCAGTCGAACTGGGCGAGGTTTGCAGCTGAAGTTTCCCTCACCTACTTCACACCAATGTCGGTTCCGTACTTTAAATTCTCCGAAGCGCGTGGGTGATCTGATCGCCTGAATCCCACCACTTGATACAATAAGAAATGAATTAAATTGGGAACGGTAATCCTCGTGGAACCAAACAGATTGCCGAAGACAGTAAAAGTCGGACAGACGAAACGACTTCTCAGACTGACTTGCCGACGGAGAGGGAAGGAAAAAGACACCACAAGGATAGAAATGTTCGCTTAAAAAAAGTAACACGTATGCTCTCAGCTTATTCTTGTGTGAAAATATATTGAAATATATTAAAAAGACGAGTAATGAAAAAATGAATGAATTCCTGTAGCAAGGTTTGTAAGAATATAAACTTGAGTTGAACGAATTGAGTGGAATTTTATTTTGTTGTTCGGGATTTGCGGTTTGGAAGGGTAAACTGATTTTTGAAATAATTTGGTAGTTGAATGTTCTTATTTTCTTACGGGAAAGAAGTGCTTGATAAATTTAAATGTTTTCTTGAGATTTAATGTTCTTTACGTAGGTGGGTTCGTTGGAAATATTACTGGACACAATTCAAGATGGTGCTAATTTGTGCGGTTGGCACCTGCGTACACCTCTACATGTAGCGGCCGCAGAAGGACACATTGATGCTGTGTTATCACTTGTGTCTTCTGGAGCGCTGGTGAGAATTAATTATGCTCTTAAACTAAGAAATATATTTTAGAATTATGTACGTTTTCAGGAACTATTCGTTTGAGCTATGTCTCAAATTCATCATTAAAACCGG
The DNA here is from genome assembly GCA_002313205.1 of Laupala kohalensis. Taxonomy (NCBI): domain Eukaryota; kingdom Metazoa; phylum Arthropoda; class Insecta; order Orthoptera; family Trigonidiidae; genus Laupala; species Laupala kohalensis. Next base: position 806,692 of record NNCF01127440.1, on the reverse strand, counting down.
TAAAAATCATGTTGTGAATATAGAGGGAAGTTTGCCAACAATAAATCGCTATGCGTTCTCATTGAATGCCCAGGTAAATTAAGAATTACAGTTGGTAATATGTTCGCCGAGAATCGACAGAAAGCTATTTTCATAGTTTTTTTTAATAAACCAAACAAAATGTACATGAAAAATCTTGTATATTACTTTCTCCAACTATGCGTATTGTTTATTACCCGGTGCTGAAAATTTCTTATCGACCTCCGTACAAAATTAAAATATTCTTTTACATACGTAAGTGGTTCAATACATATGTTAACAAGTTCTCTGTGAGAAAATTTTTATGGAAGTCAAAGAGATGCACAAAGTTACTAAGACATTGGCACGTATTACTTTTTCACATAGCCATTTGTTTCCATCGGTAAACAAATCTGTCGAAACCGGCGTTAAAAAAATGAGGGTCCGAGTCTTGCAGCCAGTTAACAACGGCTTCCAGTCAGTTACTTCGGCATCTGTTCTGGAGGAGTAACCGACCAGGTGTTTCTTCAACAGTACGAAGAGATGAAAATCGCTTGCTGCGAGATCCGGGTTTTGTAGAGTATGTTCCAATATAGTCCTTTGGAAATGCAACATATCACGTGTAACATAGACAAGGCATAGTCGAGGAACAATACACCACCTTCGGAAGCTGGGGACGTTTTCTTCAACACAAAAACCTTATTATACTTCGCACTTTGATCGCCGAATTCCTTATTGAACCACTCTCGTAGTAATATGCTAACCCATCCTGGTTTGAACTACCCAGATAGACTTTGTGGACGCGAGGGGTGCAACTCCCTTGCACTTAGCTGCGGAGTATGGTAGAAGTGACGTCACGGCTCTGCTGCTTGTGGAAGGTGCTACTCCGCGCATTGCGGATGTTTTGGGTCGCGTGCCGTTACACTCCGCCGCTGCCAATGGCCACGTCACTGTCGCTAGCGCTCTTCTCCAACACCAGGGATCAGGAGACGTCGACGTCATGGACCAGCGCGCAGTTACGCCTCTTATGCTGGCTGCTAGTCATGGCCATATTCAGGTGAGTGCGTGGTTTCCAAAGATTAGCAGATTGATTTCCAAAGATTAGCAGGTACGGAATTTCAGCAGTTTTATAAGGGAAGAGAGATTTTTAGAGGACGTAGTCATCATAGACATTGCCCGTTTGGAAATAGTTTTCCCGAAGGTTCTAAACACGGAAGAGTGAATATGATTTTGGAATTTTATCACAACCTCATTCACAATTTATTTCGTAGTAGGGAAACTACTGCTTTTATTACTCCCTCAAATCACACGAATGACGATATGTGTCATTTATTGCATAGCAAAGTTTGATGGACTATTGGACGGAGAAGACACACGTTGCTTATGTATATTCATAACCCTGCTGAGCTAGGAAAACAGCAATTTGACCGGCTTTTTTCCTTACATTCTTCCCTCAGCAATTGCGATATTAAATCGGAAACGTGAAGCCATGAAATATTCTCCATGTGTCTTTTCTGTTTTCTCAGACATTGCAATTGTTGTTGGAGAAGGGCGCCACTCTGGAAGCAACAGATGCCGATGGGCGCACAGCCCTCCACCATGCAGCATTAGCTTCCAAAGACGAGGAAGGGGTTACTGTGACGCTAGCGCTTCTGGCCACCGACGCATGCGCCGACGCGAGTGACTCCCAGGGCCGAACACCTCTGTGGGAGGCTGCTCGTTGCGGCCGCGTGGGAATCCTGCGATCTCTTTTGGAGGGTGGTGCAAGCGCCAATGCGTACAACGCTGCTGGAAAATCTCCACTTGAGGCAGCCTCGGCAGAGGGGCATGGATCGGTAGTTGCCTCTCTGCTGCGCGCAGGAGCACCCTCCGACGACCAACAGGTGATTTTAGTGACCGGAGTTAATATACACTGGGCTATCTGGGACACTGCGTCTTAGTAGATAGAGCTAAGCTGTAGTGGCCTTTCTCAGGGTAAACGGACTTACTGACGTACTTTCCGACTTGTAGTGTGTCCACTGTTTTGCGGAGCGATGTGTCGCTACGGTCTCAACCGACCCCAAGTATTCTTGCGCGAAATGAGTCATGGTTCACGCTGCGTGAGCGCACGGAATTAGATATAATTTCTGGTTCATGAAAAAACGAGGGACTCAGAAAGTGAGACATGAGTGAGAACTCCCTCCCACACCTGAGTAGGTTATGGATTAAGCATTAAGATTACGAATTAAGTTTTCGGATTCTGAGTAGGTGGATTTGTCGCTGGCTGAGTTGACGGAGCGATCTACTATTTATTTCGAGCGCTTACTGCATACCATGTTCCGAAGACATATTATTGCCTCTGTCACCCTCACTACGTAAACAGGGAGTCAAACTTACAATCCGATCTCACTCCGGGGATGTTCTTCTGAACTTTCCTATCTGGTTGACCTAGGGTCAGTAATTACGGGGGCGACCCGTGACATTGTGTCTAGCCTACTCGCCGTCTACCTCTGCTGACGTTGGTCCAAACCCTGTCTGACCCACGCAGAATTCGCAGTGGTGGACAAAGATCAAAACAAATGGGGAAAGAATGGTGGTGGACAAAGCGGTGCTCGCGGCAGGTTTTCTTGTGGTACTTCCATTTCCCCTGCCATTCATTCCACCACGACATTCACTCATCATCATTTCACCTCATTCACATGTCATCCTTGTCATCCCCGTGATTAGGAGGCCGTCTGAAAACAGGCGGTTGTCGTGTGCAACAACCAGGACACAGAGGAGCCTTACAAGGTGGTGTCCCTGAAGCAGCAAATGCTGTTAGAAGTCCTCTACTCCAGAAATAATTTTGACATGACAACATCATCCAGAGGAAAGAGGTATACTGCTTCTGTTGAACTAGAGCTATGCAAAAAGCTAGGCATAAATACAAGATTTGAATAAAGAAAATGCCTTCAGAGAAACTGCTGGGACATACCTTTTTGAATAGCTAATGATAAAATTGTGGTTTGGTGTACTTAAAGATGACAATGCCTTAACATCTACGTGGGAGGAACATGGATAAACCTTATTAAAAGAGTGTTACCAGAGGAGACGAATGACGTTACTTCGAAAAGATTACCAGACGGACAATCTGGAAGTAATAATGACAAAAACAGTGATGATTGAAATCATAGGTACTTCGAAGTGTGGAGAGAGCCCAGAATTTGATAAGATCACCCATGAGATTGTCAGTAAAACTCTGGGAATATACGAGGACTACTTGCTGCGAACCTATAATATACTCATATGTCTGGAGAGAGCTTACTTCTTAGAAGTGTGGAATATCAGAGATTGATAATGTTCGTGAAAAGATGTTTGCAAAACCAACTTATACGGACCTATAACACTTCTGCCTTCAAACAGTAAAATATTTGACAAATGAATGACAGTAAAAATCAATGGATACGTGGTGACAAACGGAATTTAGCCAAGCATATCATGGATTCAAGTCTAGAAGTGCTTAAGATGCTATACATGTGGCGTAGCGTTCCTAATTATCGCACAGATTCCACACTGCTGCTTTCCCCTCGAAACGCCACAGTTTCCTTATGGTAGCTTTCAGTTAAATTACTTCCAGTTAAAGTACTATACCTAATTGATTTACTTGTTAGATATCGAGTCGTCCTCGCTGCCACCACTGGCTTTACAACCAAAAACCAGAAATTTACTAGAACTTGGAGTGGTATACATTTAATATAACTATTAATTCATGCTAGTTACAATATGTACGAGTATACAACTTGGGATGTTCATAATAAACACCCAGACATCACTTATTCCAAGATATCCTCTCTTGCACCATAATGCCCCAAGTCCATAGTCACTCAANTCTCTCTCTCTCTCTCTCTCTCTCTCTCTCTCTCTCTCTCTCTCTCTCTCTCTCTCTCTCTCTCTCTCTCTCTCTCTCCACCCACCCACACTTCCATTGTCCTCTTTCAGAGAGAACTTTTTATTGTTCTCAAAGTTGTATCCATGTGTGTCCAATCATCAAGAAGCCACTACAACAATGTCTTCTTTTTCGTATTGTCAACTACAACAATGTCCTTTCATCTGGACCATTTTATGAAATGTACTATGTAATTAGCTGGAAGAATCCACTAGCGACTTCTCAACGGCACATTTCCTAATGAGACTGACCAACCCAAAATCTCACTTCCATCATATAGTGATTTTAACCTCCTCCGATGGCATCGTAAAACTCTGTGACACTACATATGCCTTAACTTTCTTCATTGAATTTAAAGGGGCTTTTGATGATGTGTCTTGGATAGTTATTTTGAGTGAGATGGAATGAATGGGAGTACCCAAAAGTTAGTGGACTTAGTTGGGACTTAGAAAATAAAATTAGTGTAGTGAACAAAAAGTCATCTATGGATTTAGTAATAAATCATATTAGCATGACAATATTTGCCTCCTCATTCCTCTTTTTTAGATTAATCTTGAAGCAAGCGACAATTGCCCTGTGTCCTAAGACATGCTGAGTAGAAAATTTATTTGCATGGCTGCTTATGTATTTGGTCTGTTACGCAGCTTGTTCGTGCCCTGGCGGCAGCTGGGAATGCCGAGGTGGTGTGGGCGCTGGTGTCAGCTGCACCGGGGGCGTTGCGCAAAGCTGGAGGGCATGCTTTGTGGGAGGCGATACACAATGATCGGCCGGCGGTGGTGGGAGCACTTTTGGATGCCGGAGTTTCACCACACGTGACCTCAGTAGAGGATTACCAAGACAACGACAGTGGCTCTTGCTGTGGGGACCTGTACTCGGTGGTTTCTGATTCCTGGACACCACTGTGCGAGGTACGAATCAAAATTCAGATAATAAAAATTCACTTAGTGGGTAGTGGCTTTCCTCATAAATAGTAATGATCACCAAAAATAATAATTTGAGAGAAAATTATTACCTTTAATTCTTTGAATAAGTTAAGGGAAGTTCTTTAGTGCTGACTGTTTTTTGTATGTTCTGTGAAAGTTATGTATACTGTGTTAAATATCAGATGTGACACACTGCAAACTTTTCTGATGGGTACTGCTGTCAATATGACACTCAGTGATTTACAAGACTCCTTTAAAAAAAGGGAAGTTGTTGTTAGCTATGTTTTTTTATATGCTTTAATGAGGGAGCAGTGTTTATAGATTGCCTAGTTCTATAGTGTAGAAGTCAGGGGGTTGTATTGTGCAACCTACACGCATGCTGTGTTGCTCTTTATCAGTGGTGGTTTTTTCATTTCAAGGTTTATAAAATCTTATTTAGAATATTGCCAATATTCACTCAGCAGATGAGATTGGATGGTTTATTTAGAAATAAGATGAAGAATATCAGATTGGAAATAAGTATATTATTCTGACCTACAAAATTTTATAAACTGTAACAATTAATTATTTTGCATAAACAAACAACTTTAATGTTCGTTTATTGTTAGTAAAGAAGCAGTTGTAAATTGCTTATGACCATGTGGGAGGTAATAAACTAATTTACTCTCCAAGAAAGGGACCATCTGATCAAGGGTCCAAGGGCAGTGGTCGATTTAATATTTGTAAAAGAAGTTATTTTACTTCAGTATTTTATTCCAAAATTAACATTCTGAAATAAATCATAGATATTAAATGATGTAAAGAAATCAAGATTAATAATAACAAAAGTATTAATGACATTCCTGTCTGTATGAAAATCTGTCACTACCCAAAGAAAAACTGGAGAAAAACCCAGGTCAAGATGTGGCCATGCCAAGATAATGAACACAACCATACCAAGGTTGTGCAGGTAGAAATAACTATTATGGATTAAAAGGAACAAAACAGCATGCATGGAAAAAAAGTAATTTAATCAGTATTAAGAGTGCTATAACAATGATGTGATAAAGGAATTAACATCACTTTACATTATCTGGAATAATATGAATAACAATATTTTTTGGAAATTGAACCTATGGTGAGGAGCGAGCTAAATTTCTGGCAGATTGTAAACATATAGGTATTTTTGATAGTAGAAACAAGGCAAAATTAACTTATTGCAATAATTCCACACACTCCACGTACTTTTTTAAAGGAACTGGTTTCGGAAGCCGTTTCAACTATTCATGAGCAAGCTGTTCAATTCCAAAGTTTCATTTTAAAATAATTTGATTTTCAAATTCATCCACCTGCCTACCACCAGAGGACCATTTGATCAGCAGTTGGCCGAAGCTGAGGATGGAAACAATAGTTTCCTAAACTTGTTCAGGTTTCAAAAAGTAAGTGGAATGTGTGGCCGATCAATTATTACTATAATATATTGCAACGGTTGGCAAATTTGATGGGACAAGACATGTAAAAGCAGAAAAACATTTGTGTACATACCTAAAATAACTTTCAAAGAGAGAATAAAAAATGGTTTAAACCAAACAAGATTTTGATGGAGTTTCTCATGCAGGCCATGGAAATTTTTTAACATATGTAAGGAGGATTGGAAAGGATGTAGAGACAAATTGTTTGTGTGGCAAGGGTGAAGAAGATGAATACCATGTACTTTGGGAATGTTATTTTTATGGCGAGGAGCGAGTTAAATTTCTAACATATTATAAATATATAGGTATTTTTGATAATAGAAACAAGGCAAAATTAATAGAAGATCAGCTAAATTCAATTTATTTTTGAATACGTTACAAAAGTTGGAACAATTCGGGATGCCATGAAGATAGAATAGAAAAGGAGTGATATGTCAATAGATAAGAAAAAGAGTTTGGAAATGGAAATTAATCAAAACAGAACCCTGTAATGAAATTATTAAAGGCAGAGTTATCTAGGATCTAAGATGAATAAATGGAGAAAAAAAATTATTGTAGTGACTCCACTGTAAGTTCCCAAAGTAATTTACCTCCTATTAACAACATTTTACAATTTATTAGNGAAAAGGAGTGATATGTCAATAGATAAGAAAAAGAGTTTGGAAATGGAAATTAATCAAAACAGAACCCTGTAATGAAATTATTAAAGGCAGAGTTATCTAGGATCTAAGATGAATAAATGGAGAAAAAAAATTATTGTAGTGACTCCACTGTAAGTTCCCAAAGTAATTTACCTCCTATTAACAACATTTTACAATTTATTAGAGTTTAATTTACGTAATATTACAAGTAATCATTACATAAACCCCTCAGAGGTAATCGGGGTTACCTGTTAGTGGGCTTGGTTCAAAAAGAACTTACAACTAAGAGAAAAGTAAAATATAATTATAATTTAAAATATAAACTTATAAACTTCATTACAAGTGAACATCCAATAGAGTTTTTAATTTAGTAACTTAGTTAAATTTCTATTAATATTGCTATTAAAATAGATTTTATTTAATTTTATTTTATCATAAATTTGATGTAACCCATTTCTTTAACTTTATTTTACTTGTACGTCTATTGCTTAGGACTTTAATTCACTACCAAATGAATTTAAAAATGGTTATTGCTCTTATTACACTGTTTTTGCTACTAACATTTTTGTACCTTCTCAGTATTAGAATACTTTTATTTCTTGTGATATGGTTTGATTTTAAAAAATTTGTCTTTTAGTTCATTGTAGTGATATTTTAATACTTCTAAAGAGAAAAGCTGATCTAAATTCAGAGGTTTATTATGAACATTAAATTTGTTTTTATTTACAATTTTCAGAAGTTCATTCAGATGATTTTGTAACAGTTTTAAACAATTTGAGTAAGCTCTTCCCCATGCAGTAATCCCATAGTTAATAATACTATGGAAAAATGCATAATAAAACATTATAAGAGTTTCAGAGCTCATAATATTGGCAAGCTTGTGGAAAATATGAATCCGGCCAAATTGATCTTAATGTACATAAATTTATTATGTGTACAAAAGGTTCAACAATAAAATTAGCTAGTGTAATAATAGTTCTAACATTTATATCATCAACTCCACTACTTTTAATTTTCATGTTTTTTATAATACCTCAAAATTATTTGTTGGTGATAAGAAAAATTGTGTATGGGTTGGGTGGATGTAGTTTTATCTGAATGTTTGTTGGCTGTTCCATCTTATTACTAAGCTTTTTACCAACGTTACTAAAATATATATTGAAATAGTTAGCAATTTTACATGGATCCTGGACTTTAGATTTTTTATCATAAAGATTTTTATTAAGATCAGTTGGATGGATCATAATGGCAGGAAAATTTGGATTCTCAAACTGACCTTTTGTATGGAAGTTCAGTATATTTCAATTTCTGTGTGTTTGTATCGTTGTTTTTTGCAGGAAAGTTAAAGGGTAGATTTCTCATATTAAGGGAGGTTGAAGCATTTAAGTGGCATCATTGACTTGATTGATCCTTAGGAAGAAGGGACATCTATTCAGTAAAACATCTTGACAATTCTCCATGAATCTAGTTGCAAACCTCACTTATAATATGCACCAACTACTATTACTGAATTTTGTCTGCTATATGTTCTCAGCACGTATCAAAAAAAAAATTTGTACAATATGAACTCATATTTCTATATGCTGGAAAGTACTATGTTACAAGGTCAGCGACAGAGTTCAAAGGGTGTGTCCTAAAACTTTTTTGTGTGTACCAGTCTGATATATTCCATTTCTTGAATGAAAATATATTTAATGAAAAAATTATTATTAAAGAATACAGTCAGGTGCAATATTTGGTGAAATAGATTCATCGTTGACTCTTCCCTTCCTTTCTGGGATTGACTGATATCTGCCAATTAGTGAAACAGAAAATATGTGCCCTTTTGTATTCACTGATATGTGTTCCCAGGCAGCAGACCTTGGCCATGCTGAATGTGTGTCAGTGCTACTTGCACGAGGAGCTACTTTATCTGACACAACGCCAATGCATCTAGCAGCGAATGGTGGCCACGTGACATGCTTGAATGTGTTGCTTAACAGTTGTGGCAGTGAGGCTATGGTTAAGGAACGTGATGTGAGGGGTAATACACCCTTGCATTTGGCAGCAGAGAAGGGACATGTGCAATGTGTCGCTGCACTTTTGGAGGCCGGTGCTGATCCTTATGCACGAAATAAACAAGGTCATATGCCAAAGGGCCTGCAGGATGGCCATGCTGAAGTGGCAGACCTCCTCCTGGCTGCAGTGCGCACTCGCAGTGATTAAGTCATTCATTTCTTTTTGTTTAATTTTTGACATACACAGATTATCATATAGGCATGTAATGGGTTCCTAGGGAACCTCTACTGAAAGCAGTCAAGAACCATCTAGGTAGTTTATGCCCTTGGAATTTTGACCATATGAATTTAATGAAATTCTAGGCCATCGAGCATTCCAATTGTGAATGCTGCAGTGACATTAAACTAAAAATAAATAAATTCTACTCCTCATTATGTCTGTGAAGTGCCGCTTGTGTACAGTCCTCTCCTTTACATCTCTTCATTAGTGCTAAACAGTTTGCATGTGAAGAAGGCTGAGAATCACATCCAGACTGACAAAAATATATTCTGAAGATTTATTTCCAATGATATTTTGATACAAACAGATTTTAAAATACCAATACATACATAGGTCTTTCTCAAAGAACAAATTTTCCTTGCTCGGAGGATCCTGTAGTTTTCTGTAATCGCAGGGCTGAAAGTAGTGACGAACCTTCATAACTGGTCAGTTCACCTTTTGCATTGCCTGTCAAGATCAACTGCTTCTTGGATAAGTGGATTGATATCCTTGACCAGAAATAACTTCAAGTGTTATTTTTGCTCTCTTATAATCATTAATATTGACCCTATCCCTCAGATTTGTATGACAAATATTTTATGTCAAATTATTGATGCTGTATGGTGATAATTCCAATTTGAAGTCATTGTCTATAAAGGTATTTGTTAGTGAGACACAGTTTTCATACTTTACAATAAGTTGTATAAAATGGTATAAAGACCTTAATTTCTTGTGTCTCATGAATGTGGGTTTGTATTTCTAGTCCTCATTAAGAAGTACACAATCCTTCTTTGATAAAAGACTATCTGCAATGAAAGCGGCTTGTCTAGTTGGGTTAGCATTCAATACTAGCCCTCATACACCTTCAGAATTTAACAGTACTCTGGTTTAAAAAAAGATGGCTCTGATTTTGTATTTTGAGATCCTTAACAACAATTTTCAAAAATTTGGTTAGTATAAAAAATTAGGTATAATTTGTTAATGCATCACTGATATAAACTTTTCTCAAATAATATGCTCCTACCGATGCAATAGTTCCTGTTTTTGTGTTAATTTAAAAACTTTGTAAATATCAGAAATGGCCAATTTTATCAGCAAGGCTTTAATAACTTTATGAAGAACCATTGTGGAGATTTTGGGAAGTTTTATCAATAATATGAAAAGCTTGTTGTAAATCAACATAAGGTATATTTCTCAATTTTCTTAAGAATTTATTATGCTTTGTTGTATTTTTATTAGATGTAATGTTAATTCAAAAATGAATATTTGAACCTGACGTATCTGAAAAACTAACTTGTATGTTTCTTGAGGGGTTGGCATTTGATATGTATTCAGAAGATTTTGAATTACCAAGTTTTTGTATTTTTTATTTTTATGTATGAAGAGATCTTACTCTAGCTTTAAGTCAGTATTGTGATTTTTTGTAATTTCTGCATTCTGTATTAAAAGTTGATATATTTTTACTTTCATGCATTGCTCTTGCATTATTGCTTATTTGTCAATACTCTTCCAACCTCTTTTTATTTTTGCTCAGAAGCATGTAGTTTAATCATTCTGAGAATCTATAAAATTGCTTGTTGTGGCATATTTTGTACCTGCTGGTATTTTGTTGCAAAGAATATTTACTTCTCACCCATTTTAATGATCGTTCCATCATCTTGAGGGATTGAATGAAAACCTTCATTCATTTTATGAATCTTGTTCCTTATTTATTATCTTTATATTGCAACAGTGTGTGAATATTAAGTACATACATATTATCTGATGTACTATTGAGTTGAGGAGTGATTTTCAATTTGATTTTTTTTTTGTACATTCTGTTGCAGTGTGGTGTATACTACTGAGTATTATGTTTTACTACTGAGCATTGCTTTACACAAATTGCCTGTGTGTGAGTTGAATGTAAACTATAAAAAATACATTTCATAAATATGAATACTCTTTGGTTACTATTTGTCTTTTTATTTAATATTTCTTTCGTGCAAATTCATTGACAGTTAGAAAAATATTTTTGTGCAGAGCACTACCTCTAACTAATTTTAAAATATGTATGATCTAGATAAAACGAGTTCTATATTATTTTTCTTTCCTAAGTCATACTTTATGGTGTATTACTAAGTACATTACTTTATGGTCTTTATTTTTCTGTAGACAATCCATAAATAATAATATTATTACCTCCAGTAACTTGTTCAATTTCGTTTTCAGAGTCACTGTATGGAGGAGAGTTATAGTTTATGGAAGAGGGATATATATTTCTGTAGCAGGAAATGATTGAACTGCTGGATACACATCAACATGGATAATTAATGAACAAGAAATAGGTTGATGTGAATATTGGATGATGATGAAGCTTAAGATTGTGTTTTTTCAATAAAGTATTTCTATTTAAAATGTAGTGTTATCATTTGCTGGCAAATCATTTGAATGTATATGTAGAAAATTATTCTGTTTGGAAAAGGTCCATACCCAAAGGAATTAATGAAGAGAAAATTTTAATAATTTAATTTTTTCTTTAGAACACTCATAATGTGCATGAATAATCCAACTTTTGTTTATTACTGCAAACCAGCATCTAAAATGTAAAAAAGAAAAATGAAAATCAATAATATATTTTTTAATTATGATGTATGTACAATTGAAAGTTAATATGGGGAACATTCAAGAAGATCAGAGCATGGTACAATTCAGTACAATTCTAACAGAAGAACAATGCAGATTTCCAGGTAAGGATGAGCAATATACAATCGACATAGTAGAAAACCGCAAAAAATTGGAGAGATGGCACTAGGCCATATTCTATTGGTTATTGAATTTCCATATGCTGTTCAGCAAAACCTGAAGAAATCATTGGGAAGTTTACTACATCACCGCTTGCCAGCATGCTTTTGGGTCAATCTATGTGCAATGGTATGAATAAAATTAAGATGGTTTAAACGGACTATATATATTTTATGAAAATTTATTTGCTATTTGCTCATAATAATAATAATAATAAAGAACTGTTAACTACAGTTGATATGAAATAGCTTAGCCACAGTGGTGATGAAATTTCTAGGTATTGTAAAACATCTATGGAGGTATTATCAACAAACGTCTACTCCGACAATTTCGTACTAAGAACTAGGGTGGGTCTGGATTAAGTTTTTGGTGGGGGCCTTGCATTTTAAAGTGACAATAAACTTGACAAAAATAAGGAAAGTGTGAAATTGTTCAACAATTCATAGGAAATTAGTTTTTCTCTTGTAATAGCTATAGCCAATTTTAATTTAGTAATGTAATGAAACGAGTGTTTATCTTTATAAACTGTTAGCATCATTGTAATAAGTTCCATGAACAAATATAAAAAGAAAGTCTTCACCTGGAAATATGCACTATATTTGACCAAATAATAATTTTTAATTGTAATACTTTGTATAATTAATACATTAAACATATTTATGGGTAAGGAATTAAATTCACCTTGAATTTTTTGTAGAGTTAATATGTTTGAACTAGAACATATTAAGTAGAATAGTACACCTTACAATATCATTCATACTAAAATACATTTTGGTGTGTGGAAAATCAGTTACACTACAAAACACAACATCTTTGCAGCTGCTGTATAACTGAGCAACTACCTCTACATCTGGTGGTCATCTATGGACTGACAGTTTTATAATAAGTGAAATGAGTACTATATGACTATTGGTAATATTATAATAATACATCATTCAAATTTTCAGGTGGTTATAAAACTAAAATTGTAACTGAAAATATTTGAATGTTCTATTATAAGAAAGTTTTGGGAAACTTGATAGCTTGCCTAGTGACTGCTTCCCAGGGAATTTAAAATGGTTGCATGGGGGGTTCTTACCACTCTAGCCTCATTCTGCATGGGGACTTCAAATGGACCACCAAAAATAACATAAAAATGAAAAATTTAACTTTAAAAATGTGATAAAAGGACTCCAAATTATCAGCAATGCAAACACTCCAACTGTCAGAATGGCCTATCATGGACCCTTAAACTTTGGGCTCTAAGACTTATGCAGGGAAGCATTCAAAAATATGAAAATAATCACTGTGATTGGGTTATACATTCTTGAATGCATTCTCTGCATCATAAATAGAAATTTGATTAGAGGAGTTAATATCCACCGATATAACACCTGTCATGCCAATAATTATGTACTGCTACTGCACCAGCATGCTCAGCTTGAAAAGAAACCTTCATAGATGGACATAAAATTTTATAGCATATCCCAATGAACTAAAAATGCCAATAGAACCCGAAGAGAAGAGGAAACTAATAACATACTTACAAACCAATCCTTTCTATTCTATAGAAGTATATTTGTCATGGAAGGAAAGAATAAAGCAAAACTGATGCATTTTTTATAAACCTGACCCTTAATCTGATCTCTTGGATCATGATCACAAGTTTATTTTAAAATTAAAGATAAAAGTAAATGTAGCTTGGTAAGAATAAGAAAGTCTTTTAACATTATATTAACAGTAACTTACGTTTGATTTCATGTTGTGGTTAATAATTCATACTCATTCAAACTTATTTTTTGAGTACTGTAATTGTCTTATCCTCTCCATGGTCTGGGGGTGATATGATGCTTGTCTGTATCATTTTTATGCTGTAAGACGCACACTGACATTTTAGGATCCACCATGAAGCAAACTGTGTCATACTTCTTCTCTGCAAATATCAAATACATGATTCACAATTATGTCACATGAAAAATCATAACATTATAATTGTTTCATGCAAGTCAATAATCAATACATTATAATTGTTTCACAAATAATCAGTACATTATAATTGTTTTCATGCAAGTAAATGCATAATAGGGTTTAAAACAATAGCATGGAAGGATACGTAGTCAATCAAATTAATTTTTTGGTAAAATAATTTGACAGAAAGATACCTGAATGTCATGGTCCTTTCTAACAAAGAGGTGTTGTAACTTTAGTATAGTTAATGTTACCTTTGTTTCTAGTGATAAATGAAATGTTATTTTAAATAGGATTGCATTTGAATTGTGATCACAAATACCATCGTTTTATAAGAATGAATATTAGATATGTATTGGTTGATAAAAATGTCACTTTCTTTTTTTTGTTGTGCATATCCAGCATTTAGATCCATCGTTCAAGAGTTTGTGGAAACTTACATTCTCCCATCAATAATAGCACCTTACTACATTCACTCAGGATGGTTAGTTTGCTAGTCTTTTAGCAAAATGTTAGCTATTCAACTTGTCACTTCAATGTAGCAAATGCTACTTTCATATATGGGACACCTCTATACCCTAATTTTCAATTAATTTTACTCCTTTACTCTGCCATGCACAGAAATGTTCCTCCTCCCCACACAGTGTGGCGCAATTGAACCATGGTCTTCTGATAAGGAAAAACTGAAGGGATGCTAGAGAGGGGAAGTTGACCATGGGACCCAAATGAACTATAATCATCTGACCATGAAATACTGTTAAGAGATTAACAGCAATGCAAATTTAGGTAAAGGTGATCGCGGGACCCAATCGAGTGTTGTCCATGCTCCTGCTAGCCTCCAGTTCTTCACTTCACCATTCCTTTTGTTTCTCCAGTATTCTCAATTACTTTACTACCTCCATTCTTACTATCGTATTTTTTATTTCAGACCCTTCACTTTGACCTGCTGTATAGGGCTAAAAAAAATCACAGAGAAAAAATTAACACCATTAAATTTGCCTTGTTCTTCTGCATATACTCGAGTAAACACTAGTGGTGCAAAACCATTGCACATACTTTCTAATATACATTTCTCTGTCTGCAGCATAGAGTGAGAAAAAATTCTAAAGTGAAAGGGTCATTTCGGGCATGGTCCTCTATGGTTTAGTCATCTTCCAGTTCTCTATTCATGCTCAAAAGTAGCTAGATGAACTTTTGTTTATTTGTTTTATTTACTGTCGTTTATTTGAAATTAGAAAGTAAATAAATATTAAGAATATTATTTCATTACACATATCAACATATCAATCTTATAAATATCATAAAAGTGTTATGCAAATGTAATTTCATTGTAGACAGAAATTGATCTACTTTCGTACCTGCAGTGCGTTCGCTGTACTCGTATATTTTATCATTATCATATCTTTCATTTCAGTTTACGAAAAGTGTATTCTACGTCTGCATGGTCCATTTACACTGCTAAATATTATTCAAGCTTCTTGAAACAGTAAACTAATGTGTAAGTGTAGCAGACAGAAATTATTTTACTGCATCTATTCAAACTTTCAAGCGAAATACCGCTAATGCGGATGTAATACATACTAATTGTACTACACGTACAGAAAATTTAAGCAAATCGTTGGGGCCGTTTTTGAGAAACATTCAAAAGAGTACTTTGACCTTCATGTGAAGTACCCATTGTTTTAAAGTAAAGAGAAAATTAGAAGACGTTCATCGACAACAAATAAATTCTACCGTAAATACGAAATGCGAATTACATTGGTTCATCCGTTTACTGAGAATCGCTGCGCACAGACGGACAGGTGGATGGACGTTATGCCAAAAACCACTTTTTCAGAAACAGGGATTGCTGAAATGGATATTTCCGTCGAAATCTCGCTTGCGAATTTTTTCACAATTACATTTTCTATATACTACATATATGATAAAGTAAAAATAGTTCTAAGAATGAATAATACTGTTTAGAAAACATGTTTCAAAAAAAGAAGGTCCAGTGGTTCACGAGCCACCTGTATATGTCTGAGTGGGACCTCAACGCGGTAACTTCGCCGGACTGCACTGCTCGGAGACCGTCCCAATAGGTCACAACTTTGTGTCCGTATTCATGTTACAAAGGTTACCCCTTCTGTGTTAGATGAGTAACCGCTCGAGATCTCTTGCGAGAATCTCCTACTACTTGAATTTAACAATGTCAGTAGCCGATAAACTAAGCATACCGCTTGATTTGAGAGCCCGCCAAGTAGTCAACTCGTGCTTCCCCAAGATTAATAGGACTGCCTATGGACTAACGTGGATGCGTCGGGTCCCCGGAAGCGGGCCTGATTGCTCGTATTTAACAAGTTCACTTGTTAACGGAGACGAGTCACCGTTCGGAGATTCTTACATATCTTCCTACCGCTTATCACTCCAGGAGAGTCGATCCTTTACCCAGGGATCTGGTATTGGGTACGTATATTTCCTGGTTAATGGTGAGTGCCAAACGGTCCACACAACAACCCCCCCACCCTTGCATACCGTCGTGTCTACGCCGAGTTCCTTGCAGTGTTAGATGGTTCCCCATCAACGTTGGACCAGTAACAGTCTGAATCTCTGTCGAGGTACATACTCGTGTTACTCGTGTTATAAAATCTTGTTTTCTCATGTCTTGCGCAGTTGCGTTAAGAGTTATCATGCGTTCCTTTGTATACGATCCTTTCACTCCTCTTGCCACCCGTCAGTAGTTGTGGATAGTTTTATGACTTCTTGAGCTGTTGCATGCAGCTTGCTTATACTTGGAACCTTCCTACTGACTGATTCTAGAAGTCTCCACTTGAGTTTAATTTCAACTACTTTTACTAAATGTTCCTTGTGGAAAATTGGGTATCTACCCTAACTCTTAAGGTGGCGTAACTGCATTAAAATACTTTACTTTGGTTCAACAATTTAAAAAATATGTCGGATATCTGAGTGGTTCGCGAGATACTGAAGGTTTCAATATGTGGCTGGCGAGTGTAAAAGGTTGCCAACCCCTGGTTTAGTGCTTTGAAAGATGTTGATTTCATTTTGTTTCATATTTTACCTTTTCCTTTCCGAGATAACAGCATTTAAAAATTACATCATGAGAAGAAGCTACTCATTTATTATTTATTGTGACAAAATGTTACTTGACTAATTGAGCACTGACAAATGACAGCTCTAACGCGCTTGAATCTCGGAAGCGTCAGAATTACCTACCATTCTCACACTTGATACAAAATATTAGTTTAGATTAAATTGCACGGATTTAGCTAGAGTGTTACACTATGAGTATCTCATAAGTTTTACAGGTTTCGGTGATATCAGGTGAAGTATTACCTTTCTTGTCAACCGGAAGAGCGTCAGAAGATGATGCCGTGATGACTGCGAGAAACACGAACGCAATAGCGACTACTACTCCTGACTTCATCTTGGCAAGTGCTAGACTTCGAATACTTCGCGTTTTCATGATTTGTATATATAGTGTACTTACTAGTCTCCATTACGTTACCATGACCAGAGAGACAGTTTCGACAGAACCACGTTCATGCTATAAACATTACTAATCAGAAGCGATGTATTATGCCAATTTCACGCTGTTGTGGCAGGCTTATAACGAGGTTCTGAATCAGTTGTGGAAAGAAAATACGCGAAGATATGGATGTTACACCCTTTACTTTACTTCCTCGTCCGAGTAATGTTATGTAAAGTGTTTCAAATAGATAAAAAAATCGGACATGAACCTTTTTTATTGAATTCATTGAGATTTGAGAGAAGGAATTTTTGTTTAATTTGATGAAAATGGATTTCGGTGATGATTTTCATTAAGTTAATTCCTTTAAGAAATAACGTTTATCAGCTTCGTACTTCGAATTAATTTTGAATAATTAGGGATATGATGGAAAATATTCCCAGACTCTGCCCTCATTTATTTTTTACTGATGTGTTTACCCGTTTGAAATATAAAAGATTTCGCCTTAGACGTCCACTTTGCTTAGTCCCCTATTCTTTACGCTACCCTAAGAACGTCCCTTTAAGAAATTGTAATGAGTATGAAAAGGCAAATGCTCTCTGTCAGCAGTTCCTCCTGAAGTCATGAATGTAATAGCCTTTGACCAAGGACGTATGCAGACTGGAGCAAGATGGGGCAGTTACCCTACCTTAAGAGTTAGGGTTGATACCCAATTTTCCATATGGAACATTTAGTCAAAGTAGTTGAAAAATTTGCAACTAATTCTCACATACTATTGTTTAAAAATTGATTCTTTTTAATAAATAGTTAATGCTAATGAGTAATCAATTCTTTTTTATATGGATTGAACTCAGAAATCTTCCCCAACTAACGTTTTGAACTGGACACGCCCTTGCCCTTGCCCTTGGCTGAAATATGAGCACAATTAAATTTCATTTATACCCGGTACGCTAAACCATGTCAGAAATTGAAATTCGCTTGAACTTTGCCTCTTTACAATTTTTTTTCATATGTAGTATTTATAAATGGGAAATATGATGTACTATTTAAGCTTATCTACATGGCGTGATAGGAGGTGGGAGGTGGGTATTGTTTGTAGGTGGGTTTGCCAACAACTTGACTCACGTGGAGGAGTTAGTGGGAGTCGTTAGTAATAGTAAAATATAGTGATACTAGGAGTAGTAGGAGTTGGATAGAAGAAGAAGGGTTCGCTTTTCAGTAGTCACAGCTATATGTACTGGGACATTGAAGTGTAAAGGTACAATTTTTTTCTCTGGTCCCGCCGGGAATTGAACCCGGAGTGATCCGGTGGCAGCAAGCTTCAAAGTATTGGATTGCGAACAAAGACGGCACATTGTTGAGGTGACTGAGTGAAACTAATCAGTGAGCTTGCTGGGGCGATTCCCCCAACTGGGGATCCGGCGGTTATATTCACAGCTATATTAATTTTTTTTTTACAAATAGATTTTACCAAGTAAAATATTTTTTTGTTTTATTCGTTTCGCAGAATTAAGTTGAAGGAAAACGATTTCTTAATTTAAAATACCAAATTAATTAATAAAAATAACTAGAATTTAGAGTGCTCAGACCTGCTAGATACCCACAATGGCAGTACGGTTTCCTTTTTCAGAGATTTCTCTGAACCGAATATATATGAGGTTATGAGAAAATTGGTACATAATATGAGAAACTTAAGTAACAAATTAATTTTTGTTCGTGTTTTCAATTATGCACTAAGTTAGCTGAGGTGAATTTTCGTTATCAATATAAGTCATTTTCAACATAGTCTACGTTTATTATTGTTATGTAAAAAAATATACTTTCGATGGCATACCCATCATCTGCTGGGTCTTGGTGTTAGGGTGTTGAGGGTTTTGATGTATTAAAGATAATGGACAAAACACCGAAAACGTTTTGTAGGTATAATTATTTATCTCAACCTCACTTACTTATGAATAATATTCCAATCAAAGTTTGGGTTTGGTATATCATAGAAGCAGAGGATACCCTGATGGATAACCATTAGTGAAATATTTTATTGTCACAACCTTCATGCTAATGATATTTACGAGCTTTTACATTCGAAGAGGATTCATTTGGAATTTCACTCAGCTCATACATTATTATGTGTAGCCATGAAAAATTGTGTATTTACGGTGTTCATGTTATCGAGACTTTAAACGTAGCAGTCTCATAAATTTCTCTTTACGTCAAAAATTGTTACCGTTTTTCTTCGGATTTCGTCAATGACAGCTGTCGGGTCATGAAAGTACGATTTATTGTGGATATCTTAAAATATGGCTTGTACGATTGTATTACATGTATCCAATGCATTATAATAGTTTTTTCGGAACATTGCTTCTGAGGCAGAATACCATCTTACCTCGCTTTATTTTCTCTGTCCGTCCGTGGAGATTATTTTACGGAACTGTTGTACCTAGTGAGTATTTCAAAAGTCGCTCGTGCCGTAACTTTGAATCATTGAATAATCCAGATAAAAATGTAACAAGGACCTACAAACTTGGGTTTCATGGTTATACTTCTTCTCCTCCGTCACAAGGGATTAAACAGACTTTTTTTAAAATCAATAGTTCAAGTAAAATATCTGAATTGTTCAATGAAGATGCGTGATTGGAACTATCATTCGCGGAAGGTTTTTGAAGGTCTCCATAGTAATTTAAGAAAATTATGGATTTTAGAATCTTGCAAAATACTTACATATTTTCAAAAAGAATAATAATAAGCACACAAAATTTTATTGGGTTACGTTTTTAGAAAATTAATTATACATTCATGAAGTTTTCATCGATGTCCAGGGGAGTTCCGCCCATGGTCAGCTCCTGGGTTAATTTCCTAAAACCGCCGGGCCTTCTACCATCCTTTGCCACCCCCAGAGCTATATCAAGAGCATTATAACAGGTTTAGTTAATTCATCTTTTTGTTTCATATATATATATACATATACTAGCTGAATACCCGGCTTTGCACGGGTTAGGGAGAAACAATAATATAAATATACTACATAAATAAAAACAACAAATTATAAAGCACAATAATACACTACTTCATACAAATTTAAGAATCTTCTTTATTTAACACCTGTTTATAAACTACATTTTTTGTTTCATATCCAGGAGAAAGAATATATAAATTTTTAGGCGAACCTACTCTGGAGCAAGCAACATAAAGTTGCCCGTGTCTAAAACATTGCGATCTTAGATCAACACCACAAAACTTTAAAGACTGTCCCTGTGATTTATTAATGGTAATTGAAAAAGCTAGCCGGACTGGAAACTGTAATCTTTTAAAGTTGAAGGGAAGATCAGTTGGGATTAGAGGTATCCGTGGAATAAAAATTATTTCACCTTTTCCTTTTCCAGTTAAAATGACTGCCTGGATTATATTTTTCATTAATTTTGTCACACACAATCGTGTCCCATTGCAGAGTTTTGGTGGATCTAAATTTCGCAATAAAATGATTGGAGATCCTACTTTAAGTATAAGGCGAGGTTGTGGCAATCCAGCTGGATCAAGTGAATTTAGGAATTCCGTTGGATAATTGACGGCTTCGTCAGCATCCACTACGGTATCAACCGATTTATATTCAATCACGTCTCCTGGCAGCATGGCTAGTATCTCCTTGTTAATTACATTAACATCATCGTTCTTAGGAGCAAGAATGGCTCTTTCTCGCAACCATTCTAAATTTTTATAATTTTGATTAACGTTAGGATAGACTGCTTGTATCATATCGCGGACAGTTTTCACCGATACACATAAATCTGATGACAATTTTATCATACCAGATGCTTCAATAACTAATCTATCTTCTCCAATCTCCAAAAGTTTATTTGCAAAATTTTGAGCATTCCCATCTCTTAAGAGGATTCGCATGTTTTGTTTAAGGCTAATTTCTTGGACATGATTCCATAGAACAGAATGTTTTAAACAGGCATAAATTTCATCGGCTGGAGTCGATTTTGGAATGACAGGCAGAGTTTGACGGAAGTCTCCACACAGGAGTACCAGAGCTCCTCCCATTAAACTGCAGTTTCCTCTAAGATCTTTAAGTGTTGCGTTGAGGGCCTCAAGAGATTTTTTATGAGCCATCGTACACTCATCCCATACTATCAATTTACATTCTATAAGAACTTGTGCCTGGCCGCTTGTTTTATTTATATGACATGTGGGATTTTCTTGTCGGGAAATATTAAGTGGCAACTTAAGGGCAGAGTGGGCTGTTCTTCCTCCTTCCATTAATGTCGCTGCAATACCTGAAGATGCAACGGCTAGAGCAATTTCTCCATGAACCCTGATTTCAGCGAGAACTAAATTAATTAAAAATGTTTTTCCCGTGCCACCAGCAGCATCAAGAAAAATGATTCCTCCTTCTTGTTTATCTACTTGATCCATTATTGTTTCGTACGCGAATTTCTGATCTTCATTAAGAAGTGGCTTTTTATCCGCGATGTATGCTTCTAAGTCTAAGACATTGTAGCTAGTTTCACGTATATAATCTGGATAAAATACACCCTCTTGATGTTGTACAGGTGCAAAAAGACCGAGTTCCACTAAAGTCTTGTTAACCATGGTGATACACTTTTCCTCCAAAATAATCAAAGTTTTATTAAAAATGTCGGAGTTAAACGTAATATCCAATGTAGGATTTTCACTTCGAACTTTAGCCAGTATATCCTCACTCATTGATTCTTTATATTTTTCCCATAATGTTTTTGGGTTAGATGGATTACAGGAGGTTATTATGATGGCAAACAAAATTCGGATTTGTCCTGGAAGAGAAATCAAACTGGCCTCTCGCAATGAGTCATCCCAGTGTTGATCTCCTTCTAGCAACCCTAAATTCTGGCAAGCTTCTCTGAATGTCTCACATATTTCTCCGTTTACCGTTCTTAATTCTGCAAATGAGCGAGGTCCTCTAATGGTATGTAGAAGCATTCTTAAAAAATAACATTCGGCGTTGTTAGGATGGACTGTGTAGACTCGGCCCAATGCGTCACATGAATAAATATTATGCTCAGGATCAAAGTTGCCCATTTTTCTTCTACAAAAGACTTTCCTTGATGTATTCCACGTATAATATCTCGGCAATTCTGAATACAATAGTGTTCTTGCAAAAGTATCCTGCTGGCATAGTTGGAAAAATGCTGTTAAAGTTGTGTTTGGCGGCTGATCAATCACTCTTGCGGCACTATCAGTTGAGAAGTATACTCGTTGACCGTTTTCTAAATGAATGCTAAGGTGAACCACAGTAGGATACCGTTCATGAATTGAAAATCCGAAGATTCGCCAAACAGCTTCGTTGCTACTGACGTATCTTCCCAACTGATAACGCTTTACTTCATTGTTGGTGTCTTCATTGCCTACACCAAAAACTGCCATATCAGAACCTTTATTAACATATTTGCAGATATACTTAATAGATTTGACACTATTGCAGTATTCTACGTTAATATGTGCGTTAAACATTTTTGATAATAATGGAGAATATGGTACAATCCAACTGTTATCCACGTCTATTTCCACGTTGCTTCGCGTCTTCAGTATTGCCGTAAAACCTCCATTTTCTGGAGCTCGCCGTCTATATAAAGGATAGCCGTCGTTTCCTGTTTGTGTATCTTTAATTAATTTTCGAGGATAGTTTTTGGTGCATTTCCCATCTTTCATACATGGCGAGTTCCGATTTATATTTCCACATGGTCCATGGATCATATTTTTAGTTACCACAGCGTATAAATCAGGATCTTCTTCTTGGTTAGGAAGTTCAGCAGATATAATAGCGTCGATTTCTGTTGGTTGAATCTTCCTTTTCAACCAAAATAAATTATGTGAATGTGGTAAACCTCGTTTCTGCCATTCAATGGTGTACATCCAGCATCTCACCTCTCCAAAGATGTGACCTTTTGTTATAATATTAATGAATTTTTGTTGCTTTTGTTTAAAAACTCTCGCAATTAAATCGTGGCGATCACTGGATGACTGACCGTTGATTAGCATTTCTTTAATCTCTGACCAAATCGGGTTGCAGGTAAACGTAATAAACAAATCTGGTCTCCCGTATGTCCTTACATAGGTCATTGCATCTTGTGTGTACTCATGCATGTGTCTAGGACTGCCCGTAAACGTCGCTGGCAAAATAACCAAAGTGCCCAGATTCTCAATATTTCCGTCATTTGCTACCGCATCTCTTAGGTGAATATATTGGTCCACTCTTAATTTTTTTTGATTCGAACGAATAAACTGAAGACGTTCACTTTCAATCTTTACATACATATCCACGATAAATTGATGGAATAATTGTCTGCAATTTATCACGTGGTTGTGTTTAGTACCTCGTATCATTAGACGGTAAGCATAATAATCCATAGCAGATACCTTTGCACTTGTTGGAATACCTGTTGTTGGATTAACTTGCCTCAGATTGAAATGATACCCATCTTCACCATAAGGAAATAAAATAGGATATTGTAGAGCATCATACGACCTGTGCGTTTCGCAAATTCGCTGCAATGATCCACTACGTAATTGAAGCACGATATCTCGCTTTTCAAATTCATTACCCGATATCACAACTGCAACTTCATCCACTACAGGAGCGTTGAAGCGCCGTTCATGCTCTCCTGCTGGTTTTCGATCTGCTTTTATAATAATTTTATATGCATCTGTGGGCATATGATCAATTGAAGTTTCAAACGTTTTTATGTAAATATTGTGTGCATGGAACATTTGTTGTAAATCAGATACAATCTCACGTCTTGTTCCTGAATTGTTGGCGCATCTTTGGTCGGTCTCAACTTGGTCGTTTCCAATAAAATATAATTGTAAAAATTTTGGTTGCTGATTAGGCAACGGCAACAACGATCCTGCTTTATGGTATATCTGCCCTTGTACTGTGAAAGTGGATTGAAATCCAGGCTGATTAATAACAGATGTGGCTCCAAATGAGGTCATTTGAAAACATGAGTTGTATTTTCGGATATTACTCAGAAAATGTCTTGACTGTGGTGTATCACCAGTTGTATATTTTAAGAGTTCTTGTGGTAATGGGTCCAGTTGGTTAAGTTTTAATTTACCATTATTGCAGCAAAGACCGGGAGGTTCTGATTTAAACTTTTTGGCTTGGCAATTGCGGCAAATTAAATCCATTTTTCCTATGTTGATACTGGCGTGATGTGCGTAATCTATGTGAGGGTCATAGAATAATGCTTCACACTGTAAATCGGAGTATTCATCAGTTCGTGAACGTCTCGTTCTATCTCTGATTTGTTGCAGCCTGACCTCTCGTTGTTGTTGTGGTTCAGAGGCTCTGGATGTTGCAGCTCGGTTTCGTAGATCATTAAGCCTGACCTCTCGTTGTTGTTGTGGTTCAGAGGCTCTGGATGTTGCAGCTCGGTTTCGTAGATCATTAAGCCTGGCCTCACGTTGTTGTTGTGTTTCAGAGGCTCTGGTTTTTGCAGCCCTGTTTCTCATTTCTTGGAGTCTGGCTTCACGGTGTCCTGCTGTTTCTGAATTTCTAGATCTTGCAACTCTTTCACGTATCGTTGCTAATCTTTTATATCTTTCTTCATTACTTTCAATAGCTTTACGTTTTTTTGGAGGCATTGTTAAGCAATGATGTTCAATTGTTTTTGTTTATAATTCTAAATTACCAAGTGTCGGTTAAGTAAGAAAATTCTTTTGTTGTGTTTCTATGACAGCAAAAAAGTAAACAAATTACATACATACATACATACATACATACAAACACTCTCCTTTATATATAAGAAAATATGTGTGTGTGTGTGTGTTTGTTCCCGTCGTGACCACGGTGTCAGCGTGATTGCTCGTCACCAAGTCATCCTGTGTTCGATACCCGGGTAGGGCAAGATAAAATTTCTCTTCCTATCCATGTCTCAGTTTAAATAGCTGGGATTTATGAAGAGTCCGACCTCTGCGACTAACAAACGCAGTTGTAATGCTCGGATACAGTGGTCTGGATTATATCTAGACGCTGTTCCTCCGATCTCGATAAAATCACGACGAGTCTAGTGAGTAAACTCAAATTAATATCTGAGCCTCACTGGTACTCGTCTTTCGTGGTCCTTAGCTGGCCTGATCGATATATATACATAGTTAATGTAAGAGAGTTTTTATTTGTTTCTATTAGAAAAATACAGATTTCCTGAACTTCTTTAAAACATTTATCAGTAACCGCTAACGCTGATATGATTAAAGTTCGTGATATTATTATAGTTCCTGATATTATATTAGTTCGTAAAACGGCATTACCTGGTATCTCCCCGTCACAAAGGGATTGTCTGCTCGTGAGTTCATTTGGTTACGTTACGTTTATAGATTATTTCTTTATTTTTAGAACAGTAAATAAATTTAACGCGTTTTTGATGGATTTAAGGAACGGGGAATAATTGTTGGATGTCAGCTGTGTAAATGTTTTCATGCCCTTCGTTGTTTTCCGGTACAGATTTTTTGAACAATCACTGTAACTGGCATGTTTGGAAAAAAACTTTCAAGAATTTCTTTTTTGTCAAAATGTAATATGTGGAAGTCCATATTGTTAGTCTCATTACCGAAAATTATTACGAGTAGTAATGAAAAATAGAAAGAATCAACGCTAGTTGGTGTAACGTTTGAATTTTATGGGTCCATTAGCAAATGTACGTTGATAAAAATGCATTAGTACACTTTGTTTTTCTGAAACTTATAAAGTTGCTCGCAAAGTCGGATTATTTAAGTGTTTCAAATTCGACATAGTTTTTCCCGCATGAAAAGTTGTCATCAGTTGACCATTTTCCCTTTCGCTCCCATGTCGTGTGGGGCCTTCACACGAAGGGTGCAACGCGATGACGATTTATTCCATGTGACTTGCAAGGGATGTCATGGTTATTTTTCGGTCACACCTCCCCCGTCTCCTGTGTATAGTGCTGCGTTTATCAGAACGGTTCATTCCCCATTCTTTGTGGATCACGTCAATGTTCGGGTTATCCTTTTGTAGGGATAAGAATTTGAGTGGTATCCGTTGAAACGTACATGAATATGTGAAAATTGTAAATAAATATATCTATATTGTACATTGACAATTAAAGTTGTTGTTTTTGGCAATTTGCTTTTTACAACTAAAATAAATTGTTAACTCTTTCTTTTCATTTTCCCTATCTCACAATTAGTATAGGATAAATTCATTTTTTTTACAAACTCCATGACATCAAAGAAAAAAGGGGAGTATTATTAGTTTTCATGTGGAATGTAACCCCTTCCCTACCATCTGTCCCTTACTCTTCATGCCTCACATCATGTATCACTAATCGTCATTAGCAGCTATGATGTAATGTCTGTCAAAATGTAAGGAACTAAAATTAACTGAATTTTTTTCGAACATTTTCGTTAAAAAACGTATAGTTTTACGAAAATATTTGTCAATTTTTCAGCAGTAATTTCCTAAAAACGACATTCAAACGTTTCAAATAATGTGTTTCATTCTGCAAAAACTAACACTTTCTTTCAAAAATAGATGCCAAAATATATTTCATTTTGAATATCATTTCGTGTCTAGCAGCTGCAAAAAATATTAATCATTATTTTAAGCCTCTAATGCAAAAATATTGAAAACTCTTTTAAAATAATACAAAAAGGTAATGTTTTTGTTTCTATTGTTTAAAAATAAATCATTTTTCGATAATGTTGAGCACTGATTCGTAACTAGCGATCTCAAAAACTGTAGGATACTGAATTTTAAGCATATTGGATAACTTTTCCATCCTGTGTCCAGGTTTTCGGGATTCTGAACCGTCCGAAAAGAATCGGAGGAAACCGAAACCGACGAAAACCGAGGCAATTATTTCCATAATTTCAATCTAATTATTTTGTTTCAGACTCTCATAAATACGCATCTAAAATACATTATATAGAAAATAAACATTGTGTTTAAAATTAAAAAAACAATAAAAAATGAATATAAAAGTCTAATTTATAATGAGTAAAATACAATATAAAAGACTAACGTGAATAATTAATGAACACATAACAATTCTCCATTTGGTATCAAAGCACTGTATAAGACCAATTCCCTTATTGGGTGTTTGATTCTAGGACCAGCTTCAGAGTCAGTGGACTAGTGACGGACACTATCGAATGCAGAGCATCGAAATGTTGAATAATCCAGTGCAATCGAATTATTAGACAGTCTGAAATCCGAACGCTTTGAATTGGAATGAAATATTTGCTTTGTGTGCTTTTAGCTACCGCTTGCCAAAGGACCCAGCACTGAAGACGGCCGCCATGCGGTCGAAAAGGCCTTTTAAATAAGGACAGAATGACAATTTTTTTTATTACTTATAATGAACAATCTGTAAACATCAGACAAATTCCTTAAAAAAATATTTAACATATAATAATGGTACTATTGGCGGAATTTTAAGTCATAAATTGCTGTTTATAAAGGTATCTAAAAAAAGCAACTAATAAATTAATGAAAACAAAAATACGAAAGGATAATGGTAATAAAAAATTAGCGCAATAGTATACTAATGTTGAAATCTATCGTAATTTATACTCGTATCTTTTGAAAGCGAACTTTGAAAAATAAATTTCTAGAGAAAAATATGAAAAAACTTTGATGAATTTTAGGTTGTAATTATTATTCAGAAAAGCAGAAAATTATATCGCTTTTACTGCTTACAATATAAACAAACGAGTTTTAATTCAAGTTTTGTTTCGATGGAATCAAATTATCTGTTCTCGATATTTTCAACTCGAATTTACATATTTCTTCATCGAAGTTTTTTGGTGGTAAGAACTCATTCGTCGAATTTAAAATTTTTTCAATTTTGAATTTTGCAAACTTACTCTCACGCTTTACATTCCTAAGCTTGGGAATGGGCAACATCAAAATAGACATTTGTGGTCCTAACTGTTTAATCATTTCAATCATAGCCATATTCTTAATTTCATGCTCAAGTTTTCGACGGAAAAGACTTGAACAAAACAGACTTCCCAAATTTAAATCTTATCATATTATTTTACTCACATAATTAGTGACTCACTTAACACTTATGAGGTAATATTCAAATTGTAAATTAACAATAATTTATGGAGATAAATTACTTTCTTCCCAACTTTTATGATTTTAGTTTACACGCGTTTTGGTGTTAGTGCTTGAATGCAAAAGCCTTTCCCGAGAAGAATATGCTATAGTCCTCTTGACCTTTCCCTTAAACTTTTCTTTCTGTAAGTGCTTTACTTTCTCTAACTCATTCACTGATGCCACTAACAGTCGACTTCAGCCTAGCCCACAGACATAGTATATACTGCACTGCTTCAGTGACTTAGCCTTGGCCTAGCACGCATTGCTTTAGTGACACTCGAAAGCAGTGCTCGAGACACTTGGGGCCTGTGTCTGTGCTTGGGGCTTTCCAGTTACGCCAACTGCTGACTAGTCGACTACAGTCAACTTTGCGAGCATTCTATTAATGAAAAAAGTTGACTGTCAAACATTAATGAAAAGAGTTGAGTCCCGTCAGAAGATTTGAATTAGGGGAATCGCTAAGTAATTCATTGTTCATGAAGCATTTTGTGACCGTTTACCTCACAAAAAGCATTTCAGTAACCCAATGCGCATGCGTGAACCCAGAAGTCGACTTCTGTATTCCATTCGCGTTTCCGAACGAAGCTGACTACAGTCAGCCAAGAGTTGACTACAGTCGACTACAGTCAATTTTTCTGGTTGTGACCGGAAAACCCCAACTAGCATCAAAAAGTATGGGAAAATCGCGAGCACATGTTAATCGATAGTGAATCGCTGTTAGCGATCGAGATACTGAAATCGCTCGAGTGTCATACATGTTTAACTGCCCGGGAATTATATAAACCCTGAGATATTCTATATACTCCGAGCACAAACTTCCCGCCAGGAATTTTTTTCTCGCTTGAAAACTATAAGAAACTACAAACCCAACCAAGCTTCATGTTGCGTAGTGTCACTTTGTGTATAGCTTGGTGTTAAGTGTCAGTGACACGCGTGACTTACATTTCGTATTGTAAGTTGACAATAAGTATTAAATTCTTTTCTTTTTATTTCCGTATCGATTGAATGAATTTGAATTTATATTGATTTATATGGTGTTTTCAGAAAAATATTGTGAAGTGTAGATAAGTTGTATATTATCCAAAATATATAAAGATTTAAATATCGGATCTAGTTGTACCTTTTTTTGAATAATGTAGTCTGATCCCTTTATATTAATGTGCAAATGGTTTTGAGGACATAGTTTTGTAATTGTTTTAAATCACTAAGGGTGTGGAAATAATATTTTTGTTATACTTGTTTTTATATTTTTGTGTTTTGATCTAGCTGCAGCTTCAGGAAAATGCAGAGTTTACGAAAAAATGAATCTGTTCCAACGACTTCCTTCACCAAGAGGAAGTCCCTCAAAGGGACTTCCATTATTTTTGAAGATCTCCCTCAGGTAGTTTTATAGATTTGTAGTTTGAATTATTTATGCATGTGCTGTCTTTGATTTGAAATATTGAACTCTCATGAAAATGGATATGTGATGTACAACATTTTGTTGTACTCATATCAATAGACTCATCATACTTTGTCTTAAGATTCTCAAATAATCTGCAATTGGAGGAAACACTTATCCCTGAATGAAGATCCCTTTGCTCGTTTGTAATAAACTGACAACTGGACAGTTAACAAATTTGTCCATAACTATGTTCTTGAGAGTTCAGCTGTTTACAAATATTCCTATTAAAATGATAATTAGTCTTTTAACTGACACTGTTTCACAATTAAATGCCAACCAGCGGTACACAAGTTGTATTTATTATAAACTTGGCTATGTTTCGGTTGCTTTATGCAATCCTCTGTAGTATTTGTTATTATGTATCCTTATAATTCTATTCATGATACAGTGGTTTTGGATATAGTTAAACAGAGTATGTTATGTTTAACAACTGGAATGTGACCTGTTCATAAGGAAATTTTATTTTTTTACCTTTATCTAATTAATTTTGTAGTCAAGAAATTCAAATTTATGGTTGATATTATAGCTGTTAATAAGACACCTTGCATACAGAGAAACCCCTTATTTTCTAAAGTGAATGTTTTATTTGGAATTGTGCACCTTGTTATAATTTATGGATTATGTGTCAATCAACTGTGATCGTTTAATGGAATTGACAGGAAACATTTATTTCTAGGGTGTTGTTTTACATTTTTGCGTTGTTGGTTGGTTTTCAGTGTTCCATTTAACAAAATTCTAGGAACTGTGGCTCTAGCTACATTTTTAGTATTTTTATTATGAACTAATTCTATCAATATTAATAATATAGTTATATTTGATCAAAACGTTTTGTGACAGAATGATGATGAAGCAGAAAGGATGCAAAGGAAGCGTGACAGTGGAGTATTTGCAAATTTGGCTTCTAAAAGAGTGTCCCTAGGGGGAATAACTGATCTGACAACATCAGAATTAGTGGCACAGTATGCCAACTGTATGAGATTGTCTGCTGAAAACGTGAGTTTCTTTCAATTTTCATTTATTTTTAGTAAGTGTCACTGTTAATTATTTTCCTTCTTTTCCATATTTCTTTAAGATTTTGTTTTGTTGAATAATACTTCATTTCTTTGTTACAGAAAATAAATCATAAAAATGCATTTAACTTACCATTGATAGATTGCATGAAGTTGCTTCTCAAAAACAAAGATGAACAAATGGATAATTTTCAGGTGAATTTTGTTCCTGCAGATGACTTTGATTGCTTAATGACTTTTTTTGCATCCACTATTCTTATGTTACTTTTATTTAGTATACATTTTTTTGCCTGGAATGTTGGAAATAATCTGAAATTTGTAGGTTGTTGGCTGTACTCTTGATGCGAGTGCTAAAATTTATGCATCTCGAGTGGATCGTGTTCATATGGATGGAATTAGCTTTGCAAAGGGATTAGGGAGTCGTTCTAAAGACTTACCGGCCTCTCAGATGGAATGTTCTGATAATGAATTGGATAGAGAAAATAAAATTACTGAGAAGAAGAAGAAGCGAGGAAAGAAGGTTAGTTTTTTTATTTATTTATTTTATGCCTTTTAGTAAGGTTCAGGCTATGAGGTCTTCTCTTCCACCTAATTGTTGGACTTGGGTAAGGTAATTGAGAAGGAGAGATGTTGGGTTGCCAGGGAACTTATGGTTCCAAGTCGACATCTGTCTGGAGTAGGTGAGGTAAACCCCAACTGAAAACCTCACCTAGTTCAGCCGAGTAGGTTTTGAACCCATGCTCTACCACTTAGGGGGACCGTAGAAGTGAACACGCTACCGCTAGACCACTGCTGTCGGTAGTTCTGCTCATGAAGTGACTTTAGAGAAGCTTTATAAAATTAAGTAAAATCGAAATTACTAAAAACCAAATGAAAACTAAGTGAAATTGTTTGTACAAATTTTGATGATGCAATTTTTGGTCCATTTGTTTTGTTAGAATTTAAAGTAGTGTAAATAAAGATAAGGAAAAAATGTTAGTTGTATTGTAAGTACTTGACTTGGCGAATGCAGGATTGAAAAGACACAAAATTTGTAACTTTGCCAGAAGTAGGGTGCGGAAGACTGTATGCCATTTTTCTGGAAATCTCTTGCAATGTACATTCGTTATTTCAAATATATACTTTTGTATTTTTGTTTTATAGTTTGAATTATTTGAAGTCAGGAGAGTAATCTTGGTCTTTGTATCTGCCAGTCTGTTTTTGGTGAAGAATGATTGATATGTTTTGGTTATTTTCCTGTTTGTAAACAGTTGAAGAAAATGTCATTTGAAATAAGCATCTGTGACTTAGATGTGTTAGTGATATATAAGTACCTGGTGACTACACAAAATTGAAGTAAACAATTGGGAAAAGGACCAGATAGTTGGGTGGAGGCTATGATAATACCAGAGGCCATTGCTGACCTCAGTAGTCTCCAAGTCTGTTCTAAGCTCTGCGAAGGGTTTAGGCAACACTCTTTCCCCTACCATTTCTTCTCATCAATCCTGTTTCTTCATTCCCTAATATTTTTAAGGTACTTATTTGTACATTAATGATAAATGAAACTGTTTTATGCAAAATATTTGTATATGATGTGTATATTTTGACAAGAAAAAGTTGTTGATAGTTAAATAAGAAAGTATAAATATTAGATATGCACGATTATATTTACATTAAATAGTAAGGGAAGTTCCATCTGTCTACACCTGAAAAGTGATCCCATATGTGATAGCAATCTCATGCTATTTAAACGTTCAATCTTTATTTCCCAAAATAGTTTGCTTCCTCAGCTGTTCTCCTGACAAGTCCACAATTATGGTTGATTATTCAAAATCCATTGCCCAAATCAAGTGATTACGTGGAAGAGCAAACCTGATGTTCTGACCCCCTCTGGATAATAAAACAAGACATAAAATGAAATAATAAGCATGAGAATACTAAATCAGACTTGTTAGTTGGATTTTCCATTATCTCTCAACCAAACTTGCTCAGCTGCTTTGTTACTCTTGACCTGAGAGACGAGTGTTTTCATGATGCAAAATGACTTGTTCTGAGAGCAGTCCATGTTGATGGTTTTGAATGGTATGCACATGCCTAAATAAATTTTACTTTACCATTCAGCATTATTTATTTGAAAATAAAGGAAAGTATTTAGTGATTTTTTAATGAAATTTAGTTAGCTACATGGATTAAGGTTGTAAGTGATGTTATGTTTGGAACATAGTTCAGTTTTTTTAGTTCTTAAAAATATTAAAATTTTTAATTTTAGCTATAGTACTCTTTTTGGAAACAAGACTTATTAGTATATAAAATAATTTCAAGGAAATGTTTTTCTTGTGACTTTTAAAATGGCAAGTTATTGTATTTTAAGTTGAAGAAACAAATACTTTTCTCAAAACTTACAAAATGTTAGTTGACATCTTCATCCTCTTTGCTTTGTTTGTTTATTTTTCATTATTTACTGGTGAGTCTATTTTAACCATGCACTTTAAGTTGTAGAACTCAAATGGTTTGATTTTTTAAATCCTTTCTACTGTTTTTTGATAGCTTTATTTCTTTATTATCTTTTCTTCGAATATTTTGCTCAAGTGCTAATTTTTTTATTTGTGTTTGTTTCAGCTGCCCAAACTTACTAGGGATGTTTCCAAGATAAATTTACCTTTGAATGTTGTTGTTCAAGATCCTACATTTGTGGTTCTTAGCAAGCAATTCAGCAATTGTCAACCTTCCTTCATTTCTTTCTTCCCGAAATTAAAGTTAGTGGGAGATAATTGTAAAGTACTTATGGATATGAATGCTCCATTTCTTGCAAACTCTATCGAAAACAGTTATGGTGAAGAGAGGGTACCATTTGAATGTAATGCAGGTTTGTATTTGTGTTCATGTATTTTATTGTATGTGGAAGTTAATTGTAATTTTTAAAAAATGAAACCCTCTTAAAAGAGACACCAGGGGAATGAAAATTTCTCTTACAAGTGACCTCTTTCTCTTTTATGTTGAAGTCACTGTCTTACAAATAGGATGGAATTGATTGTGGAGAAAAATTTCTTTTCTACTAAAATAAATGCATTGTTGCAATACTTTCGAGTTTGGGACCTCTGATATTGTCTGCTATAAGCGGGTCTCTTATAACTGGGTCTCATTGTAGCTCCTTAGATAAATTTATACATACATTAGTATTTTAAATTAGATTTAAAACAAAATTATTATTCTTTGTGTTATTTAATAGTAATGTTCTTATCAAGTATTTTTGGGAATTTTTTTTTTTTTAAGGGAGGACTATATTCGGGTAAAAATGGTACTACTATCCCTTTCATTACCAAGTTCAGTTAAAAAATCTTGACTGTGCAAAACACTAATCTTTAATATACAAGGCAGATCTATCTCACATTATGAACATTTCTGTGCTGAAATTGCTCTTTCCTTTATGTTGCTATTTGTTTTATTGGTTTACATACTTTGTGAGACAATTATTGTTAATATTAATATTTATTCTGTTGTCATTAGGCTGTTATCGGCAATAGACAAAGTCAACTACAATATAATATAACACTAGCAAAGTACAGATTAACAAATATATAACACAAAAAAGGCAAGGAATCACACTGGCAGCCTGTATCAAATACGCATCTGTTCAACACAAATATACATATAAAACACATTAATGATCGATGACCATATGTCATCGTGTCGTGTAACAGTATAACAACAACTAAATATATAGTAAACAATGAAATCGGAGTACAGAGCAATTTCCACTTTCCGAACTGAATAGAATGGATTGTAATCAGCCATTCATGCATGATGCATTTAAATTCCTTCAGGTTTTTATTAGGAAAAGAAATATTTGGGTTAGTTTTATTTGGATATACAGTAGAACCTCCCAATAACGAAACTCAAGGGACCGACATTTTTGACGTTCGCTCTGGAGGTTCATAAAGCGAAGGTGGTTTGCAGGTAGCGTCAACCAGGGGCCAAAATAAATAATTCCTATTTGCTGATGCAAAAACAACCGAATAAGGACATAATCGCAAATTAGTCTCAGATTCATAACTTAACTAATTTATCATCTAATTACTATGGTAATTTGGTGTAGAGGAAACTCTCTTCGCCAAATAACCACGTGCAGATAACACTGTACAGGATAGACTGTACTGTAAGAAGTGGCAAATGCGTTGCGCACGTAAACACAGAAAGTTGAAAGAATAATCAATTAAAAATGCTGGGTCAAAATATAACAAGAAGTTAAAAATGTTCCGAAAACCAAAAAAATAATCAATTAAAAGGAAGGATCAGAATATAACAGGAGATTGAAAATGGTCTGAAAGCCAAAAGAATAAATCAATTAAAAAAAGTAAGGTCAAACGAAATGGGTAGCACAGTGGAACAAGTTAACAGGGAGACTCCAAACAATCGAGTGAGAGAACCACGTGGTGGGAACAGTTAGATGTTACTCACACAGGATGCTCCTGATTGGCTCTTTCATCCGATCTCCCCGACTGGGCTTCTGTAATTAAAAGATAATGTCCACCTGCACAAAAACTAATACGTAGTGACTTTACCTGGGGCATTTCGTTAACAAGAGGTAAATTTTATAGGTCGGGACCAAATTTTATTTCGCTATCAGGAGATTTCGCAGAGTGGGATTTCGTTGAAAAGAGGTATTTCCCAATGCTATATAATAGGAGTTTGGTGGGACCAATGACATCATTTCATTAAATGGAGTTTTCATTTAGCAGGAGTTCGTAAGGGGGAGGTTTTACTGTATTGAAAAATTGATAGTGGCTGCTAAGTTTTGAGGTGAGGATGATAATGAGGTGACTTTGTTGTAGATCGTTAATGGTCAGTTTAACTTGGCGATTGGGAGTATCTATTAACATACCTAATCAATGATAGATTGTTTAAGTTTGGAATTCTGTTGGAAAATAATCTTATTTCAGAATTAATACTTTTGCTTGCCACCAGAGGAATGCCAAAGGTTTAGATGGCAAGAGGTTTGATGGGATTAAGGGCTCTCAAAACACTTTCCCAGTTATTGATGTGGATGGAGTATATGGCTTAAAGTACTCAAGAAATATTTTATGATGTAAGTTAATTCATTGATTTGAAAAAATACTTCTGTGACTGATTGTTGTCACCGAAGTATAATGTTGACCACATACTTCGCTTATGTTTTTTAATTCAAAGCTCCTCCAGGATTAGATTTAGCTTGTATTGTATTCCTATTTTTAATTTTTTGTTGTCTGAAAATCTGAAGTTGCTAATGCTTTTTAGATTTTTGGTAATAGTTCTCAAACAAACATACATAACAAAATGTTATTTTGTTTTTTTAAATATTTTTTTGTTGCAGATGAAAACCCAGAAATAGTATCTCTGCCCTTCAAAAACATTTTAAGTAGAGATCTAGATGGCACGGAATACAATTCCCTTTTAAGTACTTCAGTATTCGAAGATAGTTTTGATGTAAGAGATGATGTCGAAAACAACTTTAATGATCCTATAAATGATGAAACTGTCGGGAATGGCATGCTTGAAGGTAATATAGATTTTGTGTAGTTTTGTTTTATCAAACTAGTTTGTTATAAAAACAAATTTATCTTAATTCCAAAGTATACAGGGACACTCCTATTTGTACTACGTCACTATATAATTAGTTTTTTCCCACTGCACAACATGAAGCATTTATTTCCAATAATTGAACTTCTTTAAGGCGGATACGTAATTTAATTTTAAGTAATTAGGTTATTTTTTAATTAAGTCGTTCATTTGTTTTTAATTACTTGTGATAAAAAGTGGTCACGTTAATCCAAGATCACAATAACCAAATAACAATGACCTTTATAAAAGATTTGTGAAATTTTTTTTGAAACTTCTGAGACGTGAGTAGTATTTATTCCTAGCTAAGTTTTAGGAATCAAAGTATACTATTCGCAGTGTGCAAATAAATGGAGGGAATAGTAGAATTTAGCTTGCGCCCATGTCAGCAACTGTGTGTAGTAA
Organism: Laupala kohalensis; assembly: GCA_002313205.1. NCBI lineage: Eukaryota > Metazoa > Arthropoda > Insecta > Orthoptera > Trigonidiidae > Laupala > Laupala kohalensis. The sequence goes on along the minus strand of NNCF01127440.1, from coordinate 769,795 downwards.
CACCGGAAAATTGTAGGAAATTTAATATTTCACCTATAGTAATATATTTCTTTCACCTGCAACGTACTTTAAGATATATGTAATCATGTACATATCTGGACATCATTTGAGATCTTTTAGATCTGATTATTGCTTTTGGTCAATATTTCTTCGTGATTTTATTTTGTTTACAGGAAAATAATTACATAAGGGTTCACTATATAAGGATTCCTGCTAGAATTGAGTCATAGTGGCTGTTATGTTGATAATTGCAGAAAAAATTGCTACAACAGTAGTTCCAATTTTAAAGGTTCCTTTATTGCAGAGTATTAATTATCAATGGAGTAATTAGGTCAATTACATTTAAATATATTTTCAATTATTAATTGACAATTTACTGACGTAAAATTCAAATTAGTTAATATAAGCATAAATTGTTACTTGTAGGCATGTTCGGAAAGAGTATATTTACGTGCAATTGATTTTAATATAATAATAAAAAATTTATGAGATGTTCCCAGGGGTAATTAGAACCAAGAGTAAATTAGTTTATTGGCACATTCACTGGTATGTTAATATTTTAGAATATCCATGACCACCCGTATCAATTTCATAATTTTAGAATATTCATGACCACCCGTATCAAAGTTAACTTTAGTAACAGTGACCTTTTAGGGAAATTGAAGGATCAAACCATACCGTTATTAGAAGGTGACATTTTGAAACTGCTAATTTTTATGTATTAAATGATACCCCACAAACCGTAGAAAATACAATTAAGAGATTCCTCAAGTTTTTGCAATCACTCCAAGAAAATTAATTTTGAATTCAAAATTATATTTCTCTGAAAAGGTTCCTACCATAATAAGTTTCAAATAAGGATGATAGATTATTTTTATAAGAATAATAACTTAAATTGAAATGCCATATGATTAATACTTTCATAAATATTAGGGAGATATGAAGAGACTGCAAAATGCCCCTTCGATATTTCTCGAAAACCAAATATTTTTGAAATATCAAGATAGGGTAGGATGATGTAAAACCTGTCATATTAAGAAATAAATGTAGTTTCAAAATATAACTTCACACACAATTAATCAGAAATTTAATTCTTTGAAATCTCCCTTTTCTGCCATTTTTATGTAAAAAAAGTTTTTCCTGGTGTATAAAATTACAAAATAGGGGGTGTCCTTATAAAACAGCGTTTTGCTAGAAATTATACTTTCTGATATAGATAATTTTGTTTTGAAAATGATAGAGTCAAATTTCTGGAACGTGATGAAAATTCGTTCCCCAATTTCATACAGAAAGCTCTTAAATGTTACCACCAGGTAACAGATTATTTATGTTATGTTGAATGAAATTGGGAGATGGGACCGAGATTCAAACTCTGGACCTTCAGCTTAACACACTTAACGAGGTGTGTGGGTCTTGCAAGTGAAATGTCAATGGTAGACTGGGTTCGGAATTCAAATTAATTCATTTATCCTTTAAAATCCTTATGATTTTACTTACCAGATCCAACCATTTCAAATGAGTGTTTCCCTTCAGAAAGACTTTGATTTTACTCAACATCATTTTTTTCCCTAAATTTTGCCTTCTGAAATGGTGGGGGGGGGGGCAGTAGCACTTAAGAAATTAGTATTATCATATATCACTTAAAATTTTAATGGAAGTACAAAATTTTATTTATATTTTTATATTATATTTTTAGCCAATACATATTTGGTTTATATTGAATTTCTTATATTTATATATTTAATTACCAATTCTCTACTATGTCTTCAGCTGAGCACAATAACCTCTTTTCAGGAGACAAGTCTGATGGTAGAGGGTTGGGCTTCTCAATCAATTTTTCTTCTGAAGGAAGTTTTAGTTTGAAGTACAAAGAGGAAAATTTGATTGAGAAGCTCATCCTTCCTCAACTAACTGACTGATGATGAGGGTAAGTTCTCAGGAAAACATTTGCTGAAAAGTACTGAAATGTGTATGTAGTATGTTAAATCATGTTATTCTTTATTGTATTGTTAAAATTGTACTATTAACTTCCATTATATATGAAATTATTATTTATCTCTTAATCGTCTGAGAGAGTTATTATTTTTTTATTTGTGTTGTGAAAATTTTGCTGCAGTGAATTCTGTATGAATATAGGGTTTGTTTCTTTAATCATTATTTATTTTCCAGCTTATTCTGATGGGAAAAATTCTTCTACCTGGAAAGGAGGGTGTGAAATGGAACTAGAAGCCACACGTGCAGGTTGTGCAGCAAGAAACGGTCCTCGTGAAAAAGTGGTGGATGTTCAAGAGGCTATTTTAAAACATGTGAAAGAGGGAAGAAATTTAGATTACTTATACACAAACCTTGACCGTATGCTTTGGGCAGGACCCACCCATTGGCATTCTCTACCATGCACAAGAGGTAAATGTTTAATTAGTTACGTTTTAGTTAATGTATATGTATGAATGTTTGTTTAGTTACCGACAGCCATAGCATAGTCTTTGTTCCCTAAGCACTACTGTGTGAAAGAGAGCAAATTTTACCTCCTGCTTGGTCGAACTAGATGAGGTTTCCTTCATCTACGTCAGGCCAATGTTGATTTGGTCCCTTTGACTCCCCTACATCTCTCCTTCCCATTTCCTTTACTCAAATTATGTGAATAGGGAAAAGAGTGGACATGGTAGCCTGAACCTCAACATGTCAACACAATAAGACATTAAATAAATCAATAATCTGTCTAGATATTTTTCCATTTTGTTTTAGTTATTTCAATGTATTTTATAATACAATAAAACTTCATTTTCTTAAATTTGCGGGGAAAATCTAGGTTACAGATCTTAAGGTGATAATTCAAGGATAATGTTATTTGATAACTCTTTGTATTAGGCAGTAAAATTCTGCAAAGGAGTTGTGCAACATTATCTTCTATTTTGCGTTTGGAACCCTTTACTTTTTCGTTCTCACTTGATAAAAGAAATCTTTTATCAAGTTATCCATTCTATGGAATCCATAATATAAGTATTTTATATATTTTAAAAAATACTAAAATGATTCTACTCAGAATGAAGCTTGGTTCCATCGTTTTCCATCTAAAACAGCTTTGTTATGGGAGTTTCATCAAAATTATTAGAAGTTTTCTCCTGTGAAAGCCAAAAATGTACATACAAGTATTACATACTTAACAGTGCAGGATTAGTATGATCAGAGTTTGGATAAATCTGGATGTTTTAAAGGAATTTAATAAAAACTACTGACTGTCAAAATAAAACATTATTGAATCAATGTAACAATACTATACTTACTGAAAAATCATAAGACAGTCACAGCCTTAATTTGCAATTCAGTTTATGATGCCTGACCTACACTAAAATTGGATGGACGAATCTGATTAAATTGTATGGAAAGACTTTAGGAGCCAGATAGAATATTGCAAAAATAAAACTAAAAACAATACTATTAGTATTTATGAGTTGTGTTTAAATTATCCCTAGAGGGACAAAACGTTTGTGTAAAATATGAGTAGTATAAATGAACTTTTCCAATTACTGTGCTCTTTTGATGTATTTAAGTAATTAAATTTTTTATTTATATTCTTAGAAATATGTTCACCTCTTTATATAGAATTGTATGTATTTAGTGAGGGACAAGCACTCTGCTGTTTCAAGCAACCTGAAGCGCAAAGGGAAGAGAATAACACTAATGGATTTCGTAAATGCAGAGCCAGTTAAATTAACTGCCCTGCGCACTATAGTATTAACTACTCAGTATATTGATAACAAGTGGTCGGCAAAGCAAGTTACTCATCCTCCGGATCTTCATATTGATATTAAAACACTAATTAGGTAGGTAATGTGAATAATTAATTTTGGATGTTTAGGTTGGTAGGGGATGTTAGATTTAGGTTAGGTTAAGGGAATTAATTGCCTAATGAAATGTGGAATTGTGTAGGTATTTTCTTCGCTCCAAGTGTGGTTTCACCTACTCATCTGGGGGAACAGCTGCGCCTCCAGAAGATGATGATGTTCATGATTATGACTATGACAATTTGAATGACAGCCAGCACTTCTGCCCTGCTGCATCTCCTGTAATTAGTTTTCTTTTTTTACATTATGGTATCATTTAAGTTACATGCTAACTTCTAGAAAGCTCTTCATTCATTGTATTGACCTTTCTGTGTGAGGGAGAGTAGTTTCTTTGTACATGAACAATTCAGAATAAGAATTATTTTCTCAGACAATGTATTAAAATAAACATCGTTCACACAAATACAGTGAAACACCTATATAAAAGAGAACTGATTCTTCATAAGTGAAAAATGGATTGTGGTTAAATTCTGCTCAAAATATTTTTACAACTATGTCACCAAAAGACTGAAATATATTCCTGTGGCCTAAATAAATAAATGTCTTTATATACAATTATATTACTATCAAAACAAAATGCAGAGGAGAATATACATTTACACAAAAGTAACAATTGTTTAGTTACTTTTGTGTAAATGTATATTCTCCTCTGTTTAGTTTCCTAATTTGTAATGCATGAGCAATTAAAATTCCTGATATATTTTGATTATATCTGATTGACTAGGGCCCTACAAGCGATGGTGATAACAGTGGTAGTAAAGACTTACCTGGCTTAGAGGGTGAAAGTGAACCTGCTGCTGATGTCCATTCCTTTGAAACTGCATCTGGCGATGCTTGGTGTATGGTGGATCCTCCAAACAAGGTATTGAAGTTTGGTTAGAGAAAGAGAATCATGAATATTAACAATATTAGGGAATCATTCTTGTGTGTTAAATGTATTTTTTTTAAACACACCAATGTTTCTACTACCTTAATTTCAGCCTTCATCAGGGATTACTAATTTTTTTGAAAAGTTTAGGACTTCAAATACAGTTTATGAAACTAATAGTGATGTGTACATATCAAGAAAAACAACAGAAAAGCTGTTCTTTTAAAACAAGTTTAGAAACATATTGCCAATCCCCTAACAATTTTTTTGGCATATTGAACACCCAATCCCATATCATTACAAAACAAAGGCAATGGAGTATTTTAATCTTTTCTAACTTTCTTTCATTCAGAGTATTAAAATTTATGTTCGGAAACTGAAACATTTTTTTAGATGGTTTGATTTAATTTAGTTTTGAATCGGGTTATAGTTTTAGTTCCTTAGTATGAAATTACCATAGTATATGTTTATGTAAATAAGATGATCTCTGATAAGGGTATTAAAGATGAATATTAAATTGTTGCATATTATTCAATCATTTTGAAGATATTATTTTAGAAACCGTTTTTATGAAAATTTTGTAACAGTTAACAAACTGCTTATATGTTCTTAATTCATGAGCAAATAAATCATGACTTCTCATAATACTGAAATGTTTTGATATTGTATTTGTTTTCTGAAATAATATTTTTGTAACTTTTTTTTGTTGGTGGCAGGTGGCTCGTATTCAAGTTCCTTACGCACAGCATGCCAAAAAAATAGATATGAAAGTTTTGAAATCTGCTATATGGACAGTTCTTTGTGAAGATTCTAGCTGTGATTCAGTGAGTAAAAATATGTTTTTCTTCTGTTTGCACCCATTTTTTTTAAATTTGAAATATTGTTATATATTCATCTTAAGGGCATTAAAGATGTATTTCTATATTTTTGTAGTTACATGTTTGCATGTTACCGATTATGCAGCATATATTTTGAAATGATATTGTGATACACATGACTGAGGGGGGAAAACAAAAACCCATAATGAGTCGATACTAACTCATTGATTACTCTTATTTACTAACACTAACTGAAAGTCTGTGTTTCAACTTTTTTTTTCCCCGTTATGCTCATGTGAATAGAAATATTCTTTATTTAAGTTACAATGATTATACAGAAAAATGTTTGTTCTCAGGGAAAATAATTGTTTTACTTGGTTAATCACACAAGTATAGAAAAGATCTGTATAAAAAATTAATATGTTGAGTTAATGATTGTGGCATTCCACTGCAAGCTCTGCTGCAATGAAATGCTCTCCTTGTGGCATTGTAACGCTAACTTCAAAAGTTTTTTTGTCATTGCTGACGATGTAATATAATGTTTATTTTTCTATGTTGGCTTGTGTATGCTCTGTGATTCTTCACTGTATTTACAGTAATAGAGTCCCCACTTTTTTTCTGGCCCCACTGGGAATTGAACCTGGAGTGTAGGTGGTGAGCAAGTGTGCTAGTCCCTGTGCCACCGAAGGGGTTTTATACACTTGGGAATTAACTTACTGTTTCTGAATTATTATCTAAGATAATATGACAAACACTTGTTTGCAGATTGGTGGTGCAGATATCTCACCTAGGAAGAAAATGAAGAATGACAAAGTTAATAGTAAAGTTGATTCAGCATCAATGACAAGAGAAATAACATTTTCAGCATTGGAACGAAAAGTGTTGAAAATTGTCCCTCCAGAAATGGCTCAGGAATTGAGTATGCCATTAGTGTTCACTGCACTTCTTCATTTAGCTAACGAGCGTGTCTTGAGCTTGAGAGGACTTGAGGATCATTCTGATATTTTCATATCACAAGATCATGGAGCTGATAGTTTTGTCAAAAGATTACAAGAAAGACAATTTATTTAGATATGTATACAAAAATCATATAATGTATATATTAGATATTCAAAACAGTACAAATATTGTAAGGATTTTTATTTTTCGTATTGAAACCAATTTATTTTCTCTCCCGTCACTTTTTATACATTACAATATTTATATTAATTTTATACCCTGAAGTTCAGGACTTTCGTACCCACAAGTATGTACAAAAAGAATGTAATTTTAAAATAAATATATGGGTTGCAAAGCACTCATAATTGTTATATTTTATTCTGCTGTTTGTAAATAATACTTTTCTTATAGCTTGATATTATATTGTTCATTTATAGATATGCAGAAGCCTTTTTGTTTAATTACTCAAATTTATGACTTGGGCAATTATGATTTGCTTTCTATGTATTTTAAATTAGTTCATACCTTTTGGGTGGAGACTTGTTTTTAGTGGGCCTTACCAGCTGAGCACAATTAAACATCTGCTTAGATGGCAACCTGGTGATGGATGTATTTTCTATAATATTTTTCTTCACTGTCATTTCAAAATTCAGTAATAGCGATTTCATTTTTGAATAGTAAATCCTTTTTCACATGCTAGGTTTGATTTGAGATTGGAGTTATTTTAAATTGGAGAATATTTTAAAAAATGAGAAAATCTGGTGTTGCAGCTCATGCTTTGCCAAAAAATATGAACTTCAGATATTTTTATACATTGCATAAAGTCTGCCTCTCTCCATTTACATATTTCTTCCAGACTAGTTTCACGATATATCTTTTTGATTGCAGTGACTTCACTGTAAGTTCCCAATTTACTTCATTTCCCCATTACAGAAGTTCGAAATACAAATGGAGAAAAATGTGATCTGGTCTTTGTCAGGTTGTCTGGAACACAGATGTTAAGTTGTGCTTGACTGATGGGAGTTACATCCCTGAAAACAAATTACTGATGAAATGATATAAATTTTAATGAAGAAGTAAGTTAAATATACATGTAATAAAATGTGTAAAAAGTTAGTAAAATGTACAATAAAAATCATATTAATTTATTGTTTTGAAGTTTTACTCTTTGGAGTTCCTTAGGTTACTTTTTTGGTTGTATGACTTGGTGCAAAACACAATGTGCTAGGTGGTATGGGGGGAAAATTGAGCTTACATAATTACTAATGTTGATATGAATAAATAGATTCTCAACCTAGCTAGAATGGATACTCAAACAACTTGAATAATTTTCTTGTTTTATCTCAGAGTTCAATATGATTGCGTTCTTGAAACTCAAACTCTTGAACTCAGAATATGACACATTGACATAAATTTAACATTTTGTTTGCTCTACATAAATATGCATTGTGCTTCTTTGTTCTGGTTGATTCTTCATTGTAGAGGGAAAATAATTAAAGATGAGAACTTGGAAGGTTGAAAAGTTGAGATGAAGTTGCTTGTCTATTGTAGGGGCTCTCTTAAGGAAGTATGCAGATTATAGAGGGGTAAATTGGAGAGAAATGTGTTTACTAGCTATATCCCTCTTATTAATTGAAGCGACTTCTATGTTGTTGCCTGTAAATGTTAGTTAAAATATTTAAAAACTTATATCTGGGTTTTCCCTTTTTTTCATGAAACTGATTAAATGTTTTTCAAAAACAATGAAAAGTGTTTGTATTAATTATTTATTTGTTTATTAACACTATAATGTATTATACACATTATTAAGTAATTGATGTATGCAACAACATTAATCCTACAGAGGTAAATAAATACATGTGAGGGAAAAAACAAAGAAAATTTTTTGATAATTAAAATATATTCCAGATGTGTACTAACAGAATCAATATATAATCATATATTTAAATGGATGTTAATCTAAAGCAGCAGAGTAGAGGTAAATTTAAAAAAATATCAAAAAGTAGTTTCAAACTGCACATGACATCTTGGGGGCAACAAACTAAGTTACTCTGTAAGCAAGCAAGGGATCATCCATCAATTCCTATCAGGGGCCCAAAGGTAATGGCAGATTTAATAATTCTATAAGAAGTTATTTAACATGTGCTGTGATCCATTTATTATTTCCTAAATACATAATAGCTATTAAATTCAGCAAAAATTAAAGATAAATAACAACAAAACTAAAATGTCATTCCTGTCTCTAAATAAATCTGCTGCTACTGGAAGAAAAACCTGGGTCCCAGAAAGGGAAAGATACAGAGATTATGTTCACTACCATGCCAAGGTTGCACACAGATAGAAATAAACTATTATGTATAAGAAAGAATCAAAAAGCTTGCAAGTAAAAGTTGTAATTGATTGTGATTTAACCAGTACTATAGCAATAGTGTGACAAGGTATGAAACAAATTAACATCACTTTATGTTTACTAGAGTTATATAAAAAAATACAATATTGGGAAATAGAAACTCATATTCAGTTCTTTTATTAGAATCAATAATTCTTTAACTTAGAAGCAATGGTGCATTAGGAAGCTTTTAATTATGTATTTAAAGAACTTTAATTTAATAATGTTTATTACTTTTGTGGAATTATTCAAAATGACTTGTGCAGGACTTCTTGGTGAAGAGTAGTTGGCATGCTAGGACAACAAATAATAACCTTGTTCATGAACTAGGTTCATACTGTGTTCTTGAACTAGACTTTCTTTGAAAGGAGGAACCATCTCAAATGTAAATGCAAGGTAGAGGTAGAATATTTCTTTCCTGAATAAAAGTGGACATGCATTTCGGGGATGTGTGTTGCATATTTCCCGAACTATCGCTTGTATTCGGAAGAATTTTAGGTGCTATGAGCGGAGTGACCCCAAAAGATAATAGCGTGTCGGAAGTGGGAATACAAATTGCAAAATGCACGTGATGCGAAACATACTGACTTACAACATTGACTAGTATTCAGATTGCATTACACAATTGAGAAAAAGAAGTGTTTTAAAACAGTTTAATATGTGTTAACAATTGAATAGAAAATTTGTACGTCACAAGGAAGTCAATTTTCCTGCAATTTGAATTTCTGATCCCTCTCCCAAACACACTTTTTTCTCCTTCACTATGAGTGAGGAGGAGAGGCAATGATTGGGAGGAGTGGCGCAAGTGGACACTTCCTGTGACGTCATCTGGGGTAGGACGCTCCAGCGCCCAGTGACGCATCGTACAATTCCTTTTTCAAACGTTTTGGGAGTGCGAATTATTGTTGCCAATGGCGATCTTGTTACCTTCATGTCGAATAGATGCCGCTTAGCAGTGTTGTCAGATCTTCAAATGAGAATTATCGTACAATCTTTCCTTAATTATCGTATTTTGGTAGTCATTGTGGTACATCCTGTTTTCACGTAATAAAACATTAATTACGTTTTATTTATTAATGTTTTAATAAATCTTATTCGGTATTTACCGCTCTAGTTTCTAGAAATTATTTGTTTTACGTTAATGCATTGGTATAAATAATTGAATCAATGCAGTTGATTAACATATCAGCATTGGTCTTTTTCGAACAACCAAAAACTTTTCCTTAAGCAACATTGATCCTAATACATAAATGTACATATGGTTCTAGCTCTGACTCTGATTACTGATTTTAAATATGCTGCTAAGTGGATTACCGCTGTATTACGACATAAAATTCAAACGAGTTGTAGTTGATAAAAAGTTTAGTCATTATTTCTTTTGTTGTAGGAATATTTAGAGTTTATTAAACTTCAAATTTAATTGTTTATATAATTTTTGGTGACATTTGGAGGATCCTCACCAGCTGAGATCTAAAGTGACCAGGGCTGTGGAAAGAAATCACAACCCCCACGACAAACCCCTATGTACTTAATGCCTCCACCACAACGAAACTACACACTTAAACGTTAGTATCAATGCAAATAACTTTTTTGTGGGGCTTTAGGGCTCGTCATAACGTAACGATAAAGTACTAATTGAAAACTGACGGAGCTTGGATTTCGTTTCAGAGGGGGGCGGGGGTTAAAAATTCGAAACTAGAAAAAAATGTTGGTAAGGAATTAATTTTCCAATATGTATTCTGTAATCTTTCAACAGTTTAGTGATATGTTGTCTAACATGATATACGCGATAACTGTGTAAAGAGGAACGAAAATAAAAACCTGAGTCAGGCAGATACGAGATGGCAGAAAAAACGAAAGTGGCAACCCCAAGTTCACCCGGAGGATTTTCTCTGAAAGAAAGATGATATTACTCGGAAATAAGACATTCCAAAACACCTGAAGAGAGCGTAAATCCACGTCGAAACGTAGTGAGTTCTTAACAAGAAATAGAAATATTATTCATCCAAAAAAAGGTCCTAAGTTTTTGACTATTTATTTAATTATATTCCAAAACACACTTTATCTTTGAATTTCATAAAAATGGTGTGAGTCATTCTTCAGACAAAAATATTCGTACATAGTATATGTTATCCTTGAGCAAAAATTAAACAGTGAGACCTGCCGCGCCGGGGCTACAGCACCGGCTGCTCCTCCCTCTCGTCAGGCCTGAGGGTGGCTTCAACCCCGTCTAGGTTCGCCCCTGACAGTGACGACGTTATCTTTCTCCGTAACCTTAATATTGTTCCAAAATATTATGAAACCTATTTTAATTGTTTTTTATATATTGCAAATTTAACGTAGTTTTTTAAAACAAAATTATTTTATTTGTTAATATCACTTATGAACCTGTATCTTATACGTAGAGCATATTGCTCAAAATAATAATCATAATATTTTTCTTTGATTACATATTGTTCATGAGTCTAATTTAACTTTTCGAATTGAATAATTTCATTTCATTTTTCGAAAAAAATTGGCTTATCCTACTTCAATTTAAACTGCATGACTAAAATCTAGTGTTTCGGCGAAATTTGAGGTTCTATGACAGAAAATTAACAGTCAATAAAAATAAAAATTTGAGTGACGATTGCCCAAACCTTTACGTTTTGTTAGCAAAACGATACTTACGTTTTGTTAGCAAAAGTTATAACAATCGGTAAAATCACAATTTTTTAAAAAAGTTTTGACTAACGTCCATGCGTGAATTGAAATTCATGTAGTAAAGAAGTAAAGATAATAATAGTTATCACCCGTCAAATGAGAGGGAAGATTTTGACATTAGTTCGAGAAATTTTTCTAACACAAATTTTCTAACATTGGCTTCAAAGATCATTCTTTGCATTTAGTTCACAGGATAATTTGAACCGTCGATGTACAACGTTCCGCTACCGCTCACCAAAGTGTATGAGCGCCCAGTTTGAGATTACTATTACTATTAGGTTTAAATTACTTTTGGTGAGCTGTTGTCTCAATAACGGGATGACGTATAAACGTGATTCAAATATTGTTTTATTCGAGAGAAACGAGTCGTCATATAATAATATAACATTAACAGTTAAAATTATCGTAATTTATACTAGAGCAAGGAATTTCTGAGAATTTCAGTCCAGTGAGATCGAAAACAGTACATCCGGCTTAGCGCCGAACAATAGTAGTGTCCGTAACAATAGATTCCTATGGGCCGAGTGGCAGTTCTTGTATCTTCGGCGAAGACTCATGTTGCGGATGCTGAGGTATGAAATTCTCAGAATGAGTTTGAAAATGTAACTTTTTGAAATGGGCATTCACTGGCAGGATACCACCTACAGGGCTGAAAATTTAGATTTAAGCTTATGACTCGAGAAATGTTCTGAAGTAGATGTGCGCAGATCATAGTTGAAAAGTAGTGGTTATCCCATCCTTAAACTATCTTTTAAGAAAATGTTTTTAAAAATTGCAATATTGCCGTTTTCTTTCGTAAAATACAAATTTTTTTTGGCACTAAACCGGACAAGTGGATGTAAATTTTATTTGAAAAAAAAATTCACACTGAATTTCATTAAATATATATTTTGTTTAAAGTCAACATGAAAAACATACATAATCACGAATCATCAAAAGCATAGAAAAACTCCAGTTTTATGAGTGCCATTTCTGGCTGTGGATCTCGTGCTGGGACTTTCGTTGGAACTCGTAGCGTAGTCGGTAATACCTCTTTGACTAGAAACATGCTAATCGGATTTGTTGTTTCTGAACGTTTATTGGGTTGAAAGTTCACTGAGAATTGTGCGCTCTTTATTATTTCGCCCATCCTTATTGAATGTGATTGAAACGGCCTTGAAGCCACACGCATCTACTAGGGGAGGGCATGAGGGCCATGAACTAATTATAATAACGTTCTGCGAAGGGGAGTACATCCGTCAAATTCGAACGTACTTGACACGTGCAGTGCAGGAACGTACGGATTAATGTTGTTAGTCATTCGAGTGAGTTTATAAATATGGTTTTATATGTTCTTATAATTTCTCATACAAAATTGCTGAGTGAGTTTATAAATATGGTTTTATATCTTCTTATAATTTCTCATACAATAATGCTGAATACCCGCGCTGCTTTGTTAGCGTGAAAGTATTGATTTTTGTACAGCCATTCTTTCTAAATCGTCAACTGATATATGTAAACCTGATTTCTCCTGAAAAATCTAAATTTGATTTCGAAAAATCTCTCGGACCACTTTAGAGAACGGACGTGTTGAATTTCGAAGGTTGAATCTCCATGGCTGAAGCTAAAACACTGAAGAAAAATAATTGAATTTCAAATTGAAGGTCCACTCGGACGAACCTTGGAGAGCAGGTGTGTCATATTTCCAAGCTCTGGACCTAGAAAGTCTCTGCGCTGTGCGAAAAAGATAAAAAAAAAGTTTAACGTCGAATAAAAAGAATCTGAATCGACTTTCGTAAAAAAATTCCTTCGTGGTACACTTGGACCCACTCAGGAGCACATGTATGGCAAATTTCGAGGTAGTGGATCTTTTCTTTCTGCGCTCAACGTCTGTTATTAAAAACACTTGAAAACTTTCGGCTATTTCGCTTTTGGTCTACTCGTCTTTGCGCTAGGCGACGGACACACAGACATACAACATATATATAAAATGTATATTAACCTGACTGATAATAAACTCCTGTTGCGTAGCGAATATTTAAAAAAAAATATCCCAAATGTATCTGTTTTTTTCATTTTTCAATAAAAATTATAAAAATATTATTCTATTTACACTACTTTACCTTCCTTTTCAGCGTCACTGTGTGTTAGGCCAGTCTTGTGAGGCCAAATACAGAAGATCGGTTACTTTTTATGGAGAGCTCTCAAGTACTCTATTTTGATAGGAGTTTTGTGGGATTTATGTGTGACAGTTCATTTCGGGGTCTGAATATGGTGATAAAGATTTTCAAGAAATACACATTGCTGAATTGTGGACTGAATTCGAAATTTTGTAATCTATTACGGAATTCAGGGTCAAATGACACAATTGTACCTTGAATCCTTTTTTACCAGTATTTCCTTTATTGGTGGTTGAAAGGCCTATAACGCGTTCGTTGTACACAGTATCTTTGGTATCTTCTTCGTTTCGGGAATAACGAAATGAAATTGGAGTTAATGAAGTGTGTGTAATATGTTAAAAAATCCACGATAAATCTTACCAGCTATTAGACTCATTGCAGAGTCTTTAGTATACCGATTCACAGTCTAGGCAGGGTAAGCTTTCGGAGAAGCAATTTACTTAATAGGAAGGAAAATAAAAATGGAAGTTTTCGTTTACGTTGTAAATATTTATTCAATCTGCTGTTGACAGAAATGTATTTCAAAGCGCAAACACGCGCAAAAAGAAAATATTTAAAAAAATGACTCCCATGAATAAAAATCATTGAACCATTGCTCATAGATTTTCTTAAGCACTACTCCCTGAAACCTGGATGGATAAATNCATGCTTTTAAAAATAAAAGAAGTATACTACTTATTTTTTCCAGCTTGAAATAATATAAATTTGTCGTTGATAATCAAATTATATCGCGTTACAAATAAAATAAATATGACCATTACTTTTATACGTCGGGCAATACTTTGCAAAGCCCCACTTCATGACGGCCCGATCCAAAGTGTCTAGAAAATGACCCGTGGTGTAAGATAAGTTGGAAAGCTTTGATGTAGCCTATAACAAATATAAAGAGAGTTATGAAGAGACAGGTAATTATATCCGTCGTATTTGCTCTTAAATAACTTAACATTGGGCGCCGATGAAAATGAGTGTTTCACATTCAAATGGTTTGTATGTACATTAATAGCAAGGGCGGCTCTAGAATCATGACTCCCCTCCCCCTCGAGAAATGTTTTAATATCTAAGCAATTACTGAGTAAGTAACCATGTTTTCCAAAACCTTTCTAATAACATTTTTATTTACAACTATTTTCCGTTACAATTTTAACTTTATAATCGTCTGAGAATCTCAATAATGTAAGATTATAATAGTAATTATAGATTTATATTACTAATTTCATATATTTATTTAACTGTCAGTTCATAGATGTACGAATTTATGTAGCCGTTCGGTAGTGCAGGTGACTCAGCAGTGTAGTCTATTGTATAGTAGTGCAAGTGATTTTTTGCACATCAAAATGTATGTAGCAAGAACTATACAAACATCTTAACTCCATCAAAATATTCTGGATTGAATTTAAATCCTGGCCAAAAATAACGCGTTTTACGTATTTATTAAACAAAGTATTATTATTAAAAAATATTATTTGGACAAATATAGTAAATAAATGTTTATAGGTGTAGACTTTCTTTTTTTTTGGTTTGTGGAGCTTTTGATTATGATGTACAAAGTTTATAAAGATAAACATTTACTTCTTTGGTTTCATTACGTTGCTTGACTGAAATTGGCTATAGCTATTAGTTTATAAATTTTTATGTATATGTTTTTTCAAGGAATTGCTTTTTGACATGTTTTATTACTTTTCTTATTTTGTCATATTTGATGTCTATTTTTGGACTTAAAACGCATATTCTTTATCCAAAATTTTCCCGAAAACCTTGAGGTGGGGGAGGTTGCCATATCCAGGTATGGTCCCATCTGACTTGATCCAACTTAATATAGAGTCGCCCTTAATAAATAGTATTATAATAATTCGTAAATTCACAATCGAAAGTAAATATGATGTTACATAGCTCGCCGAAAGTAAATTTGGTGTTTCGCCGATAAGTCTTTCTTTTATGACAATTTGGTAGGATGCTGTGCCGCATGTTGGGATCCTTATCGGAGGGGACAAATACAAGACCTCGAATGAATACAGAAAAAAGCACTTAAATTTATTAACTGTAGATCGAATTTAAATGATTGCGTAGTTTTGGAATCTTTAAAAAATCGAAGAAAACGATCTAGGCTCATCAATTTATTCAAAGATTACCGATATGAACCCGAGTGGAAATATATAACGAAAAAAATGGAACATAATTCTGGGGAAAATGTGAAGATAGTTGTAGTGAAGAGATAACGGAAATGCCGAAGTTAGAAACGGTGGGGGTGGGCGGGGAATGAAGTGAGGTGCACTAAAGGGGTATATCGAATGTTCGCGTCATCAGCCGTAAGATGTGCAATGAGTAATTATTAAAAATAGATTAATTTCTTAGTTGTTTCATTGTTTTTATATTTAATATTAGTTTAACCAATCATTTAACAAATTTTAAATTAAGTTCTCTGTAATATATTTTTGTATCTTTGATTGTATTTTCTAATATTCTGCCACCGGGTAAGAACTGTTTATTTGCAGTAAATATGCATTAATAATTTATTCATTACAAAGTAATTCACTTAAAAGTGAGGAATATCGAGAAACGACAACAAAACAAACTCGCTTGTTTATGAATCACGTGGCTTTCTTTCCTTCCTTGCGGATGAGTCCACTCAAGTACTGCTGAATTGGACAATGGTGAATCAAACCCATAGATTAGATGATGTGGCCACGTGACCTTTACAGGGGTCACATCCTTCTGTCCGTCGTTCGGAGGAACCTCACTCCATCTTGTAGCACGGGGTAAGTAGCATGGATGGCACATTTTGCTGCTTATTGCATTGTTTCACTCAAATTTGAAATCATCAAACCCATTCTTTATTTTTCTACTCAGAAGCTTTACGAGTCATCACTACCTTCTGTTTCCGCCGCCCCCTGAGAGATGGCGCAGATATGTGATACAACGCGAAAGGTAAATCTGAAATCATTTCCAAATTGGAGACGAGGCGAATCTTCATTAATTAATTCACATATTGATTCATATTGTTTCTTAAGATATTTAGATAATTTTTACAAATCTAAATACCAAAAAATGGTATTCTTGTGGACATTTTCGGTGTTGTTCCTAGAAAGAGTTTTGGCAATTCTCTATACTCTTACTGCGTTTTTTTAATTATTACAATGTACAATAATAATTCCTATTATAAACAAACTTTGAGAATGACATCATTTTTAGAATGACTACGATAATTGAATCCATTGTGAAAGGTTTCGGTTCTCATACTTTAAAAGAAATCCTCATCTTGTACATGTGCATTTATATACTGAAACCGCGAATAAATAAAATATTTTATTGATGATAATATCTCAAGAGAACTCGTATCACTTTCTTCTTGATTCATTTCCTTGGAAAGCATTGTTTTGCTTGCACGGGTTCAAGTCGGAGAAATAAAGATAAGAAGTGGGAAACGACTCTTCAAAAAATCAAATCCTATTTTTGACCCCGAAATGTGAGAAGTGCTATGCTAGAAAGCCTGGGAAATTTTGAAAGTGCCAATTGCATGTTGAATTATGTAAAATGTACACAAGTAAACTTCACTTTTCGGACACCTGGATGCTCATGATCCTTCGTTTTTCCTCACTTCTGAAAATTTTCTGCTGTGGTACTTTCGTCTTCCATTCTGGATAAATTTTTAGTACTCGCTTTGGAAAATATTGAGTATATTATTCATCCATTCCTTCTGCCTTCACTATCCGTTTTCCTTTCAGCAGCATGTGAAATAACTCAATGGATATTTTAAATAAATGCTTGTAACAGTTGTGTGACGGAATCGGTCGATGTAACTGCTGCATCTATTTCACTAGGGGAAAAGCGACGCGTAACAACATTTAAACTTTAAGTGATAATATTTTGGAGTGAAAATATCTTTCAAATTCGGTCAAATCAAAATGAGCAAGTTATGGGCACTTCATTAGATTCAGTGAATTGTGTTGAGTGCCAACGTGCGTGTTATTGGCCTCTTTTCTTGCGATATTTATCACTGACTTTTATAAAAGCTGTATATCTCAGTAATTGTATTTCACGATTCCATTAATAAATAGATAATTACGTCATCGTAAAAAATATTAACTCTATGACAGTTTCTCTGAAACTTACTACATTGTTTTGAACTGATTCTCCGTGACATTGTCTGGCAAACAAGTCATTCGATTAAATGAATATTTTGCGTTTGATTGGATACTAATATTTCTTGTCAGATGAGCCACATTTTGGAAGTTGATGTCGCATTATTTTCTGAAAATTTTCTCTGGAATATCGCGGCTCCTCCATTTGCGGTACACGGTGGTAGTTGAAAAAGAAAGAAGTGGAAGGAATTTTTTTTATGTTATCAAGAATTAATTTAATTTTGGTGTCAAACACTAAATATTTATAAAATGAGTAAAAATCAAACAAAAGCCTATTGTCGTTTGGTGCCTATTATCAAACAATATTGGACAAATTCTAGGTTTTAGTATGTATCATATAGGGAAAAGATGCTTTTTACTTTTGTCAGAGGGGGTAATGATCTTCGGGAGAACTGTGTATAAGAAACGCTACTAGAGTGTGCAATGAATGAAAATGTATAGAACAGATTGCAATTTAAAAATAGTTTCAAAAAACATTAAGCGTCAAATTATTCTTCCACTCGACTTATCGTCGAGTAATAGAAACTATTTTGTTATAAAAATGTACTAAACGCTCAATGGCGACTTTCTTTCACCGTCCCAGACCAACAAACTGAGTCTGTTGAACCAGGAGTTGAGTTCCATGTTTCCGTGTACTCCGACGGCAATCTGTCGTTGCGACAGAAATGTCGTTGCCTCTTCCTGTCCTGCTATCGACTGAGTCTTGCGTTCGGTAGCATTGAATGACGAGATTGTGTATGCAAATCCGGGGCAACCCTAACCCATTAACTTCGCAAATCAAATATATATTGCAAAGAAAACCTAAGGGTTTTGATAATCAATCTGCTGTCGATATTTACTGCGGTTTTATACAGATGCAAATTTAAAAGAATTAAATTCCTTTTATTGCATTTTCACGTGTACAAAATGGGAAGCAAACCCATTATTTTAAACACAATATACAGTATTTACTTAATCTCCATCAAAAATGTACTTTTTATTCTGCAAAGAAACTAATCACGTAAATGATACGCACAGTAAAGAGTGATAGAATTACATGAAAATTTTCTAATATAGTATACCGATTGTGCTCAAGATATACTATATTATAATTGAATTTATGAAAATATGAATTCATGAAAATAATATATCGTTTTGTTGTGTCGTTTCTATCAAATTCATGTTACATAAAATATATGGTAATAATATTTTAAGTTCTACCTCCCTACATTGTCTGAATTTTCGTCTTACCAGAGAAATACTGTTCTGTAATCTTATATATGTAATAAAATTAATATTAATGTATATTAAAACATTGAATTTTATTTCGAGTTAAACCGACGAAGATGGTTATTTAATAATCCCAACTACTACCGAGGGTGTTCATCTTCGAGCAATGCGAAATTGAAATCCCAACCAAATTATTTTTGATAACCGGTAATATCGATGTATTCGCGGATAATTATCAGTATTATTTTCGGAACAATGAATAACATTTTTCCATTTCTCATTCAAATGAGGACTTTGAAACGTGCTTGAATGTTCGGAGAACTAATAATTGTTTTTTAATTTTGTTCATTATATTTATTTGTGTATTGTATTTGAAGACAAAATACAACTTTTATTCGTTATTCAAATTTAAATAAATTCAGGAATGTTTCAGCTTGACAATAATTGTCAAGAATATTTTTTGTCATCTGCCGATCCTAATACACTTCTGACGCATTTTTGAACCAATTTGTTGATGCGCAACGAATGAGTGGAAATTTTCAAAGCCAATGTTTTTCTTTTTTAAGAGGGGGTATTGCCAGGATTAACTTGTATGTATTCTATTTTAGTTATTGATTTACTTTTTTAAATTACTTATTTGCTTCGAATGTCGTGCAAGTCATTCCATATATTTTATTTTTATGTTTATGATCGCTTAAAAATTTTAAAGCCTTTTTTTGATACGAAATTACGTTCTGTGTATTCATGTCAATTTCCAGATAGATAGACATTAATGCTGACCCTCTTGAAGGTCTCAAATTTCGTAGGTACGTTTTGCGATGTTTGAAAGTTGACATTTGTGCCCTTGAAATGTTTTTTCTTTTCACCATTTGTATTTCACCATTTTTTCCTTTTCTTCGGATGTATTATAAAGGATATTTTGAATGTTTATAAACTCCTAGAATCTCCATGGAACAGTAGTCTTATAAGCTCAAGGAGTAATACGTGAATAAATATGGACCACTGGACAATGTTATAAATATTGAACTAAGCACGTTCTATCAATCCCATGGATCGGTGAAGGTGTGATCTTTTTTCGGAATTTCAACCATGTCATTATCTCATGTATAGTCATCGCCAAAGGTAGATAAACTGCCACTCAGGTAGTCAGCCTAACCTAATCAGTTATTGAGGATGCTTATCAATTGGTCGGAACTAATCCTGATGCACATCTTTAACATCTCTTTCTCATAGATCTCATGCTCTAGTATAGATTGTTATAAAATTAACGTAACAATGTAACGATCCTGTACCGAGATGCGAGCTCACCAAAGTATAAAAAGCTCTTATAGTGAGGACTTTATGAAGTTCGTTTTATTCGTCTTCTTTACATAAAAAAATGAGTCTTCTCATAATAAAATAGAGTTAATGGTTTCGTGGATGAGATCGTCGCCCTATTGGTCCCGCGGTCAATTATCGTTTCTATGCCTTCTATGTTAGTCCCGATAATTGCGTAGTACTCACTTCCCGACAACTCTTTATAAATGCTATTCCAGTATTTTGAATACCGACCATTTAAATATTTCAACGATATGTTAAGTATATTTTGTGGAAAAGTAGAGTTATTGGTATCCACAAATGTGACCTATTTCAGGAGAGTGGCAAACCGCGGGACTGTAACACAAATTTCATACGGAAAAAGGAAGGTGCTAAAAAAGGAACTAACGGTACTATTTTTCTCAACAAATTCAACAAATCGTCTTTGTTCTATTGTAGTTCATTGAGTTGCAAACAAGTACATCAAATTAACACTCATCAGAAGAAGGAAAAAATGGACGTTGTGACATTTTTAAAGAAATCTTAAAAAATCTGTACATTAAAAAAGTATATAACGTCATTTTAGATGTCAGAAGAGCTGTAGATGAGAAAAAAGTTTTACCTTACGCTCAAATATTTTCCATGTACTTTCAATTGCGCCTTTTCTGAAAACCTTACAATTCGCATGTTCACTGCAAACTGAGGAGACATCAATTGAAGTTACTTAAATATTTGATGAAACCATGTATAAATGGAATGAAATTCACACGTTATATCTCTTATGAATGAGAAAATACTCTCTAGGAAATTATTGAAAAGTTAAAGTAAAAGGAAAAAAAACGGGATTGTGGGAACGTTCAGGGGACAAAAGGGATAAAGGTCTCAAAAAAGGAAAAAAAGTTCTTAGAAAATGCTTCCTTTCTGATCTAGAGACAAAATTTCACACCGTGCTATCTTTGCGAAGAGTTTTAATTTATCCTTAGAGAAAAAGCGCGCACCTAAGCATCCCTTATTTCGACTTTTCGTAAATCCGTCACGAAATTTTGACGAATTTCGCTTTTGGTTGAGATGGGACGCGAATGATATGGAACGGAAAACTTTAATTTTGAGGGCAAGAGGAAATAAGACGAGTACATCACAATGGACAGAGATGAAAAGCTAGTTTTACGGTCCTGTTGTTACAGTAATGTTCTTGTGGCCAACAGAATCAACATACACTTATCATTTACAGTCTGCTAAATAATACAATTTTCAATGCTGAATCTGTGATGTGATCGGTATGAGGAGTCCTATGAGGAATTTTTTGCACTCCCTGTTTAATATATTTTGAGGTTTACTTGGTCTGCGGTGATTGCTTTTCATTATTAGTTTGTATTTTAACTAGAACCGAAACCAGAACCGTGGGTCCATTCAGAACTGCTATTTATCATGGTCAAGAATCTAAAAGGAACCGCCGTTTGAAAATTAAAACCTGTTCGCAAACCACAACAACAAAATTTGGATTCAGTAACTACGGTTATGCTAATAATGTCCAACTGAAATATCAAAGTTCAACCACTAATCATAGACTATAAATTATTTTGCAATTAAATCGTTCCTGCGTTTAATGTAATGGAAGTTTATGTTTGATGACGCTTTAAGAGTTTTTCATTTTTAAGACTATCGACTTAATTTAACAGGAAATGATATTTAATGCAAAATGATGTAAATCAAATTATTCACGTACAGTGGAAATTCAAGACCAAAAATGAATGTTAAATTAAACCATTTTGTACCAATTTTTGAATTAAGCTATGAGACACTTTGTTTCGTAAAAAATAAAATAAACTAAGAAAACGCCATATTCTTAAAACTACCTAGTTCGAGATTTCAAAAATACCTAAAATTCGAGAGCGAGTTCTCAAAAAATATTTTATTTCTTCATTGTGCCATGGAAATGTGTAATTTCATCAATTTTAGTGGCATCTAAAAAATTCAGGAGCAGGGAAGGCTCCTCTTGTTACACTAGGTTGACCATGCAGGTGATATGTACATGGTTGTGGTTTTTACAAATGTACTAACTGAGTACCAGCACCTTTGCTCGCGTGAATTCTGTAATACGTCAATTTTATTTTGTATCATATTCTCAATGGTATCCACTGAGAATGTTATCCTTTAAAGTTGGAGGTTTGATAGTATGGTGTGAACACTCAATCTCTTATTTTCACTTATGTAATTCAAAAAATAGTTTTAAGAAAACACTTATTTTCCCCTTAGGGGTATTTTTTTAAAAAATCTTTCTTAGCGGACAGTTTTGATAATTTTTTGTGTCACGCTCTTTCCAACCCACACCTCTAGGGATATCGTGCACTTCATATTGTCTGAAAGGTACATCATGTTCATAATACGATTATTCATCTCAGAATACGCAATAACTATGGACTTGACCTTAATATCGGTCTTTTTACGTTATTTTTACGTCTCGCCCTTTCCGCCCCCAGCTCTAAGTACCCAGTGCTCCTATGTGATCTTATCTTGAACATAACGCCATTGTTAATTGAAACATCTCGTCTACCCTATAACTATGTATCCGATGCATTTTTTTTAATATTTCGATATTAGTTTTCAAATATTTTTATCCGTAAACCCATTTCCACCCCCACCCAAAGGGTGCTAGTGGTTTGTTCGTTTCATGAGGGCTGAGTTAAGACTTACGCGAAATCGGAATGTCATTATCAACTCAGCGACGCCGAATATTGTGGACTCACCTCTGGTATGTTATGTTCGATATTTTTTGATGGCATCGCCTAGGGGTGCTGGAGTTCGTACGGTCTGATTGTAGACTTTGGCGTTACTACTAATTTCAGCGGCCCCGAAAGCTACGATCTCAACACCATTATCGGTCACTTTCGATTATTTTTACATTTCACTCCTTCTCACCCCAACACAAAGGGTGCTTATTTCTTGTGGGGGTGATAGTGTACTTATCAGGCAATGAGGGTGTCACTTCACTCCAGCGTTCCCAAAAATGATTTATTCAACACCAATATCGGCGGATTTTTATTGTTTACCTGTAACATGTTTCCACCCCTACCCCAGGGATGCTAGGGTTATTTTATCTCCTGGAAATGTGAACTTAGCATCGGGGACGTCCTTATCCATCCTAACTGCACCGAAAACTATGGTTTCGAATCGAATATAGAATTTTTCCATAATTTTTACGATACTCTCTTCACACCTCCTCCCTAATATTGCCAGGGATATCTTACCTCCACAGAGTGCGTTGCGAGATATTCAGTCATGTTTGAAGTTTGGTTGAAACTGCTCAAGGCACTCTAGAGTTATGGTGGAATACATGCATAAAATATTCCAACCCCCATTAACCCACTTAGGGGTGGATTTCCCTACTTTCCTGATAAAACTACAAAACTCCAAACTTCAAGTTTGTAGGTTTTGTTGTTTCAGAGATTTCGTGTTTAGACAGTCGGTCATTGGTATTTCGCTTCTATTTATATAGATTGTTGACAGAAGTTTATTTCGGGAGAGACCCAAACTTCTCACCAAAAAATATAATATTAAATTTCAAGTTATTTATACTTGAAATATTTGTAATTAATTTTAAAAATTTCGGAAGGGGTTCGGGCTTCTCGAATCCTCCTCCCTTTCCTGACTGCGTACCTAGATCGTCTCGTGACTGCAACCTGTTACGTATATCAGGATGTTAATGTATATTTAGTATAGAATTGTGATGAAAGAACTTCGATGACGAAAAGTATCACTGTCGCTTTCTTTGAAGAAAATCGATCCACTCTACGACTGTTGGAGTATGGATTGATGTATTAAGGACACCTATGTGATGGCGATGCCTATGATATGATGAATAACGGTAAGGTGATTAACTGAATGACACGAAAGATGAAATCACACTCACATTAAAACATCCATGCCATTCAAGGATCACACGACCTTTGAGGCAGAGGTTGCGTTCTTGGGGACGATAGGGGTAATGAAGCTTTATACCGCTTTCTTCTTAATCAGTGCCTGCTCGATTGTTGTTGATTAAAGAAAATCTGTAAATTGTCTTATTAACTATTATTAAATACGATGTCTTACATTGTTATTTGTTTGTCTTGACATTATAAAAGTAAATTTCCGAGCGTTGAACCCCACATACGATTTGAGATAAAAACTACGAAACGATATTGTATTTAAAATGTGTACTGTAGAAGTTGAAGTAATATCAATCTTCGTTTTTTCTATTTCTTTGTTATGTAGAATCTTCAGACACATGTTTTTGTGAATTCACTTTGAACAATTCCACAAATTTTCCAGGCAACTACTTTGCTTCTTTAAGTCGATATTTTTAAAGTCCTACTGTGGACAAGAAAATTCATATCTTCTTATATGACTGATATAATCTATGTAATGGTCTCATTAACTCTAAAATATTTGCCTAGCGTTCACTTCTATGTTCATTAAATAATTCAAGAAATATAATTCTTAATAATAATAATAATAATAATAATAATAAACATCCTTTTATTTGATAATTCGTTAAGTTATAAACTGGTTAATTTGTTGAGGAATCGATTTAAGGAGAGGAATAAGTGTGTAAGACTGTTCAACCGTACCCCAATACATTGAGTAATTATTGAGAAAATAATTATGAAGCATCTTTTTACAAACATTGAGAGATATCCAAAAATGTAAATTAATCTTTTGACAAAAATTAAAATATTGGAATCAATTTATGCCTCGTGAATATTATTCAATATTACTTTATTTATTATTGGAATGAAAATCATATTTTGGTTGATAGTTTGAATTAAACGTTCATATGTTTTTTCTTTAAAGAATAATAAAAAAAGCTCTTCTATTGACTTAAAAAAATTGGAAATAATTTTGAACCCGTGATGCTATTTGAAATCATATGAACATCGTCGCTTTAATGATAGCCGTGTCACTGTTATTAGATTGCGAAATAAATAAGTGGTGGATGTAGGTTGCGAATGGGTCGTATATTGTTATTTTCCGGGTCGTTGTCCTCTACCGGACTGTTTCTATTAAATAATCTTTCGGAGATGATGAAAACGAACCTCCCTTTTTTCTATCTAATATAATTGGTGGATGTAATCTTTGGATCAATTTTATGCTTGTTTGCCCTTGATACGGTGATAAATTATTTTGAGGAAATATGTGACACCAATATTTTTGGTATATATAAATCTACAACATACACATCATCATTCATAGTTCATCATAAATTTTTTCCCAGAAGCTCTACTACCGACTTTCACCTTACATGCCGGTTTTTGCGTATACATTTTGTTTTATTTCTAACTCCTCATTACAACCGCATTGATGGAGTAACTGGAGATCCTTTAGTTTGCTTTCGAAATTTGTGACGCGAGTATTTGACTTGACCCGTGTATCCACACTCTCATTTTTTATTATTATTTTTCGTTGTTTTTAGGGTTTGTAGTTCTAATTCAACAAAATTTTAAAAGTCAAGGTCCCACCCCACGGTATACTGACCCTTAGTAAGTTCTCCCCCACCTTTATGAAAACTATCCTCGGCACGCTACTAGATACATGTCCTTACACAGCTTATGTCCGCGTCAAGGGCAACACTGTCATTAGGAGTCAATGTTCACAACTCAATTCTTCCTCCAGATTTTTAAATATCCACCATTGGCGGACCACGTATTTATTTGTGAGTGAGGGAGGGCTCTCGCAAATGTGCGACCCTCGCCACCGATTCGTAAAGAATTTTTGGCGGTTAAACTTTTTATTTATTTAAATGTATTTTAAGTTACTACAGTTATATTAAAAAGAAACACATCAAATCAAGTTGAAGTTTTAACACAGTATAATTTATGTTTTTAGGTCCGCCCCCACTCCCAAAAAATATCCCCCTCCTCCCCCACCATTAACACACACATTTCTGGATTCTACACTAGTACTATCCGCAGCTACTCCATCTTCTTTTGAATGATTTCATTGCGTTGGCACTGATTGCAGTCCCTCTACACTTGAAAATCTCTCAGATAAATACATGGTTGATAATATTTGCCATTTGCAAAATGTAAAACATATACTCTACTGTCACACAACAGGTCCCAAAAGGTGTATGAGAGTAGAGATCAATTTCTAGGCTTCGGCAAAAGGAGGAGGAGATGTGGCCAGCATCTCGCTATGTCTGGTTTGACCACAGGATAGACTCGGTACTCATGTCAGAACAGGCTGAGTAAACCTGGCAGCCAGTCTGAATGTTGGGGTGGGATGAAAAATTCCCATCCCACCGAGGATCTAACACTGGCCATCTAGCCAGCAACTCAGCGCTCCAACCCACTTAGCCTTGTTGACTCCAAAACATGCACTGCTCTGTTATAAAGTGTCAATACGTATCTACTTGGATGTTCACTTATTTTATGGCTTAACATGTGAGTTTTCTCTTCTTGTAGTAGCTCCAACAATGAGTAAAAATACAAACAATATGTAGTGACAATACATAGTTTGAAATTTTGTTAGCTAATTTTTTTTTTCTGGAGAATCGGGAATGTACCTTTGAATTCAGACCAATAATGAGTAGTAAGACAGAACTAATCTCAAAGTTGAATTGATTCATTCCAAAATTAATTGTGAGCTTGGAACAGAATTCATCATAAAATGCACATTATCCATACATTATCCCAAGGATTTGAAAGCATGCATCTGAAATGTAATTCCCTAACATCTCCATTTATATTGAACCCCACTACGCATGCACACAATTCTTTTATCAACTAAAATAATTTTAACCCTGAATTCTTCTCAAGTTCTTTCGAAAATATCATGCATGTATTGTATGTGTTTACTATTGGAAATGAAATACATTTTTACATTGAAAATAAAGTTCTGGTTGATGTGCATTGCACACTACCAGAACTTTTTTCAAAGTAAAAATGGCTTGGGGGATGAAGTAGTTGAGGTGACATTTGATGAAAATCAATTGACAATTTTATCATAGTGATATGAACAATGATTTATTCATTTGCCAAAACACATTCTTCACAATTTATTTATTTATTGAAAATTAAATAAGCTAAACAAAGCACTTTGATATACATAATAAGAGAAAAAGATCAATTTGTAAAATATTAGCTTTTGGGAAATTCTAAACCAATTGTATTATATTTTATTAATAAACTTCAAATACTTNTTTCTGAGAAGAAGAAACCAACCTTTTTCTGAGAACCACACGAGGTGTACCCTGGATGGATTTTTGTGATATGTATGGAGATTCAAAATCCTGCAATTTTTTTAGAAAAAAAAAAAAAAAAAAAAAAAAAAAAAAAAAAAAAAAAGAAAGTTTTGAATTAATTACTTATAATTATTTTTTGTCATCATGTATTTACACTTTGGGCTCTAATGACCTCGATGTTGACAAGTCCTAAAGCCCCACAAACAAAAAAATTACACTTTACTGAATAAGATAATCTTCAAGCTTGTGTAATTATCTATAAGAATGTACTTATAAGGGGAGATATTCTTAAGTAATGACTCACACTTTGTCATGATTGATTGAAGATGTGGGGTAATGTCTTTTTAATTTTTATAAAGTTTTTAAAGTTTCTAAGTCTTTTAAAGTTTAATATAATGAATGAAGTATTAATGTGTGTTGACATGGTATATCATCATTGATAGAACATTTTAATTGTGAAATCACATTTAGAATATTGTACTTTTGACCTCTCTTGACTGAAGTGGTTAATCTTGATTTTTTTTTGTTTCATTTCAGATTTCTGGTCTTTTATTGACTATTCTCTGTCTCCTATTTTTGCAACAATGCTCTGCATGTCCACAGAAATGTGAGTGCCCCTATCCAGAAGTATTTTGCTCACGAACTCATCTGACTAAATTTCCTGGAGGACTTGACAATGTTACAACTTTCCTGGATGTGGGGCACAATAACATCACCATAATTGAAGAAGATACATTTTTAAACCTTGGACTCCTGGAGTTGGTTGTAATAGTTGCTGATAACAATAGCATCACTGAAGTTTCTCCAGAAGCTTTCAGAGGACTTGAATCACTCAAATTTTTACATCTAGCTGGTAATAAATTAACATCATTGCCAAAAAATTTGTTCTACAGCAACCCTCATATCCATCACTTGGACTTAACTGGTAATGTTTTGACAATGCCTGCAGAGGGTCCATTTTTGTCTGCACCTTCTTTAGAGTACCTGGATTTGGACCATTGTTACTTTACTGTTCTTAGTGAGACAGTATTTCTGGATCTTCCTAAGTTACGATATGTGAACTTGAATAGCAATTCCTTGAAACACTTGAGTGGAAATATTTTTCAGAATCAGAAGTACTTGAGGTACTTTAAAATTGCAGGTAATCCTTTTGAATGTACTTGTTCAATGAAGCCATTGTGGACATGGTTAGGTCAACATCATATAAAAGTAGAGGCCACATGCGAAAGTCCTCCAGCTGAACACGGAAAATCTATCACTGTTCTAAGAAACCTAAAATGCAATTGAAGAGTTTCTTTCAAACAAATTCCAACTTTGTAATGTGATAGATTAACTTGTTCATTGAAAATGAAATGATTGATATGAACATTTCTTAATCAGTTATAGAAGTTATTTGAATTTAAGTAAGTGGTCAGTCAAAATTTTGCTGTAGAAAGTATATTAGAAATGTGAAAGTTTTTGAAATGAAATGAAAATTAATTATTTATTAAAACTCTCTACAAATTGGTATTTTCTGTTGGCTAAGGTTACACAATTACCCCAGGAAAATGTGATTATTTGAATTTTCTTTAGGAAACTGTACCATAATATTTAAGTGTAAATTTCACCAGAGAATGAATAGACTGCCATTAATGTTGTTCTTAATTATAGATTTTGTATGGTTCTAAACATGGGAAGGTATTCAAAGGCAGTTTGTGGCTAAGTTTGTCTTTATTTTACTAGTAGTTATACATAAATAATTTTTTTAAATTGTTGTTTACAATGAAATTCAATATCTATAGTAGGGTATTAAATATATACTATAATGTTCTTTGTGTGCTTCCTCTTGTAAAATACAAGAAAAATAGTTTTTCTTTATGAAAAATTCTAACAACTTGTATTTCCTTTATGTGTTTAAACTTTTTATTCACTTCCTTTTATTAGAAATACAGATTTTTGTTTCATAGAATAAAAGATTTTCATGTTATTTGTTATTGAAGTGACTATAAGAATGATATAAGTGAATTATGCTCTTTAACTTGATGTATAACTAATATTCTAAATGTACCTGTCAATGTAAATATAATATATTACTATCATTCTGAGATCAAAAGACATTATATAAGTTTTGAGATTTAAACATTTAAAAACATGTTATAAAACATTAGTTAGATCTTCCAGGATGTAATTTTTGTATATTGTGTGAGTGTAAATATTGTTTTATTTGTACATGAATAAATTTTAAAATATATTCATCTCTATTATATATAATTTCTATGCAAATATTACTTGTTCATGCTATGTTCAATTTTTTTAAATCCTAATTTTCTTGAATATCAAGTCTTTACTTTAGAATATGATGAAGAATTGTTTATTACTTTATAATCATGCAGGTCATGAAATTTTTCTTATGAATATCCCACTCTTTCTGTCTCATTCCTTTTTTGCCTGCAGGCAGGCCATGTAACAAACCAAGGAAAATAACCCAAGAGAAAATTAGAAAATAAAATAAAAATTCAAGTTGTCTTTAAATACCTAGAAGTATTTTATTAAAATTTTGAAGAGAAATAAATAATAAAAAGGAGAATAGTTTTTATTTCTGTTTGTTTGATTTTTGTGAATTTTTTTCCCTTTTATCTTCCATCAAAATTGAATTTATTTCCTAGTCACCATATCTGGAAACAACACTAGTTATGAAGGCATGTCAAGGGAAGATATTAATAAGTACTGTAGTTAAACAATGTATAGCAACAAGCTATATCAAGTAGATGATAAAGCAAGAAGCTAACAACAGTGAAATTAATAACCATAGTGTCTATGAAAGCACTTTAAGAGAAATTCAGTTATCAAGAATTGAGTCAGCGAACTGATACACTGTTTTTATTGCTCAATCCTTTTTATTTCATATTTTTTCATTTTAAGATTTTGGAAGTAAACCAATTTTTAAGTAACTTTGTATCTATTTGTTAACATTCTGGCCCATAGCATGATATCATTTTATTTAGAAGATATAATGGTATAACAATGGTAACAAATCAATAAAATCACAAATGTTAATTTTATTCAACTCTCATTTACATTGAAATAACTGGAGAGGGCAAACATTTTTTTTTTATTCCCACAAATTTGAATATCAGATATGATGAAAAATAAAAAGAGATGGATAATTATATGTTTGAAAATGTTGTACACTCTTGAAAATTTCATACTCCGTCAATTTGGAAAAAAAAGATATATCCATGTTACTGATGCTGTTGAAAGGGTTGAACTACATTAAAAAAGAATCTGTTATTACAAAACATACCTTACTCTTCAAAGATTCAATTCAGTATATCTTGAGTAAGTTCGTACCTATTTTCACCCATTCTGATTAATAAATATTTATTTCTTGTGAGTATATTCCTTCCACAGAGCGCAATTCATTTAATTTTTTATAATTTTGCCTTCTGTTCATCGTGACATGTCAATTGAATAGTAACATTCTTCGATACGACTATTCGTGATAGTTTTGGATTCATAAATCATAAACTTTATTGTCAAAAAAGCAGTACAAACTGCATATGAATATGTTGAGGACAATAAAATAATTTACTCTCCGGAAGCAAGCAAGGCAGAGGTGGATTCAAAAATTTCAGCAAAAATTCCTAGATAAGATAAAAAGTTAGCTACAAGTTATAGTACTAATAGAATGTCAATATGTTTGTAATTTAACACACACAAAATTTATTTTACATGTACAAAATATTATTGAACTG
This sequence comes from Laupala kohalensis, assembly GCA_002313205.1. Lineage (NCBI taxonomy): Eukaryota > Metazoa > Arthropoda > Insecta > Orthoptera > Trigonidiidae > Laupala > Laupala kohalensis. The sequence continues at coordinate 738,474 of NNCF01127440.1, read as the reverse complement.
TAGATTATTCTGAGTATAGTGTTTAAAAATAATAAGAATTGAAATAACACTAAATTCACGATTTATTGTTACAATAAACACACCCCTAGACAAAGCCTAGAGAACCTGTATAAGAAATCCGCCTCTATCCAAAGGAAAACCGAAGCGAAACCCGGGCCAGGATGGGGTTATATTAATGAACACAATGGTGCCAATTTCCTAAAACCATGTTGATCGTCAGAGAGAATGTTATATTTTAATTAAAAAATCTAGAAGACGCTTATAGAACAATTTTTCTAGGATTTTTGAGAAAGTGGGTAATAGAGATATTGGTCTGAAATTTCCAATATTAAATTTGTTTCCTTTCTTGTGTAAAGGTTTCACTTTAGCTGTCTTAAATGTGTTAGAAAACACCCCTTCCGATAAAGGAGTATTAAAAATATTTATGAGTGGATTTAATACAGCGTGGGACGAAAATTTAACAATAAACTCGGGTATATCATCTATGCCTGTTGAAAATTTGTTTTTTAATGAGCTGATGATTCTCATGACTTCACTGGCATTAGTTTCGGAAATGAACATATAATTGGGTACGTGGGTATAATTGGAGGACATTGATTTGGATATATTGAGTTCGTATTTTACCTACTTCTGAGAAGTAAGAATTAAACAATTTGTGATGTCCTGAGGATTTGATACGATTTTGCCATCGTGTAGTAGAGAAATATTTTCTTTGCGATTTTCAGAAGTTGACGTGTAATTTTTAACAATATTCCACAGGGCTTTCGTCCGTTTGTTCGATTTTAGTACCTGTCGTTTTCCATAACTGACTGCATAGACTACTTTTCGAAGAATAGTCTTATATTTACAAAAAATAATCATGGAATTCGGGTGGTTGGTTATAGAGTTTGCTTTTTGAAGAAATTCTTATTCCTTGGGTGATCGATACATCTATTGTATTTCTTTGTATTAATTAACTTGCGTTTTATGCGAAAGCTAAAGTTGTAATGTTTTAGGAATATTGAGATAAATACGTTGAATTTGTCGTCGGTATTTTGGCAATTGTAAACATCTTTCCATGTTTCTTCACGCAAATAATTAATAAATATGGATTGATTTGTGTCATTTAGCTCTGATGAAAACTTGTTAGGGATTTTAAGTGGTTTTAGTTTATTATTAATCGTAGTAATAAGGTTGAAGGAGTCGATAATAATATTCTTGAATTGATTAATTGGTGAATGTGCAGAGTCGGATGTACTCAGGAAATCGATGTTGAAATAATAATAGTAGTGGATTTATGTGTGATATGTTTTACAACAATTTCGAAGTTCCGAAAAAATATGTCAAGATCTGATTGAGGAGGTCTATAAATACACAAAACAACAATACCGGTGTCGGTCAGATTAACTGCAGAAAATTCGAACACACTATCTGCGCATTAGTTCTCGTAACCTGGCAGTGGAGATGATAAAATATCATTACGAACGTAGATACACGTACTTCCGAGGGGATTTTTTCCTTTAAAATTTTGCCGACAGTAAGAACTTGCTAAATAATAAATTAGAAATAGCAGTATCATTGATCTTGTTAGTTGAAAGCCAATGTTCTGTGAGGCATAGCAAATCGAATGGATTTTCGTGTACCAGAATTTCAATGTCTGTCAATTTGTTTGAAAGGGATTGGACATTATGATGAAATACAATTATTTTATTTTCGCAAAGAGTTTGTGATTCACGAGAAATGGAGTCGACGTTAGATTGTGGAGAGGAATTTGAGTCCCCCCAGGGGGGCTTACTTCTAGTAAGTAAGTGTTTGGCAAACACTCCGAGCTGAGTCTGGCATTACTTCCACTTACCTGTGCAAGGCTCCTTCCTTTCTCTTTCCTGACCTTCCTTGGTCACCTCTTGTTCTTTTCGATCCCGACGCTACTAGGTTGCGAGGGCTAGGGTATCTTTCATTTTCCTCGTTGTAATGGTGTGGATTTGTATGTTTTGATATATGTTTGGATATATTGTAATTCAGGAGGGTTTAGTGGGTATGGTTGAGTTATTCTACGAGACCCACACGCGGGGAGAGTCATGTTGACTCTCCTTAGTGCGTAACTGCATTTTCCCTACCTGTACATAAGTGTTAGTGCTCTAAAGACCTCGATGTCGGCGAGCCGTTGAACCCCATGCCCCACTGGTTAAACCCAAGACGTTAAACCCCATGCCCCAATAGAAAAAAAATTGAATTTGGTACAGTTTCTAGTTCTGGATGAAACTCGCACACTGCACTCGAACGCGATTGTCACCGAGTACAAATCGTACTCCTGAACGCAAGTTGTAACTGTGTATGGGGGCGGCAGGAGATGTTGATGGAGGAATAGATGAGGACGTGGGAGATGAGGAATCAGTAGGTGAAAGAACGGGGCCAGGAAAAGAAATGGGTGTGGAGATAGGAGGAGGTGATGGGGTAGGAGCAGAGGGAGGTGGAGGAGAAGGAGATGAGGTAGGAGCAATAGGAGTGGGTAAAGGGGCAGTTGGATGATGTGAGGTCAGATGTGAAGTTAGGAGAGAACCGAAGTGATGTTTCCCAGACGGTCTCAGTAGTGAACCGAGCTGGGTAAAGTCCTTGGCAGTCAGATGTGGTTGCAAATCCAAAAGTGTGATTTTTGTGTCTGCCAGATGATGTTTGCCAGGTTAATTTCATGGTTTATTTGTGGAACGTTGAAGCGCGGAGGCAGGCTCGAGAGTACTATGTTTGTGTACTGAGAGGCTGTTTTTAGTTTTTGTAGATGTTCAGACGCGTTGAAATGACCACCCAAGTTAATATCTTTCTGCCCACCTATGATGATTACTGTGTCCCGCTCTGTGAGTTTTTTTAGTGTAGGTGTCCAGTTCTCGAATAACTTCAGCTAAACGAGCGTTTGGCTTAAAGAAACCGGAGACTGAGAACTGGCTGGGAAGCAATCCACGCGAAACGCAGGACATCTGACGACCGTGCGAATCAGCTAACATGAGCACGTTTGATTTCTGCATGGAAGTGTTGACTTCATCTCTGGGTAGCACTAGTTCAAGTGGTTTTGGGTGGTTGTGCTTACCAGTGTGTGATTTGTGAACAGGTTTGGGTACTGGTTGGGGGGATGAAACGAGTAGGTAAGGGAGGAAAATAGGACATGTCATCTAACACACTAAACCTATTCTGAGTGAAGATTTGGGGTGGTGTATGTGTCGTTGGTCTAACCGAGTGATAGCAGTTGGAAGGACGGCGAGAATTCCTGACTCTAGTCCAACCGCCGATCGTGTTATTGACCTCTTCCAGCGCACTGATCCGTGTGTCAATATAATGTACCAAGACATTGTTCGCCTTCTGAAGATCAGCTTTGAATGAGTTGAGGAATGCGATAGTGTCCATTGTTGTGAGTTAGATAGAAATTTAATGACAAGAGCAACCGAGGGTACACGAAAACTGACAACTAACACTGAATGAAGGATATTATTATAATAATATATTTATTACATCGGAAGTTGCAAATGATATATTAAATAAATAAATATACAAACAAATCGACGACTAAAATGATTGAATAATTATGTAGGACGATAACAGGAGGCTATTTAATTCGACAATAACTACTCTATATTATGTTAAAATGTTTAGGACAACTGGAGATTAATTAATTCGGCAATAACTATTCTATATTATGTTAAAATGTAAATAAATACGAAGAAACAAGAAAAACGAATTTTAAAATGAAGTAATAATTCTATGAAATTATGACGACGAAAACTTGGGTGCAACAATAGGGCAGGGTTTCTTTGAAAGTTTAATTATTGTGTGATAGAATGTGCACGAGAGAATCTAAATGACCCAAATGTTTATTCCTGATGCACCAAGAAACTAAATTAATGATTCCGTTTGTATAGTTTAGCTGCCCTCTGAAAAGTTACCAAATTTGGGAGAACTGCCAATCTACTCTATTGAATCCCCCTATGTCATACACTACTCGACTTAGTGATATTTTTATCTTAAACGTTGTATTCACTATCACCAAACTTGACGAAATAACTCTAGGAGAGCCAGTCCTTAAAATACTCTTCTTTATCCTTTGTAGTGTAACACAAAATTAACATTCCTATTTATAAAATATGTTGCGTAAATTATTCAAGTAATCTTAATTTATTAATCTACTTTCAACGAAATTCATTTTACGATAGTCTCTTTGTTGTTTCCATTGCGTTGGTACACACGTAAGGCATGAGTAAGTTCTACCGAACGAGGATTTTAATATCAAACGACAATCACAGGCAGTCCAAGTCTTAACGAGTGTGGAGTTTTTGTTCTAAAATATTGGTTGTGGCTGCCCTGAAACACCACTCGAGTTCGACATTTTTTTTAGTGCCCAAACTCTCGATGATTTGAGTATACTTACGTAAACTTTATCACACCTTTGAGAAGCACTTGAATGAAAACAATACGATGTATGTTAGGTCCGTTAGGCTTGATAAACCTCAGGAAATGTTTTTGCAACTTAACACACACAAAAAAACAACAAATTTTTACACTGCTATAAAGGTAGGAACTAAATACAACAACTTAATCACAAAAACTCGAGAAAAGTAAAATAATTAGAAAGATTAAACTGAAAAATACAGAGAGCTCATTGACAACCGTAGCTAACGCCAGGTGCTGGCTAGCCAGTCTATTCAGGAGTCATTATTACGTTCTCAGGAAGATGATGATAATAAATTTATTGTCAAAAAACAGTACAAACTGCGTATGACCACGTGGAGGAAAAAAAACTAATTTACTCTCCGGAAGCAAGCAAGGGACCATCCCATCAATTCCGATCAAGGGCCCTAAGGCAGAGGCGGATTCAAAAATTTCAGCAAAAGTTCCTAGATAAGATAAAAAGTTGGCTGCGAGTTATAATACTAATAGAATGTCAATATGTTTGTAATTTTAAGCAGAAAATTACATGTACATGTATAAGCAAGACATATATACACGACTTAAATAATGTATATTTCCATTGTTTCCGAAACAATATATTCGATGGAAGCCAGATAATCGTGTTCTAAATTACATCATGATGACTTTGGTTGACTTGAATTTCCCGGGTTTTATTAACATCTCTTTGCTTTTCATAATTCGTTTCAATGGCTGCTCTCACGTTTTAAGCGTTCCGGCAAGTTTGAGTTTCATAGTTCTGCTTGGTTCTGTTATCGGTGTAGTGTTCGTGTGACTTGAATTGAAACGTGAAAGATTTATTTAACGTATTGCTGTTTGATTACTCTTGGTCTCAACTGGAAGGTACAATTTTATGGTTTTATTTGTCATGTTTATGACTTTTTCCTTTTAATTAGTTCCTTTCGTATTATTTTGCACTCTTTCATTTCACATGAGGTTATAATGCTATGAGGTGTTTGCTATTATATTTAGTATTTAGATAGACACATTCAATTGTGTATCACGGAGCACAGTAATTAGTTAAGTATTCTATTTTTCTCACACAGTGAAATAACACAATTTCATGTGACATGCGTGAATGTATCATGAAGTTAATATGTCAATTGTGAAAGTGAATAATGGCACTACACACTGAATGTATGTTGTGTCAATGTGTGTGCTTACTGTGAGGTTAATGCAGATTTTCAAATTATTTAGAACTCTGGTGTTATGTTTTGTGGAAGTTACTTGGGAATTTGAAGTTTATGTACTCCATATTTTGAAGTTTATGAACAGTCAATGAATGTATTTTATATTTCTTAAGATACACTATAAGTGTTTGCCTGGTATGTCAAAATCTGAACATAACCAAACAATGTGTATACATTCATTGACTGTTCATAAACTTCAAAGTGTTGTGTATGGAGTCCAGTAACTTCAAAATAATTTTCATGAAGTATTACCGTATTCATGTTGTATTCATTAGACTTTGAGGTTTTGGACTTCTAAAAAACATACACTTTCTAAATAACATTGCAATGATTGCTTTCAGTGTTCTTGTAGCTGCTGATGACATAGTGTTATGGTATTAATCAGGAGAAGTATTAGAATATGTCAGTCGATTGGAAAATCATTTTTATTATATCCTTACTTGATGTAAACTTTCTTTTCTTGGTAGATTTGATAAATTTCTTGCCTAGTTTTGTTATTAGAGTGACATTAATGATGTATTCCAATCCTTAAGATAAACTAGTTAAAAAATTTCTTTTGTTAATGTACTTTTTAATATAAGTATTAATCTTGTAATTATTTTTTTAAAAAATTTATTTTGAAGAAATTATTTTTTAACGATAAACATGAACATGAAAAACCATTCTTCTTATGACCCTAGACCTAGAACAAACACGTGACTGAAGTAGAGATCCAGAGAATCAGAACCCCCTATTCCCTTAAAAATTAAACTGATAAAAAATCATTAGCTTGGTAATTTTATACAAAGGATTGTTGATTTTTGATTTTAAGTATCATTGAAAGAGGTGGTGTTGAGATTTTAATAATCCTAACATTTTGAACAAAAATAAAATATGAGCTTTTGTAGGAGACTATTTGATTCACATCACTCACCCTCTGTCCTCACTTGAGCAGAATCATGGCCACATCTCTGCTTAGATAGGTGTGTACTGTCCAGAACAAAAACCCCAATCACATGTCTACAGATAATGAATTTTTCTTGTAGATTTTTCTTGTGTTTGATATGTACATTACTCTTTGGAACCATAATTATCTGTAAAAAATAGTCTCTGATCTATCTTAATTTTTCTTTTATTGAAGTCAGACCAGTGATTGATTTATACAGCTCACTGGCATTATTGATTAAAATGTAGAAACTGTAATTCCAGTGTAATCTAGCATAAGTTTTATCTTCGTTGTTTGATATTGAAACAAAGCATTTGAAATGAGTGACAAAAATTAGGTAATTGGTAAATTTAATGTAATGATTATTTACAATGTAATTTAAGCAATAAGAAGTTTTGTGCTAGCTCTACTTTGCATTCCTATTTGAAATTTTTTAAAGTAAATCATTATTGTGAGTATTCGAATTGTTACAATAACCTGACTAGAATTAATCTGGACTTGCTAAGTCATTTTTGAGAGTAAAATGCCTTTTTCCTAATTTATTTCACTGTGGCAAGGTTATTCAGTATTTAAGAGGTGTGTGACTTATTCAGCAAGACAAGTTTTTTCAAGTTCCACAGATAGCACTTGTTGTATGATCTTAAAAATGTTTCCTAATGAACTTAAATGCCAATACTTGGTGAAGAAAAAGAAGTGTGGCACTTGGCTCTTGTAAAATGCAAGGATGAAAATGATATTTTGTACCATTCATTTTCTTTGAAACTCGATTATAATTCTTGATCTTAAAATTGTAATTGTACTGGGAGGTGTAAAAATCAAAAAGAGGATACTTTGAGAAAACAATGAATGATGGTTTAGGTTATATTATGACAAATCTACCAACTTTGGAATATAAAATCTATAATTCATGAAAAATTTAAAATAATCTCATCCTGAACAGTGTATGAGATTCTAACTGATGTTCTTGATGCTAATTTCTGTGTAAAATGCTGATGAACAAAAGCTATGAACTATTTCTAGACACACCTGGGTTTAAAGAATGAATCTACCAGATCTAGTCTGTCGAGCAATATAATTGATTGATGTATTCACCTTTCAATGCAGAGAGAGAATTATTACAAATAGAAACATGAGATTTTGACAAGATATGCTGTTGTATTGTGGAAGATCTCTAAGAAAGGAGTTTTCGAAATTCCTATTTTGACAGTGTAAATAGGAGTGAAATGTGATTTATTGAAATTTTCCATTTTTTCCATGTATCTGTTTAACTAATTACTATATAATCTCAATAAATAGTGTGCCTCTATTTTATTTATTTATGGATGCAAAGGGGTAGAAACTTTTTCAGGTTATTGTCTATCACGCTTACAGCATGTTAGACTATTTTCAATATATTTAACAAACTAATGGATTTATCGGATTAATATTGTTATAAATTAAATATCTAAAAATCAATTTCTGGGATTTGTGATTTTTCACTTTTAAATGAGCGAGTGTGGTGCGTTGTTCTGATTGACTAACATAGGGAGGAAACTATCCAAGATAAGAACTTGAAATTTTTACGACGTATGTTTTTTCAATTCTTCACTAAACCTCACCAACATAAGATCACAGTTTTTGTATATAAACCCGCTTTTTTTGTCTGCACTAAATTATAATCAAGGGTGAATCTTATCACAACAAACATGAAGTTTGGTCTGTAAGTGCTTTCTGTAACATAATAGAAAGTGGTTTATAGAAAGGGATTTTCGGAATTGAATTTTAAAAGGGTGAAATAGAGTAAAATGTACATTTTTTTATTTTTACTATATCTTGCAAATTAATTGTAATATCGTCTCGATTTTTGTATGCAAAAATAGTGAATTTTATTATCTAAATATGTCTTTAGGTTTATTGATATTTCATTGTTAACAGGTACAAAGGGCATAAATTATTTCATGATTTCAGTATTGTTCGTGTTAATGGTATGTTATATTATTTTTGCTATATCCCATCAACTGGTAGGGTGTTCAACTAGATTTTTGTTTATAAATCTTGTTCAATTAAATACAGGGTTGCATTGATTTAAATCAAATGATTTAAATATATTGATCAATAAATATAATAATATTAATAATTTGATTTATATCAATGCAACCCTGTATATAAATATTAATAATTTTAATAATACAATATAATCTTTATAAATTGTTGTAACAATCTTTATCAGACTTAGATTATATGAAAAATAAGAAATGAAACTGATATTTTGTTGATTACAAACAAACTAAATTTAAGAATTTAAAAGCTTATATAGAAAAACTAATTTTGAGACTTTTTCGGTCCCCAAAGGATTCCTTAACTTGGAGTGGACCAATCCCAATGACAAAAACATCTGTTCGATACTTGCTGATGAGGCACTTGCAGACAAATGTTGCATAACAATTCTTTTCTCCCCCCTGTGAAAGAACGTTTTTTATTTTCTACGTACTATTCCACCATTCGGCAGCAGATAAACTAGTCACGATACTTCTTTGGTAAAGTGTGCCACTAAATGGTTCTGTTTGAAGTTGGAATTTTAAAATCTTTGTGGAAAGGTCTAATCCCACATCACCAAATTCGGATGTCAAGTATTCAAACACTGCTGTTTTTTCATGTAATGTAATAGATTCTTCAATAACTGTGTGTTTTGGTGGTAACATATAACTCGGGTAGTGAGAAAGAGTCAAAGCCTGTTCATAACTTTTATGAATTTTGTTTTGTTGTTCAGTAATAAAAATCAGTGATAATTCACTCTATTTTTTTCCAAATGTCCACAGTGTCACCAATTGAACATGTATTTGCTTGAATTCAAGTTAAAGTGACAGAAAAAGGCTTCAGGATAGCGAGTAGATCTTGAGCATTTCTTTTAATTGAAAGATTTGAAACTAACTTTCTAATTTCACTATCAATTTTGTCATTATATTCTTTACATATCTTCAGCAAAATATACCAGTTGTCTAAATCCTTTTTTAAACAGTCACACATTGAATTCCACCGAATTTCCAATGGAAGAATGATAATACAAGCTTCTTTGTGTTGACTGAACTGGGCTATGGCAAAATGATTATTTCTAAAATACTTAACAATTTTTTCGATGTGTTTTGTCACAACAGGCATGTCATAATCTTTTGCAAGTAAATTCAAATAATGTGCTCCGCAACCATATGCAATCACATCAACATTCAAGCTCGACATATTGGATCTCATCAATTTCATGTTGGCTGCATTATGTCACAATGCTGGCAATATCACATTTATATAGATTTTTGGCTTTCGTAACTGACTTTGTGACTTTTTCCATGTATTCTGAAGTATGGGAATTACCTGATGTGTCAACAGAATTGACCAGAAAAGATCTTCCTTCTTGGTCAATAACACAATCTGCAATAAACGGTTTGTTTCGAATGTTGGACCAACCATCCATAGACAGAGACACAAGTTTATCGTGTAAAAGTAAACTCATAACTCATAACTGCTCATTAATAACATAACTCATGCTCATAATATTCAATAGTTCATTACCAACTTTATCTCTGTTTGGTGGATTTATTAATATGAAAAAAAATATATTAATCATCATTACCAGTTTTTTTGTGAAAATACTTTATAAGTAAAATAAATAACATAAGTATGTAAATATTCATTTTTGATGCATACTTGTTGTCGGTAAATTAAGTTCTTTAGTGTTTAATACATATTGAATATTAAAATGGTAGGAGAAATAAACTTGAGTTTTGGTATCATTGTGCTTAACATTTTGAAATTATTTACATGACCCTAGTTTATTGAAGAAAGATCGGTTTTTAACAATTTTTTTAAAAACAAAGTACTGATTTTTCTATCCTAAATGATCAACTTATTAACTTTCGTTTCATATTGACTATTTAACACGGGAAAAAAATCATATTTTAGTTCTTAAAAAACGTGCATTGTTTAGATTATCCAGTGTTTTAGGGTGACCTTCGAAACACGTTTTTATTTAAGGCCTTCCTTTCTATTTGCATGTATAAAAATGTTTCATTTTGTCCATCCAACAATTAACAAAATGAGGAGGTAACTCTGTGTCCCTCCTATTCCTGTCTCTGAAAATATTTACAAAATATACACTACCGACTAACTGCGTGTGTATTTTTATCATCGAAGGGTTTCTGATTGATTGACCTTTTTGTGATGTAGTTCGAACTATTGATTTATCTCATAAAAATAGTATACGAGAACTTGAGACAAGTGTATGATGTATTTTTTTATTATAATGAAAACTCACAATTCTATGTGTTGAATGATCACTGTTTCTTGCCAGTTGCAACTTCTTTGGAATCAAGTGTTGTTGTTGTTTTAAAGAAAAACATAGATTTAAAAAAAACGAGATTTTATTCCTTTGTCTCCGTGACTCATTCTCTCCGTGAACATTAAACTCCGTTCGAGCTGCTTCCGAGAACGCCTAGAAATTTTAGATTTCTATGTAGTATATAGAACTTTTTTTTCTGTAGCGTATTTCTAAGATTTTTATTTCGTTCGACCGTTTTGTAAACGGTGTCGCTGAAATGTATTGGGAAAACTTCTAGACGTGTTTGCTCATTGGGATATACTGTACGTGTATATGGAAGTGCTGATCTATTAATAAGATCTTTTGAAAAGGCACGAAGTATATGTGATGCGAATGTTTTGAGGCAATTTTTAGTTTTGATCGCTAGAGGATCCAAATGTAACCAAAATGAACGTCAATTCATTTCCCCTGTCCTTACAGTTCATAATCGAGGCAAACACTTTCAAGTCAATACACCTGTGTGTTACGGGTTGCATACGTTTTATGTTCCTTGCGTTAGTAGGCGTTCAAAACTTAATTTTTATTTAGTGTTTTGAATTATGCCAAGATCATACTGTGACTGTTTCTTGGGGTGACGTTATTACATGTTCCATACAAATATTATTTCAAACATGAAATTGAAGGTTAAATACTACATATAAGTAACTATTAAATAGTAAGGTACGCTACCAATGAGTTTCGTGATGCAATGGAGTATATTTTGTTGGTAATTTGAGCTGTGAAAACTCCGAATACCCTTTTAAGTGAAAAAACAAACAAACAGAAAAACAACAACAAAAAACAAACAAACTTTTCCTGTTTCACGACAAAGAATTATTCAAATGTAAAAGTGTGATCGTACACAGCAATGTTCGTGACTTTCCGAGCATATTTCGATGGATCTTTTTCTTTTCCGAATGACGCTACACTTGAATATGTTCACAAATTGACACGAGTCGTTTCCTTTCCAATCGTGCAATTATCCTAAATGTTACCTTGACGTTTTTCTCCTTATTCCACCTCGATGCATTGAAAGCTGTTCTATAACATGGTTTCTTCTGTCTCCTATTAGTGGACAGCATTCTCGAGCGTCAATTCAACCTCTTCTGGATTCTTTTTTATTGCCATCTGAATGTGTAACGTATGGTGCGTTTTCTATATCACATATCACGTTGTGAATTTTTTATTAATTCTTTTTTATTTTATTTTACTTTTTCGGTCGGTATGTTTATAGCAAGACTTTTAACATTTAATTCCTATAAACTTGTAAATAAGATGTTTATTATTGCATTTTAGCGCAGTTGATTTAATATACGAAGTTGTATTTAGAACATAAATTACAAATATTTAAAAGAACATGTGTCCAATCAAATAATTTATTTTTTTGTGAACATTTTCTGAAATAAGTATTTTAATTTGAATATTTGATTTAAAAGTGTTATAAATGCTCGTGTTCTTTGTATGAATTCAAAGTTTACCTATTTTTGGTGCTGCTATAATAAAAGAGCATTGGGTGATTTATATTACAATAGAAAAAGCTCAGATTGTGAGAATAATATTAGTGATATATTCACAAGATTTCATGGAGCGAAGAAGAATTGAGAGATTTTTTATTGGGGAAAGGGTGTCTCATTGTCAGTTTGGTTATAATGAGAGGATGATCTCATAGCATTTTATTTCGTCTTTGCACCTTCAAAAAGGACTTTGTAATGTTTGTATTTAAAACAACAAAATATTTACAAATCTCTTTACTGTGTATAGATATATAAATAAATAGCAATTTGAAAAGGTACCACCAAGTTTGATTATAAATTAAAGCACATTTTCAACATGAAATAAAGAATAATATAAAAGCAAAATTTAAGGAATGTCAGTGGTTTAGTACAAAATGATGTACTACAGTACCATAATTGGTTGAATGAAAACGTGAACATTTAATACTCATCCTTGGATCGTGATTTTAACCTTCTTAGGTGAGACATTGTTCTTTGTTTCGATTTGTTACCAATTAATATCAGCTGAATTGAATATTAGAGGTTTAAGGAAAACAGCTCTACTAATTTGCTCTATTTATTCAAAGCACTTATGCGGGTAGCAGAGGGTGGGGAGCTTGTTGAAATGGTTTTCTACAGAGTGGGGGTTTATATTTATTTAGGTTTGAGCTTCTAGGACAGAAGAGTTTAGTAATAAAGTCGGTTATGTTTCCTTGATGGTATCACAATCTGTGGCAGAACTTGCGGAAGTCTATGAAAATAACTTCGTCCGGGGTCGAGTCGAGGAGTGGGAGGAGATTCACATCACAGAAGTGTAAATACGGCGGAGTGCTTGTAGCTCTCGGCAATGAAGAGCTTCATCCTGAGGCAGAGCGGTCGGTTTTACTTCATGAGCGATTCGTGCGTTTTCGCCCCATGTTGCATATCTTGAAGAGGCAAAGGGACATATCTGTAACACAAGAAGTGGGCTATATTATTCGTTTTCTTTTTCATTAGGCCATGCCCTGCTTGCAGCACAAAAATGAGTAACAAATATAGTTCAAACCAACATAATCTTAGACTCCGATGTTATGAACTTATCTATTATTTTATTAATGTTATTTGCACAATAGTTATAATTATTTAATTACTATCTATCCTTTTAAATTGATGTCAAAACATCAGCTGCAAAAAAGTTTTTTTATACAGTTATCTTACTGGAAATAGAATCCTAGCCACGATTTGTATATCTTGAGAAATCGGACCGTATCTGAAATTAGGATTCGTTCTGAATCCCTCGTAGTAATATCTCCGAAATTAATTGTGGCTTATGAAATGTAAACTAGCAGAGTGCAACTTTTGATAGTCTGAGTGGTATCGAGGTAGTTTAATTTAAGCAATAAACAATACACAACAAATGTTAATTCTAAGGAGTAAAAGATATTACACTCCATCTGTTTATTTTACCCAAAAAGTGTTTTCGGTGTCAATTCCTTCATTCTCTGTACTTTTACAAATATTGATATAAATAATAATTCTGTGTATTTTCGATTTTAATACAGTCATTCATTCAAGCGCACCGTAAATACCAATCTTTCCCAACAATATGGCCCACATTATTAACAAAGCTATTTTATAATGACTCGTTTTGAACTATCTTGTGGCCTTGACATTTTCGGAATTGTTGCAACCTCAAATTATTTTTAAGTTTATTTGTACTATAATTTTACTTTACATATACGTACGTGGGTTGAAGTTGTGTGGTAGTTGGAATGACTAGGAGACATTGACGGATAGACGTTTTCGGCGCCGCTAAACCGGAAAGATTTTTGAAATCTGTGATCCCTTATGTAGAGGTAGCTCTAAATACTTAGACTCCAAAAATTCGTAGAATTTCATAGGAAAACCTAAGTGTATACGATGTAATAAACTGAACCAATGGTTAAGGGTTAAGAGTCCGCGTGGCTCAGTGGGTGGAGTGCGGATCTGCTTGTTGGTGGCCGGGGTTGTGTTGATCACCGGTGAGTTGTGGAGTTTATGACACCTCAATATCCAGACTGACTCCCAGACCTACTCAGCCTGCTGGTAAACGAGTACCGTTTCTCTCCTGGTTTCAAGCCCCCCGGAGTGAGACGCTGGCTACATCTTCTACTCCTAGTGCTGAGGCCTAGTAATTGCGGAACTCTATTCTCCGTGAACCCCATGGGTACCTTCGAGACCTGTTGTGGATAGTTTGACTTAACGGTTAAGTGTTATGAGAAGAAGAAAAAAAGTGTGATTTTGTTGCACCACTAGATTTTTTGTTTATACCGGACGCTAGAAGGAACGGTGATTTGTGTTGAAGATGCAAAAAAGAGTCAGTTGCACTTACAGCTCTTCATCTTCTTGGTGGGCGGTTCGAAGGGGCCGGCTACAAGGGGCATCGCGACGGGTAGGTTCTCCGGAGGGGGCGCTCCAGGGAAGGCGGGAGCTCCATGCGGCGGGAGCAGTTGCTCCATCTCCTGCTCCTCCTCCTGCAATTGCTGCGCCTGCTGCATCTGGCTCACCTGCAGCGCGCGTTGTTCGTCCAATGCTAGCTCGGTCTCCAGCATGAGAAGGGCGTTCCTCTGCGAAACGAAAACAACAATACCGCTAACTCTCATGTGGATAACGTTTTAAGCGATACTGGTAGATTATTTATTTATCTATTTCATGTCTTATGGCGAGGCTCAGGTCATGAGGCGTGCTCTTCCACCTAACCATTACGTGGGTGAGGGAATTGGGAATAGAGATGTTGCGTTGCCAGGAAACTTATGGTAATTTGGAATTTGATTAAAAAATTTGAACTGATTTGAAAAGTTTCCATTTCTCGAATAAACTCGAAAGATAGTACGTATAAAAATAGTTTCCTGAATGTATCTATATCATAAAAGTTATTTTGAGGCTTTCTTTCAATTTCTTAGTACTAATAATACAAGGTTACGTACGAGGTCGTTTAGCATTTGAACATTTAGATAGGTAATAAAACAAACCATGTTTATGAGAAACAACTCCAAGTGAAATCTCAGATTTTCATGAAAAGAGATTAAGTTTCCTCAGAGTGAAGTTGTCATGACGCTAGGCGTCATGAACAGTTGAACATCGGAGTTGAAGTTTGTGCGTAATACTCTGCAGTCAAACTTGTAATCTACTTCGAACCATTATAGTTATGTGTCTTCTTGTCATTTATCACATTTTTTTGACGATTCAAGTAGCATTATTATTTTAAAATATTTAAGACATCAAAAGATCATATAACGTTTGGTAACATTCTTGGGTACCGGCTAATATCATTCGGAGAGATTCAGCTAGTGAACCTTACCGTCTCTTGTACTAACTGTGATCCAGGTCTGCAATTCCGAAGACCTGGGATACATTCCCATGAAACTCAGGAGATGCTATCCTCTCATCGGCGTTTTTATCTGGCCGAAGTTTTTACGAGTAGGTGCGTAGAAGAAAGATACGCGCTTAAAGTAATGTTCGGTTAAAATTTTTATTTGTGAAGTTTTTGGGCTGATTAGCAATATAAAAAGCTATCGAAATGAATATTGACCATGAAGAAATTCTATAAACATTCGTGCAAGGCGTGAATTTTAAACGAGATTCATAAAAATATATTTGCTGCTTTTAAAGTTTCATGTATCCGAAGTATTTTTTCTCTTTAAAGTTTTCTAATGAAGTGGAATGGAGGAGTATGGTCGCATATTGGAAATCTCTGAAAGCATGAAAGGGATATGTATAGCGCTAGACATAGAAACCTAGGACTAATAACAGGCGTACTTACACACATAATTGGTCTGTTCCAAAAACTAGACCTGTGTGCCCATGTGCCTTGACGCGATGGATCCGAATCCGGGAATGGAATTAATCAATCTTCCATTTCTAAAAAGATCGCAAACAAACTGCCCAAAATACAGATTTAAGAAATAAATAGAGCAATTCGGATTCAGTCAGTGAAAATACATAAAGACACATTGGTCTAGATTTTGGAATAGACCACTTTTTATGTATTTAAGGGCGGTTTTTCGTGATTTAAAAAATTGATGGTTATTCCGGCCCCGGATTCGGTTTAGAGCGTCAAAATACTCGAGGAGTCATACCTTTGGAACAGACAATTTTTTAGTGTGTGTTCCTTTAATAATTATAGTAGACATTTTTATCTTGGATTTGTGTCGTATACTCACAGCAGTTTCTGCGTTCTCGTACTCCTCTTTCGTTGGGAAGAATGCTGCCGGGATGGGCGCCGCGGCGTAGTGCGGGTAGGCGGCGGGGGCTGCGGAGGCGGGGAGCGGCTGCAGCGGGGACAAAAGCGCAGCGGCTCCCACAGCGAGTAGGGCAGGCAACCACGGTCTGGACCGCCGCGCCGCCGGACTCTCTTTCATGGCTCCTGCGAACACCGTTGTAGCGCTCAAATTAACCACCAAAAATTTAAACTATTCGAGAAATAAAGGAGCTTTCCTCGGAAATATATTATGATGAGGTATCATTTCTATTACATGAACAAAATTTGTTTTCGGAAAATAATGTCTTTTAAGACTAATCGCTCCCCGGTGAGATGCCATTTACCTCTACCTATTACCAATATAACATCATTAATTTGTTACCTTGTGGTGTTGTTAATCGTTATGTAGGAGGTAATGTGTACTCGTATTTGAATAAAACAAATGAGTAAAGCATATTCTCAACGCCCTAGAGTGGTGGTGGCCATTAGGCAACCTTTTATGTATGACTTTGCAAAACAAGGTCGACCAACCAGCTGCCCATTACGGGCATTTTGCCCGTGCCGGCATATCGCGGCCAATCGAAGGGCGATTTCTGTCAACTACCTCGCTGAGGAGTGATCGCCAGATACTCAGTAGTGTACAACTAGCGCTGCTTATGGCTTTCTCATCGAGGTAAACAGCCTTGTAGATTGTTTCGTGGATATTTCAGAGAAGCGCTAGAGTCTAAACCTCCTTCGCTGCACACAGTTGTCCGGAGCATCCATCGTAGGACACCTCTGCTCTGCAGGAAGCGTGGGATGGATGGTGAGGTGAAGGGTAGAGTCCTTAATAAAAAGTGAACCGTCAGCAGTGTCCACAAACTAAGAGAACATAACATATATTTACGGCACACAAATTCACATGACCCCTTTAACGTCAGCTGTTACTCGGTTCTCG
This sequence comes from Laupala kohalensis, assembly GCA_002313205.1. Classification (NCBI taxonomy): domain Eukaryota; kingdom Metazoa; phylum Arthropoda; class Insecta; order Orthoptera; family Trigonidiidae; genus Laupala; species Laupala kohalensis. The sequence continues at coordinate 720,952 of NNCF01127440.1, read as the reverse complement.
CCTCTTATTGGGGGAATAGGGGAAAAGGCAGCGAAACACGACACAATCATGTGACCAACTACAACCGATTCCAACCACTATCAGACTCATGCGCATAGTATTTTTTGGAAATTTAAGAAATTCCGTATTATATTTCCGTTTTTGACTGTTTCCTTTTTATTAAGTACTCTAATGAAGGGAAGCAACAGGTGACGCATCTCACACATTCGTCCGTTTCTGCTCGCTCTAACGACCGGAGAAAGTGCGTGCTGCCAACACGAGTTTCACCGATCGCCGCTGTGATAAAACGACCGACGCCGGTGCGATTCAAAGAGCGGGTCAGAGCGACTGCGAGGGCGTTTTGGTAGCGACCTCTTAAAAGGGTTCCATCCCATGCTGTGATTTTCAACGGCTGTTTTTCTCTCCTGATGCGCACAGTATTGTTTCGCTATTACCATGTTTACCGAGCGTCTTAGTATTAGGGGTACGATGACTCATCTGAGATGTATGTGTGAGATTCATTCAGCCACGTAAATCAATGATATTGAGGCATGTAAATAAAAAAAAAGTTTTAAGTACCAAGACAATTTTGTTTCGTGAAAAACGTTCTCTTTGGAAAAACGCTAGTGCTCTGGTGTTCGAAAGAAGTGCCTGTTCAGTTATCCAGACGGTCTAAAAGAAGAGTGGGCGTATACATCGTCGCGAGTTTAAAATGTGTTATGCAGTGACACATGTTGGGAAAATGGATATTATATTTTTAAAACTCTTTTTACCTGTAATTTATCGTAAATCCAGGCAAAATGATGGGCATCAGACATGGCATCCCCGTCTTTTTTACGGTACTATCCTTGATATTCGGAAGTTATGGAAATCAAAGATAGCATTTCCAACATTTTTCATATTTTAAATATTTGGCACTTACAACAGTTTCAACAGAACATCTTAAATTTTCATAAAATGTTATTTTTAAAAGTACCGTTAACTGTAAAATTAAACAAGTAATCTATGATGTTTTTTTCATAATCAACCCCGACCTTTGTGTCTCCTGTAAAACCCTGTTTTTGGCATTTAAAATGTATCCAGTTTTATAAGACATGTTTGAACGTTATCCATTTACGTGCCTTAATTATGAATTCTAACTATTCTTCTAATTTTGATACGAATATTCAGTACACTTGTGTAAATTCGCCTAATACATGTAAATCTGTAAGATGAGTGGGGATTTGATAAAATGATATTGTGTTTGTATATACGCTTACAACTGCAATATCAATTGTAAAGCGGATATCTTTTCTTCTTACACCCACATGATCTGCATTTCCGTACCGTTCAATCGCTTCGAACATACCTCAAAGCAAGTTTTCTGTACTCTTGTGTGACATGGTGTGCTTTCGTAACGCGGCGGTGCACGTGATCCGGTGAATGGCGGAGTAATTGACGGCGACCAAGCGTTGGCTCCGAAGTACTAAGGTTTCTGCAAGGGTATGAAGAGAATCTCGACTTGGTGCACCTGCGGGTGCGGATTGCGGGGTCCACCGGAAGGACTTAAACCATCACGCCTGATGCTTTTCTGTTCATTGGTTATCCGGATGGGGTGTATTGATTTGGAGGACATTAAAAATGTTCATTGATATTCAAAAATGTCATCAATATTCTATTGATATAAATTTCTGCTTAAGCCATTGCTAATGTTGAAGTATTCTAAATTATCTCCATAGTGTTTTACTTAAAACATTCTAAATTATCTCCATAGTGTTTTATTTAAAACATTCTTGATTATTGACCCCATTGTTCATGATGAGGTGTTAGTTTTGAGGAGAGATTGTAAATAGAGACACAATATTTCACACTGCCAACTTATCGGATTTTTATAATAACTTCACGACTTTCAGGTGGGTGGTTGTTCTGTGTTATAAAATTATTGTAGTTTGCGCAGTTTATTAGTGAGTTCAAGTAAAATCTATATTTACTATTAAGTGATAGGGTGAATTATGTATGTTAACCTGTAGAACGGTTGTATGGTCTAGCCTCGATCATGGAATAATTTATAAAATTCCGAAACGTTGGCAGTGTGAAATAGCGTTTGTATTTATGACTTCTTCTCAAGAACCAACAACTTAATGTGTTTTTTTAATTTTTGTAGTTTTACTAATTTTTTTCAACATCGTCAGACTTGAAACAAACATATAGAGATAGAATACATAAATCGTGAATTGTCAGGAAGAAACATTAAAATATGGAATATAAAAATAACTGAAGAAAAACTAAAGTTTACAGTAATAAAGGTAAAAATATAGAAATTAATATTAATAAATGAATTAAGTATTTAAAACTAATTTTCAATTTTTATTAAATGTGCTTTGTTGTTGGTTACTTCAATAGCCTGTATATTATTAACGATTGTTCAAAGTAAAATTGTATACTATACCCAATACTTTCAATTGTAAAACAATAATAATGGATTTCCCTAATCGAATTAGTTCTTAAAGAGTACTAATTGTTATTTAGTAATTCCCCTCCTCATATAGCAGAAGTAGTTGGGTTTCAAATTCCAACATTTCAGTTTATAGATTGGTCAATTAGTCTATATGTATTTACGTGAAAAATTGAGATTTGGAGTAATGCTTTCCTGTATAGGTACCTGTTATGCGTGGGCAAAGTATTACGTATATTTAATCCTTTATCAAACTCTAAATTCCATTGCATGGCAATTTTCCATTGACAACCTATTAATGACGTGGGAACGGTTTCTATGTTTGTGGGGTTTATACGTTTAAATTTTCTGTGCGTGCCGTTCGGATGGGCGATTCAAACGCTCTGTAATTTCCGTAGAGAGAGCTCTGTGTGCATGGATTGGATGGCACGTCACACTTGTTCAGTGAATGTGACTACAAACCCATTGAAATTCTCTCTAAAGCGTTGTAGGAAAATTATTGTATAGCTTCCATTCACGTACGCAGTATGTTGGAGTATTGTGATGTATTGAATAATTCAAAATCCAACGTGTCCCTTATAAAAATACAATTTTTGGGTTGTCCTCATCGGCTGTGGTGACGTGCCTGTTGAACATTGCTGATTTATTTGATTTACTTCGAATTTGTTTTTTCTGGGTATAACTCAAAGTTACATGTTAATCTGAAGAACAATTCAAACGCTAATTTTAATGAAAATATTGAACTAACATTTTGGAACTTTATTGAGAATAATAATTTTAAATTCAATAAATTTAGTTTCATGCAAAAGTTAAATTAAATGAAAATATCGAAAAAATAGCTTTGTGTTCTTATATTTTAAGTTTATTCTGTCTTGGCAAAATACCCATTCAATCTGAAAGAATTGTTTCTTACATGTGACATTCCTTTTCTCTCATTCTTTCTATTATTTCCAAAACACTCTTGATTTTTAACCTCTTGTAAGAACTGGGATATGGTTTTTCGGCTATATGTCTATGAAGATATTTTTTAATTCATTAAAGTTTAAATCAAGTAAATTTGCTAAACTTATTTCCAAGTGTTAAGGTACGAATACACGGTCAGTGTTTCTGTCAGTAATCTGCGAAACCAGTTATCAGAGCACTGTCCACTGGGTTACACGACAGCTGCTATTTGTCCTCGTTCGCACTGGCAAAAGCTATGGCAGTGCTCGGGGAACGTCACTTCCGTTAGTGAACGCTGCCCGCTACAGACGCGCACGTAGACATACGTTTCTTGGCGCAGTGAGGTTAGGTCCGTTAGTGTTCGTGACATCTACCCAATTATTTTGCCTATACAGTAAATGAACATGAGTATACTTGATTAACAGAATATATGAGTAATGTATCGATTTTTATATCACAAACAAACAAAAATTTCTTCAGACACGGTCATTTAACAGCTATCGACTAGGGTTAATTCACAATTATTTATTCACGACTTCTAGAGGAACAGCCTCAAACAAACAACAAAATATCTAGTAAAAAATTCTAGCACATTATCCATCTCGATTGAACTACCGAAATCAATCTCGCTATCGCCTGACGATCGTGGTCAGTGGAGACGTAACTGGCGTTGCCTTCTGTGGGTGAGCTATCTTGAACGTCGATGTTAGTATTGACAGATGGCAATGTTTACACGATACAATTCGGTGGCAGAGTACGTCAGTTTTCTGACAACGAGACGGCAGTGCTCAGTGACTGTTAGTGTACACTCTACTTATAACGCTCACAGAGAATAACTGACCAGAAACACTACACATGTATTCTTTCCTTTATACCTTCATAATTTCATCCCAGCAAAAAATTGTTTGCTCCTTTATCATGTTCCTAATTTCTCAGTTCGCTCGTGTTCACTAACATTTCGGAACTCGCGTTATATTCTTAGATTGTTTAGTATTGTATATAACTCCATACAATTGAGTTCTAAATATAGGATCGTCTTCTCTCTCATTACTGTGCTCGGACGTCGAACACCGCTCCATTCGTGGGTGTCGCGAGGCGTATAATTTGTGAGTTATCTTAATACTCCTTCCTTGACGTTTTCGTCGTTCTGATGTAGCGCCCCCTTACGAAATTGGTTTCAGTTGGCTGCCGTAATTAGTAGCTGTTGTACGACTCGTCCTCGTCAGGAGGCTCGCTGTGGATGACTGTACACAAGGCTGCTATACGAGATACATACCCCTCTTTCATTTACTAAATTCTTCTAGACTGGATGCTGGGCAGAGGGGTGGAGGCAGACATTATACAACGTATTATTATTGTACTACATCACGGTGATGACCTGCAACGTGATGGTTACGGTTGCTACGTATTTTGGAAATTAATTTTCATTGTTATCTTCAAAATGCTTGTTGTAAAAATGTTCATACGAAAGTACGAATGGCAGGTTCATATGTACTTCAGATAGTTTTACATGCCGCAATTTCGAAAATTGTAGCGTTTTAAAACTTCGTTCCATTTGTACTCTTTAATTAAATACATAATGCATATGTATCTGTTGACGACGTCTAATATCGCTCATTCAACAGCGTAATTTCATATGCGTGAAATTGAGACATTACTTATTCGGATGTACTTGGGTAACCGTACGTGTTAATTTGGTACACTTACAACAAGATGCAAGATAGATAGTATATCTTAGTATATCTTGCATAATGATGTAAGTGTACCAAATAAACATTCTGCTATACAACATAAAAATTCTCATGCTTTGTAGCGATCAAAAAACTAACAAATATATGTTTAAATATGGGGTGTTATTTAATTTTTTATGTCTTTAAATTTATGATTTATGATCAGTTTTATTTGATGAAAAAATTTGTGTATTTGAATATTTTTTCCTACTTTGATTGTCTACTTAATAGTATACTAATTTAGTTTTCCAAAGAAAAATAAATAAATAACTATCTTTTCTAATGAGTTTCAATGAACCTCTCATATGAGCCTCCATTTAAAAAAAAGTTAATTTACTAACATTGATCATAATTTACAAACCTGCTAACGTTGTCAGAAATTAATGGAACATTAATATTAAGAGGTGATAAAAGTAAAATAACGCAGTATTTTTCTTTGCAGAGATTAAACATCTCGATTCATCGGTTTATTTATCTATTTTCGTAGCATCGTTTAACGCTTAAGTTACCCTTACTAATACGTGAATAGCTTGGATCGGATAACTTACTATCCGATATAGTTCACTCATGGATATCTCAACTCAAATGATTCCTCAATTTTATTGTGTAATGTTTCGTTTGGCTTGGTACGAAAATTCAAATTTACCGTTCACAAGTGAGTTCACAATTCTTTTATAGCAGCTTTTTTTATAGATAACTATTAAAATCCTTTTTAATAGTTATCTTGGGGAAACCCATTAATTGTTATTGTAGGTAAATTGGGACATTTTGGCCTATCTTTTCCGAATGGCAAAGTTTTCACTGTGTTAAATGTTATAAACGTACGTTACACATTACGTAATTCTGATATTCGAATGATAAATTAACGAAGCTGGATAAAAAATGGTCCATTTTTAACGATCTTCAACATGCACGGGAATTTTTGAGATATATAGAATATTTAAATTCTTTAAAATGGCGTAATAAAAAAATCCATTTTCCCACCGGTTACTCTCCTTTGATTGGTCCGGGAACTTTTTCTGAATGTGTAGTCTGTGGCTCAGTAGGATCAGGCTCTTCACCGCCAATGGCCTGGAGCGGAAAGCCTCTCAGTCGGAATGGTCGGTCTCGAAGGCAAAGGAAGAACACGAAGGTATTACGGAAACCGAAAAAGAACTATACTGAGCGGCAAACGGTTCCAACTTAGGTTTATCTGACTAAACTGTACTACTCGCAAGTAATAAATACGATTGAAATACGATCGTAATACTCGTAAGTAATAAATTTCATCCTGGCCCGGAGTTTTCTTAGGTATTCCTTCGGGTAGAGGCGGATTTTTTATAAAGAGTCGCTAGGCTCTCGCCTAGGGCGGCATCTATTGAAATAATTATTCGTGAATTTAATGTTAATTATTAGTTACGATTTATCAACAATACTTTCTGAATTATTTATAGTTTGATAATAATACTTACTTGTGAAATGACTTTTCTATGTTTTATTAAATATAATATTTCTTGGTAGTATATTAATAATGTAGCACGTGCTGAACTATTTTTATCGTTAGGAGTATGTTGAAATGTTAAATCCGCCTTTGCGTTAGGGCGCTTGATCGGATTTGATGGGATGGTCCCTTGCTTGCTTCCGGTGAGTAAAATTAGTTTATTTTCCTCCGTCAGGTCATATGAAATTGCTTTTTGACAATAAAATTTATTTATTTAATTTGCTTCAGTCTAGGAGAAAAAATTCTTTTGAAAGTGTGGTGTAAACGCAGTATAACAGTTTATCTCTGCTGCACTCATTTTACTGGTTTGTGAGTCTTGAAAATCATTTATCATAACACTGGGAAAATATTAAAAAAAAACACTTAAATCGACCGTATAAAAATGATCGAAGGGAGAACGAAACGTGGTACGAAATAAACGTTGCACAGTTTTGAAATTTTACATGAGATATCTTTCATCAATTTATTTAAACGGTTCCAAAAATATCTTACAGAGCATATGACATTTTCTGTATTAGTATAGGCTAATTATTGTAGGAAGGCTGCTGATTGTTCTTAATTTAGTGGTATTTCTCAGTAAATGTTATTGTTGCTCTACTACTCCTTTGCATAACAGTGAGACTTTTGAGATCTGTACACGAACCTTCGCATTTTAGGCTCCTTCGGACAGTTTGACTTTTGACACTCTACCGCTGAATAGAAACTTCCTTGCATTTCTTTGCCGTTCTAAACTGGTATGCGTACAAAAAAGGATGCTTCTACTCGGCTAAGTATAGTAGAACTACCGTTTGATATCAATGCATAAAAATGAGTAAATTTTGCGTTCGCCTTGTACTGTTTATGAATAGAAATCAAACGATAGCTACACTATACTAAGCTAGTAGAAGCATTTGCTTCGGTTTTATACAGACAGTGAGTTAATGCAGAGGATCAATGAAGATTTACTTAGCTATTTCTTTGATCGTGATCTTGTCTGAAACGTAGCACCTGTGTCTCTATCTCATCCACTTTATGCCTGAAGTGTTGAAAGCTAATCCATCATGTTCCACCACGCCTTCCGTCTTGGCGTTTTAATCACGTCCTTCAAAGCGTTCCCTGAAGCAAATGATGTACATCTCTTAACTGTTCATCATTCATTGCTCTTTCGGCTTCTCAAGATTGAAGATTGAAGATTGAGCTCGATTTGAGACGTTTTCTGTTAAACTTGTGAACAATTTTCAAGTCACTTTTGAACGAAGGATGATTCACGGTGACTCTCTAAACTATTGCACTAGATTTAAAAATTAGTGATATTTTTTGTGGGAGAGATTTGTGATATTAGATAACACGAACTATAAATTTCAACACCAAACCAACTCTTGCAATAAACATTATTTTTTAAAAAAGGAGTCAGCAAATGGAATCTTCGTTTATTATAGTCATTTTTGTTATTGCGTCAAGTCATTTTTAACCCATTTTAGGTTGTTGAAAAGTTACTTCATCATGTCTAAAGATCCGAAGTTTTATAATGAGTGGCCGGAATGTACAAGAAAATAAAAAGGATTGGTGAATACTAGATGCTTGATAAGAAATTTGTATTGAAAATTAAACAACTTACAAAAACCTCGTTTACTCAACTTGATGGGATGTGTTACGTGACAACTGGAACGTTACCCCCTCAATAATACTTAACTGAATCCCCCCTCGTTGAATTAGTTTGTTATACGACTGCTACTAATAATGTTGCAGGTATAAAACGACCTTATTTGCAGACAATTGTATTCTTCTTTACTTATTACATGTACATCCCAGCGACACTTGCCAAAGATGAAACACTTAATTAAACGACCTTATTTGCAGACAATTGTATTCTTCTTTACTTATTACATGTACATCCCAGCGACACTTGCCAAAGATGAAACACTTAAAAACTTTGAAACATGTACATTGAAGTGAAAAAGTATAAAATTGTCTGCAAATAAGGTTTTATACTTGTATCCCCTATTCTTTTCGTCCTTTCCTTAAATTGATTAAGGAAGTAGGTACGGGAAATGGCCCCATTGAAAGCAAATTTGTTTGTTATTTTGATACTTTGAAGACTCAGAGATGATGAAGGGTTTAAAAGAATGATTTATTTGTGACATTCTCGTGTCAGTGATTGTTACTTGTCGTGGAAAATTATATTATATTTCGTGATGTCCTGTCTACATAAGGTTATGATTTTATGTCAAAATGATTTATTTGTGCCCGTGTGCTACTGATTCGCGAATACTTGACCATGAAAGGGTGCCCAAGAAAGGGTGTTGTTTTTCAAAAGCTAATTGTCCATGAAAATTTGCCCTTAATATATTTGGAAATATTCTTTTTTTTTGCAGTGGTCTCAACACACCCTACCTCCAAAACTCTGCGTCTGCGGATGTTCTTTGTCCTTTCTAGTTTTCACGATCTGGTTTCAATATCTGAATTTCTTAGGATCCCATTCTAGGGTCATTGTAGGGTACTTAAATTACGCTAAAATATCCTGTAGATAATGTATTATTAAACAAGACTCTAATAAAACTTTTCAAGCGTTTTGAGGGCTTAATTAAACTCTAATTATATTATTTTTTTCGCGATATTTAGTTTTTTGACATCTTTAATTTTTTTTATCATTTTCATTATTTGCGTCTATTATAATCTCCCGATAAATAATAATAATAACCTGTAGCATACGTTTCTTCATCTACACTTTTGAAATATGGGTTTCGACTGTTTAGCTTTCGATGTATATCCCTGGTTTTAGCATCGGAAAATTTGCTGAAAATCGCCAAATCCACACGCTGATGCTTGTCTCTCTAGAACCTTTTATTAAGAATTTTTGTTAAGTGGAAGTGTTTACCCATCATGTATACTTTTCGGTCGTTGCTTCCTGGTCTGTCATACTACTAATGTTTATCACGTTATAGTGAATCCTTAAGAATTTGTCGTGTTGCTGCATATGAGCGATACGAGGTTAATTAACTCGCATACAAGATGGTCTTACGCCAAACACTATACTACCCTGTGTACGGGTCACTTGAATGCTTTCTAGGGGTCAAAGTCACTTGATGTTGCATTGTCGACCTTCGAACGTAGGTGAAGGGCACAGGATTAAAGTGGAAGACCCTTCGAAATGATTAAAATATTGGTTTCTCCTAAAATTTGTAGATAAAAAAATTTAGTATTCAACGTAATTTTTGGCGATATATAAAGAGATTTATTTTTTATTGTGAAACATTTACAGTAACATTTTCAAAAACGATAGTCACGAACGAAAACAAATTCCAATAAACCCATTCAGATGTTCCGTGTCCATGTTTTTAACGTCATTATATATATGAACAAATATCATTTTCAGGAAATGCCTTATATGGGATTGTACCACTTGGGCACACTTTCATACTCATCCCGTACTCTGAGGGGTGGGCGCAATCTACCATCACTTAAAGTCATCTCTTAAAATGTTTCGTATTTCACATACCTTCCCCGCAAATTCTTATTACAAGTATTCTGATTTGCTTAGCTTTATTACAAGAAATGTGTAACTTTTTGGTTGCTATTAATACTGAGTCTCAATGTTTTGGTGCTCTTCATTTATCAAATTTACCCACATCTTTCCTCAGGAACCTCTGTTTGTAATTGTTGAAAACATTTAATTTTTGAGCAGTTTCCTTACTATTCCTCATTTTTACGGGTGATTCCAAATTTTAGCGACTGGTATTTAAAACGACGCTTCTGAATGGATCTCTCTCTCAAGAATATTAATTCACCTGCCTTGGTCACGAGATGTCGCGTTTTCCAATTCATTCGCGGATAATTTCATTAATCAATGCTGTGATTTCATCAGGTAAAAGCTGTTCATTTCTGGAAAGTAATTGCTTTTCAAAATTGCTGGACAATCATTGCACATACTTATTTTTACCTTTCGTTTAGTTTGCGGATTGCGGTACAGAATTAAATATCCGTCCTATAAAGTACGGCTGGAGACAACTGCTGCGATAATAAGCTTGGCTTAAAACAGAAAAGTCTTACGCTGGGACCATCCCTCCAAGTGAATCAAATCACCGAGATGTATAATTGTTTTCTTTATAAAACATCATGAATGATAATGAAGAAAAAACATGATTTAATTTGTATCTAACAGTGGATACTACAGTACAAACAATATTCAGGAACTCATTTGATTCGTTTGAAATGCACAAGAGCATGTGTGAGCAAGAAATGTACATGGC
>NNCF01127440.1:676548-710021 GCA_002313205.1 Laupala kohalensis | reverse complement strand
AAATAAGTGTTTTCGTCATAAAACGCAACGTATTTCAACTTCAATATAATTGCAATTATTTCATTTAAATGGCTGGTGAGGTATGTTTTTTGAGCTGAAATCTCAATAAGTGGATGTTACTCTGTTTATTTATGACGATTTAAGATATTTTAGTGATTTAATTCTACCTGCGCTAGTACTACTTAATTCTGGGATTCTGATTTTCTTAGCTTTATTACAAGTATGCTAATAGTTTACTAGTGAGGATGGTATTAGTTATTCATGAAATATTCGACCCTGCGTTATAGATAGTTTCTTCTAGTTAAGACTGAAATGATTACGTCTGAGTGGACGCGATAAGTTCGTGAAACAAGATCGGTGGGTTAGTTACATTTTCCATATATCATTACGTAAGAAGGCTGAACTTCATCTTGCCTTTAGGGAAGATCGTTCAATGCAGTTATTAATAATCGAAATCCCTTACTATTAATAGAAAGTTTGGTTTAGATACAACGAGAAGTTGCACGAAATTGGAACAGGAAAATTTTGCTTGGAAATGTGTGGGTTGTTTGTAAATATTTTAACACCAACTATTATTTTCTCTCATTTTTCGTATATCTCGATTATCTGGGGTAATGGGGTGGGGGTTGCACGGATAAATGAAAACCACGGTTAATCAAGACACTTTATTTAACGAACTATGCACATAAACATGCATACATATGTGTAGAATGTCACGTTATCAGGGGTTGAAATATGAAGTAATGAGTCTTCATTCCTTGAATTTTGAAATGATTTTTCTTACTTTATTTCTAATATTTCTCAAATTCACTACGTCCTGGAAGACAAAATTTTATTGGTACCTGAGTGTCTCGAGAAACCTACCTACATCTGTGGAAATAGTAGAAAGTAGTTGGATTTATATATGATAATACATGTATTGTCAAAAAAGCAGTACAAACTGCATATGACGGCGTGAAGGACAATTAACTAATTTACTTTATAGTAGAAATTGTACTTGAAATTCTTTCTTTCGGCGGAAGAGTGAGCCCCACGGTTAATCGCGAACACAGTTAATCGAGGTTCTACTGTACATGAAAGTACTGTACTTAATAGAATCTTGTTCTTCCTGCGTTTGCCGCGGACAATGTCTTTGACTCGTCCTTAACTATTCCCGCGCTTTCCCTCTTGTCCAGAAGCCAAAGACTGCTATTTCCATTCTAATAGATGCTTTAGCAGGAATAGGATAAGAATGTTCGCACAATATTTCCTTTATCTTCTGACGACCGCTACGAAAAGCACAACTGACGAGCTTCGTTCGTTACGTTTAAAAAATGATTGTTTATCTTAACGCTGGCTGCTCAAAATCATGATACTAAGACGCCCACCAATCACGTAGGAAATGTTTCATTCATCATCTTCCGTGTTTGTTATTCCATTGACTAGTGTAATCGAAAATTCTTTTTTGTCTACGACGGATGGTAGAATTGTGAATTACATCAGAAAAAGTGATCGACTTCATATGTTTGTAAACTATTCTAATATTAAGGAAAACATAGAATGTGATTCACGAAACTTTTATTTCATCCACTCGAAAGTTGAACCATGAAAATTCGCGCAATTAAAACGTATGCCTCTTCCATGTTTTCAGTTAGTCTCTAATTTTTTCTTTATATTAAGCAAATTATTTGAAGTAGTGAGTCCGCAAATCTCGGTCGAGAGGACTGAATAAAACTTGTGCTCGTGGTGAACATAAGATATTAGTTTATTTTTTATTTTTTGAATCATGATTTGTAGTAAAACATCGACTCATGGTATTTTTATATGCATCTTTGTATGAAATCTACTTTCAACGACTTTTGAATAAGAGTACTATGCATACTTTGAATAAGTACTACACACGAACTTCATACAAACTGAAGAGGACTCGTGCCACCTAGTGATAGGCAAACCATCATACTTCCTTGTATTACGGGCAAGCACTGCAAACAAAATTCTTAAAACGAATTATACGTTGTTGAAATGCAAGATCCTTGATAGACTCAATGTCATCAAGGATTGTTTGTAGTGAAAACTAATTTTTGGCTATTGGTTGAAGACAACACGAGTAACTAGTTACCTCTAAGACATATATTTCGATGCACAGATGTGTAATATTTTCAATTGTTTACGGTACACTTGAACATTTATTATGGAAATAAAACACCAATTGAATGTTAGAGTAAAAATATTAAATAAACATTTTTTAAAAAAATATTGCCAAGGAAATGTGTAAATCACGTAGGTCTACATCCTTTATAACTACAAATGTGTGTACAAAAATACATTTGCTTGATTCCACATACGTTTGAAATATAAACGTATGTTTATCATTTCGGATATTTGGTTTCGATTGACGGACTCAGATCTACCAGTTTTTTAACCAACTGTGCTGACCCTTATGTATGTTTTAATTTGTACCGTGTATACCTCGATATAAGTAGATATCTCGATAAAATACGAAAATTGTGTGGTTTTAGATTGGACATACTTTGCTTTGTTGCATAGTGCCTTATTTCTATAGTATCTTGATGGCTGAATATATGAATTGAACTTAAATTTTTTTATTAATATCATAGTTATAGTTTAACAATAATTTTTATTTGTCTTTGCTGATAGTCACAAACAACATCAGGGACGCCAATTATGAATGTCGGTCAGTGCTAATGTAACTCATGTAGTTGATTCAGTAGGAACGTTCACCTGAAATATCTTCTAAACGAATAAAGAAAAGTTCGGTTTCTCTAATATAAGTCGTGACATGTAGCCAATCATTGAATGTTTTGATTTCGTAGCTTTTTTTAGTTGCAGATACTAAAAAATTGAATTATTACTAAATTATGAAAGACTTAGCAAAATATCACGATGAAAACAACGAATTAACATGAGATTACAATGCTATTCTATGATGGAGGAATATACAGGTTGTATCCGTGATGATACAAACTTTCAGGGATGATGGAGGAGGGCAAATGGATCAATTTGAGATAAGGGTTCCGGAAACAATTGAGTCAAAAGTTATTAGCAAAATTCTACTCGTTTAATTCCCTTTACCTGCACAAGTTAAACAAGCTGCTACATTTACAACAAATGTTCAAAATGGCGTCCCCCTGCGTGAATGCAGGCATGGGATCGTCGCACAAAGTTATCATACCCGTTCGAATATCCCCGGTGTCGTATGAACAGTGTCGCAGGCAACGAGAATTCTTGCCATGAGATCCCCTTCAGTCTCGACAGGAGTCTTATACACAAGACTTTTCACATGGCCCCACAAGAAGAAATCAAGTGGGATGAGATCAGGTGAACGAGATGGCCACGAAGTGGGACACTTTGCAGGGAATGTCTGATTAAGATGCTCACGAACCCTCAGTCCAAAGTGAGGTGGGGCTCCATCATGTTGGAACCACATCCGTTGACGAACGACAAGTGGGATGTGTCAGGAACCTGGGTAGTACTTTTCTGATCACTGTGTACACTGCTGCATTTAGGCGGGGAGGAAGAAGGAGTGGGTCTAGTACGTAACCATTGACTATGCTTGCCCACACGTTCACTGAAAATTTGTGCTGATGGCTCTTCACAACTGTAGCGTGGGGACTCTCATCGGTCCAAACATGACTATTGTGACTATTTAGCATTCCGTCTCTGGTGAAACAGGCTTCATCTGTGAAAAGTACTGACGCAGGAAAGTGGGGATCGACTGCAATGCACTACAAGACTCAGTGGCTGAATACAACACGCGGTGCAAAGTCAGCAGGACTCAAAGCATGCACTTTCTGAGGATGGTAGGGGTGTATCTGCGTTTTACGTAATACTCGCCTCACAGTACTATGCGAAACATTCAATACACGTGCAACTGATGGAGTGCTGATTGCAGGAGCCTCACCCACGCGAGCAAGCACAGCATCTTCTAAGTCGGGAGTCCGTGTAGTTCGTCGTCCTCCTCGGTCGTTGTACTGTGGTAACAATTGCCCTGTTTCACTTAATCGTTGGAACTGTTGTGGAAACATGGTGTGAGCCGGATGTCTCCTACGTGGATATTTGGCTCTGTACAACGTTTCAGCTTCTCTGCTGCTTCCATTTGCTTTCCAATACACGAAAATCATATCGGCAAGTTCCGTAACCGGGTACAACTGGATTTGGAAAGGGCTGATCAACGGACCACTTCAACTCCTCAACACAGATTGAAGCCTACAGTACAGACATCGTACACCGATCAAGTCAGTACACAGTACGCCATCTGCATTGGAGTAGTCGAGTTATTATCCCAACCTCTTCTGCTCGTCGGGAATTTCTACCCTACCATCATAGCACATGTATTCCACTGTCGGAGGTATCAGACCGATTTAACTTTTGACTACCGGCGTCAGTATAGTGAATACGGTGTTGGTCTTCTAATCCCAAGTTAGCATGTTCAAACCCGAGTGATGACGATGATTTTTAACTTTTGACTCTATTGTTTCCGGAATATGGTTCCTTATCTCAAATTGATCCATTTGCCCTCCTCCATCATCCCTGAAAGTTTGTAACATCATCACGGATACATTCTGTATAAAGAAACACCTAGCCATCACTTTGTGGCACCATTTTCAAGAATTCACTCAAACTATAATGAAAATTGTCTCACCATGTAGCACTTGACTCAAAGTACACAATCACAATTGTATTTACTCTAACAATATTTATGATATATTTTATATATTATTAAAAAATACGCTAACCCCCCTCCCTCATAATTATAGTGATGAAGTGATATTGTGCTGGGATCCGTAACTCCAAATCCGTTGACTAAACATCTGTACTTTGATGTCTTTTTTGTCTAGGAATTGATG
Organism: Laupala kohalensis; assembly: GCA_002313205.1. NCBI lineage: Eukaryota > Metazoa > Arthropoda > Insecta > Orthoptera > Trigonidiidae > Laupala > Laupala kohalensis. The sequence goes on along the minus strand of NNCF01127440.1, from coordinate 705,174 downwards.
TTCATTTTGTCCGGGTCTATTATGATCGACGTATTCAATAGTATTCGAATGAACAAGCAATATGTCAAATCGCTCCACTTAACCAAACTCACGCTAAGTCGAGAGTGTACAGCTAGTTATTTTTAATTTCATATATAGGTAAAATAGAAAAGTGTAAACATCCAAGAAGTATTATTAGTTCTGTTGTATTCCATTTTCACTTAGCACATAAAGTTTTGCGTTATGTGCTTTTATACTTACACATGATGCGTGTAGGGGAGAAAAAGTGAAGGGATGTGTTTCTTATTATAGTCCAGAGAAATTGCCGATAGCTGTACATCATAATGCTAATTTATTTGATTTTATATTTGTTTGATACGAGATGCATAAAAATGTTTACTTCATACACATTACACAAAAACTATTGTCCTTCAGTTAAGTTCTTCTGATAATAGGGAAAATACTTCGGGCTTGCTATGGCTTGGCCGTTCTTGTAATAAACCAATTAAGATTTAAACTTTACGATGTTTGAAAACACAATAAGATAATATATTGGAAATAACTATTAAAAATCGAATATTTAATTGCGAAAAAATAATGGGAAACTCATCAAATACTTCCAAAAAAGAGTGCAATTTGCCCGGTTATCCTTAATATTACTATTCAGAATACTCACGCGTGGCAGTCTTCAGTTTTTCGAGAGAAAATGCATATTCTGCGCAATACAAGACGTGTTAACCAAGTATGTAGGTACTGTCATTTATAATGGTTAACAATACACCGCATTCGCGATTGAAACTTCGGATATCTAAATTTTTTCAACATTTTCCAGTGCCTTCTTGATTTATGTGCTGCATGAAGAAGATAGTCCTACTCCGGTTTCGTCGCATTTAACATTAAACATGTATGTCATCTCAAATACGATTACGTTTAGTTGATTTGATGACGGGTAGAATGTTAGCTTTTAATTATCCTGACAATAAAATGAATGTTTGATCTCTCTGTTTAAAATTTGCAAACTCATCAATTTTACGAAGGGCATTTGATGCGAGATAATTCTCTTTGGAGATCTTTTACGGCTTTCGCCCTAGATGACAATTGAAATAGATTGTACTTCAAGTAGCGAAGTCTTTCTCGCTAGCCCATTGAGTTTTCTGCATAGACAACATCTAATACCACCACTGATGCACCCGAAAAGAGAATCTACTATTAAGAGCGGTCGGAACGGAATGCTTGGTTTTCTTGTCATCTGCATGCGATTGAGGAAAAACGTCTAATTTAAACTCTATTTTCGAAATCTATCTTTCACGGCTCGCAAATAATTTCTAAAACGAAATAAGTTGTACTATTCCTATTATAACTCCGAAATAGCCAGGTCAGCAAATCGGCATTTCTTTATGCATTACGCGTTTCTGTACTGAACACTTAACAGTGGAAATATTTAACACACTTTTGTGTTTGTTTCTAATGCGATAAACAGTAATTATTATTTATTTGCATACTTAAATATTATTCAAATAGCGATTTTGCACATTTGAAGTGTATTGCTCCCTCCTTAAAAATATATGAATATTTAGATTCATAATAAATTCTAAGACAACGTTTTTTATGAGCAGTTTTCACGAGGAAGTAAAATGTCGACCTTGTGCTCTCCTCAATTTTTCTCGTTTATCGTTTTGTATTTAGATTGCTACAGCTTAAGAGTGAGTTTATTAAAACTATTCGTTTACGTAATTCAAGGAATTTACAAAAAAAACAAACAAAAAAAACAAAAAAACAAACAAACAAAAACTGGTTTTCTGTATTTATTTTTTGCTATTATTAATAAGAATTTAATTATATTTACTTATCACAATACGCTGCTTGATTAAGTTTAGCAACTGTATTAGAGCGATTGATCTCCGGTTTCTCGGAATACAGCAGTTTTGTTGATCTTTTTTTTTACTGAACATGGCTATCAACGCATTGAGTACTCTTTACACATCTCAAGTATGTCGTCATCACACTTTTTCGCAAGTTCTTGTTTTCCAAGCACTGTGGGATTTAATGCGGGAGGTAGTTTTTTGTGTTTTCCAGTGCATGGGAATGAATCGTAGGTGGCAATTAGTATTGTTAAATAAGCTTTAACAATCGTGTCCCATCGTTTGAAGACCTGATCATGTGAAGATGACCGAAAAGCTTCGTGTACGTGTCATTAATTTTTTATTTTATGCGTATGAAATACCTAAATTGGTAAAAATGTGCGTGTTTGTATTTCTCGTTTCGTCCATTTTGAAATATAACTTTTTTAGTTTCTGTCGCTTGTCTTTTATGGAGCATATTAGTTCGAAAAATAATAACCTTATTTTTGTTCATAGCTGTGTGTTATTACCACCAAATTTTATTGAAATGTATTTCCCTCCTCAAATTGAACAAGTCAGCTACGTGTGTTAATCATATTAGGTTTCGTTTCTTACTCCGAAATCTACATAGTAACTAAATTCTTAAACATTCAGAGATAGCGTCTATCCTTATGACTGAATGGTGACAAGAACGCGTACAAGTTATTTATGTATAAATGAAAAGATTTTGTGTGGCTGATTCTCTTTGTAGAATCGCATTTTGATAGCATTGCTGGACTCCCGTACTAACTAAACATTTTATATATTTGTAATTTTTTATAAATTAAACAAGACCTCGCATAATTCAAAATGATTTTTTGTTGAGTGTAAGAACAGTCCAAAATATAACATACATTCGAAAATCACTTTTAAAAGTAAAATTTAGGAGTTGGCCTTAGTATCTGATGTCTATTAAGAGTTGACTAGAAAAAGGCAAGAAAATGGTTCTATTAAATTTTATTACAACTTACTGGACCCGAGATGTCAGTATCATTTTATTCTAAATTTAGAATTTTGTTTATTATCTTTTTTAAATATTCAATCAACATGATTTTTCAATAGCAATGAAACAAAATTAGAAAATAAATCATTCATTATGGTTGGAAGAAAACTACTTTACAACAAAATAAAGCTCTTGGAATTACACATCGCATTATATGGTTAGGCTACCTACTGTTGTTTTCATTTTATTTTATCGATATTCATCGTTTTCTATGGTTTGTATTTTTAATACCTTTTTAACAGATTTTTTCCTTTTAACATTTCATCGGAAAAAATGTTTTGATTATTAGGAATGTTAGGAATGTGTGATGTTGCGATATTGCAAGTTTTATTTCGTACATTTCTGCCTACCATTAATGGAGAATTATATTATACGACCTTAATTGGACTACTCAAAATATTTATTGTCGTATAGTACATATAACTATCTAGATTTAAAATCGATTATAAATTGAAGTGTGTGTTCTATGGATAAATTATTTTCGCAGATAGACTTCGGAAGAAATTTTTTTTGCATGAAACGGAATAAGAAAATTGAGCACTTCGGAAAATCAATTTAGTGAATGTTATGACTGTGTTTGTTATATTCAACGATTAATATAACGAGACGTTAGACATAATATTTATTATAAACACTTAAACCCTTTTTAAACCTCTTAGATCCGAGATCGTAATCGCGAGGCACTATTTACAAAGGTTCGTAAAAGATTTTGAAATTTTTTAAAGGAGTTTCTAATTATTTTCAAATTGTTGCATAACCAATGTAGCTGTAAGTATTAATGGTACATATTTTCTAATTAAGTCTGATGCATTTCAGGAGCGTAATCTAGGAACATTACTTGAAATGTTTGTTACTAGGACTTTCTAGAATAAATTTTTTTTGACTTCGAAAATAATTCTCTTTCAACCCCCCTAAAAATTTGAAAAATCTCAACTATTTTCTACAGCACGTGTGGTTTCAATTTATTCGTAATTTAGCGTATGTTAGAGAGATGGACAGTGTCTTTGCTTCTGTACAAATCTATAATTTTATATCAAGCTTGATGAAATTATGCACACTTGTCCTTAGAGTCCTTCAAGTGTCTGGATCTAGCGTGTTTGTTTTTATCTACCAGTAAATTGTTTAAGGAAGCCCGTTTGACACCATAATCCATTTTTTAATTCTTACCCAGCATATGTGAATTTATGGATTTGTCGTGAAAATCCAAAGCTTTAACAGTACCATAAGAGGAAAATCAAATGATTATTTGGTAAATATTGTAATCATAAAACTTTTGCTACACAATTACAATTACACAAATATACGATATCAACATATTTAGTGATATAATTATTTCGAATAAATATTTGTTTCATATTAAACAACAATCTATTGTCCCGTATATATTTAGTCTTTTACGGCGTGAACGATCTGGGAAAATGAGCTAGTTTAGATAATGTATTTTTTGGCCCATACTGGTTTATACTTACAGTGAAATTTTGATAAACGTACACTTCTCAATAGCGAAAACTTTTTCACTTTCCGCCATTTTAGTCAAACTTAAAGCCAAAAGCGGACACTTGTCAATAGCGGACAAACTTTAAGGTGCCGTGAGTGTCCATTGTTGAAAAGTTTTACTGTATTTTTAAACTAACTGGTTTTCTCGGCTGTACTTGTAAGTGAATACGTGACAATTTTTGACTCGATTTATTTCGCTATAGTTATTGTTCATTACAAAGAAATATGAGTATATTATGAACATAAGTTAAGCGACATGTATGTTACTTGAGCCGTTACTAATAGAAATGCTAATTTTTTTCTTTTTTTCTTGTTTATGGAAACGTAATTCCATGAAATATTCAAATTTAGAAGGGTCGTTTTTTCTGCTCATTCTTCGTATTCCATTCATTCTGCACTTGGAAGAAACCAAATGAAACATTTTGAGAGATTTCGTATTCAAAACCTACCTCTACAGAACACGAATTTTGATTGTTTAATAGAAGAAAAAAATTGGTGTAAAAAATTAAAGAACCATACATGGCCTGTGTAGAGAATAAGCCTTTTGAAGAACTCCGCGAACCCGAAACTTCCAGCGTGTTTGGGTTTTGCGTGACAAAGGCGAACTAATATCGCGACACAACAATTGGAGATTCCACGACACTTTTTCTCCCATCTCGTATAATCACTGCATGCGAGTACAAACGCTTGTTACTGCGCTGCTCACCTGCGTGCATGTGCCTCGTGGACGCGTGCCTTCGTCGCTTGCTTTGAGTGAAGCCGTCGCCCTCTGCTTGGTTACCGCGCGATTCGCGCAGCACCTCGTCGCATTTATACTGGTGGAGGGCGGCGGTGGGGACGGCGGCTGTTGTGGTTCTCTGCTTGCCTTTCACCTCCTACGCTGCCGCCCCCGCCCCTGTCTGAACCCATGCCTCCCGCAGAGGTACGCGTTTACCTCTCTTTCTTTCTTTTTTCTTTCCTTCCTTTGTTCCTTCTTTCTTTCTTTCCTTCTTTCTTTCCTTACTTCCTTCTTTCCTTCCTTCTTTCTTTCTTTCTTTCTTTCCTTCTTTCCTTCCTTTCTTTCCTTTCTTTCCTTCCTTCTTTCTTTCTTTCCTTTCTTTCTTTCCTTTCTTTCTTTCTTTCTTTCCTTTCTTTCTTTCTTTCTTTCTTTCTTTCTTTCTTTCTTTCCTTCTTTCCTTCCTTTCTTTCCTTTCTTTCCTTCCTTTCTTTCCTTCCTTTCTTTCCTTCCTTTCTTTCCTTCCTTTCTTTCCTTTCTTCCTTCCTTTCTTCCTTCCTTTCTTCCTTCCTTCCTTCCTTCTTTCCTTCCTTCCTTCCTTCCTTCTTTCCTTGGAGAAGTATGTTTTTCTGGATTCAGATAATACAATGATTTTTCTTTTAATTTTGTCAACAGTTTTTAACAATTCGTCACCTAAGTATTTATTCTCTCGAGATGTTTCTCGCTCATGATTCATTGCATTAAAAAAAAAATTTCTTGGACTCATATTCATTAATCAATAAATTTCTCAATCATCACTGACTACTTCTGAATTTTATGAACACGATATTTAGGGAGTGGTTATTCACAATTGTTGATATAGCGTGTGTAGGGATTTGTTCTTGACAGTACCTGGACTGTATCTTACTCTGATTTCCGTGAGCACATACTTCAATGGATCTTCAAATTTAATTATTATTGTTGAGCCATTTATTATTTTTCTACACAAAAGGATGAGCTTATTGAAATAGGTAGGTTAATTTTTGTTTTCTTTCTGAATCATGTTTCCGTTACGTGGGTAATTTGAGCCTCATCAATCTTTCGTCTATTTTTCACCTCATGGCATATTTCATAAAAAGTTTCTTGACTCACTCTATTATTATATCCATGGTTTTGTACTTCCAATTCTTCTCGTCTTCTAGAGTCTTCGAATTCCTCCTGGTAATCCTAACAAGTTCTATTGTACTTCAATATCTCCCTCTGATCTGTACTGAACAATTTAGCTCATCTAAAAATTTTGCTCATCTGTGAATTTCATCTTATGTTCTATTTCTCTTCATTTTCATTTCTGCCCTGAAATGAAAACCCATGTCCTTTATTTTTTGTATTTATTCTTAATGTTATCAATTTTCTGAAGGGAGTCGCTTGCAGACAGTGATTCATTCAAGTTTAATACTAGTTCTGTGGTATTGTATATCGTTGTGTGTTATAATATAGTTATAATTATTTAATATGATGGAGCTGATGATGCTGATATCCACATCATCATATCCATTGATATGATGCATATCCATGAATGATATCCACAAATTCATCCCAGATGTAGTGTATAATTGTTCCGTGTCCATCCCGATGGTTTATCATTGCTGTCTCTCCTTTTTCCTCTCGCGTTGTTGCCTGGGCATCTTCGTCCATCCCTTCCCCTGCCGTGACATGGAGTCTGCGCCTCTCTATCCCTGCCCACGCACACTGAGCCAGTGTCTCGCCCGTACCCGCCCTCATCATGTCCCCTCCACCTAACATGGGTTTCAGGACTTCGGTCTAATTCTAGATAATTAGTTAATAATAAACTGGTACGTAATTTGAACAAGTTTATTATATGAAACAGAGTGAAATTTTATTGTTTCCAAGTTCCTTTTGATCCCAGTTGAATGATCACTTTCCAAATTATACAAGTAATTTATGCGAAAATTGCAGTAATTGCCCGATAAAGAAAGTTCGACATCTTAAAGACTTGAATGTAGGAGAATCTACCTCATAATTTCGCGGTGTCTGGTATCGTTCATGCATATGTACGTGTGAAAGATGTTTTGGTGCGATAAAATACAAGACTAAAGAACCGGCATTGAAGATTGAATTTTGTTCCTTAAGGCATACTGCCTTATTTTTAATATGCTCATTCCGACTGAATTTACTTCGGATGCGACTTTTCCAGTTTCTAAAAACTTTTAATTTTGAGAAAGTGAATGTAATAATACTACTACTATTAACATTATGTAATCAAATTAAATAAATTTTATTAAAAATAAAAATATTATTCGTCCATCATAGGTCTGTAATTATTTATTTAATTTGAATGTAATAATGTTTCATTTAGATTGAAATCTGGCCACAGAGTGCCCAAACCATTTACAAAGTATATCGCGACGATGCTACTCGTTTATGATATTGTTTGGCTAATAGTTTTGATCCATTAATTTTTACGTGAATTATATTCTATGTAAGGATTTACTTCTGTGCCCCTCTTATTAAAAAGTATAGTTGGATAATTGAGTGGGTCACACTTCAGATGTTTTCTGGTGTAGGAGGTGACGAATTTAATCATTAAAGTTTATCACATTGTAGGGTTTACGAGACGAATTACTGGTAGCGATAAACTATAATATCGACCTGTTTCTCTTAGCTTTAAAATACATAAATAATTTAAGACTTACGACCTTATGATAGAAGAATACAATATATTTTGTGCTTTTTTTTAGAACACGACGTTTCGACTTCAGGTTTAAGTCGTCGACAGGAGTAACAAACTTTAACAAGAAACATAACAATATTTGATGATGATGATGATGATGATTATTATTCATTAGTAATATACAGAAGAAATTAAAAATATGATGCTCGTAAAAGTAGAATTCCAATGAGCCGTTTTCTTCAACATGTAATTTTTTCTAACTCTTAAAACAATGCATTTAAAATCTGAATGGTTCTCTTGTGATTTTTCAGTTAATAACTCGGAACTGATTCCCCAGTCAACGAAATATGTGTATCCATTCCGCAGGAAAACTCTTGACGGGAGTGTCTAATTTATTAAATACGAAAAAACTGGCGCGGCGTATTAAATAATAATAAACTTTATTGTCAAAAAAGCAGTTACAAATTGCGTATGACCACGTGGAGGACAGTAAACTAATTTACTCTCCGGAAGCAAGGAAGGGACCATCCCATCAATTCCGATCAAATGCCCTAAGGCAGAGGCGGATTTAACATTTTAATATACTCCTAACGATAAAAAAATGGGTCGACACTTGTTATTGTATTAATAAATACCAACAAATATATTTAATAAAACAACAGTAATTTCACTATTGTTATTAACACATATTTAATATATAATTATTATATTTAACATATTATATTTCACAATTATTATTAAAGAACAGCTTCGCTTTCAAATAAATTTATCTTCAAATAGAACAGTATTTTGATGGACTTAAAAGAGGTGAACCAAAAGTACTTACGAAATGAATATAATTGAGTTTTTTAATGCAACATATGTTATAGTGGTTATTTTCAATAGTTTTACCATTTTAATAGTAAGTTGTTAGGATTCTTGATCATACTTGATAATCTGATGATACATCGCGGTATATGGGTGTTCCGTGTGTATAAAACTTCGTTACTTTAGCTAAAGTGTCGGTTATTGAATATTGACGTATTACTCTTTGGAACACGGTTGCGAAGTATGGATGAAGTGTCTCATATGCACATATACGGCACTTGACGTAATTGTGAATCTTCAAATACATATTGTCTAGGACCCAATGCATTAAGAAATGGCGTCGTACCTTTTTAACCTACTCCATTATCATTTTCGTGTATACGCGTGTACTCTGAGGGTGAGAACAATTCTCCCGAAATCCTACTTAATTTAGTTAACAGCTTATATTGAGTGTTAAACATAATGTTATTTTTTCCCACCAGTTGCCTGTGAACATGAAAGGAACATACATTGAAAAAATCTCCTTTCAGTGTGGGGATACATATGTTAGTAGAAATGTTGCAGTAATTCTTCAACTGTTTTACTAATTTTAGGTGATGAGGAACATCGCAGAAATATAAGCTGAGACAAATGCTGTTAAGTATTAAAAAATTTCCCGGATATTCCAGCCTCACTGAAAGAATTCCAACGCTGAAAAATATCTTACTACCATTTTTAAAATTTCATACATTTCCTTTCATTTGATGTCCATGTCATTAAAATCCGCTCTGTCACTCGTTACAAGATTCTATCTCGCGAACTCGAATCTACGTAATTTCTGCTTGAACAGTAGTATCTTTTATAACTTCTGAATTTTTTTTTCTCCAATCCTTTGTGATCACTTCTGGGGAATGGTCTGCTGAACTTGGCATTTATTTAAATATTAATTTGCATTCTACTATTTACGAGTACGTCGATTTACGGTTACTCGTACGTCGATTAATTAAAACTAACGGGAGTTAAAATTTACCTAGAGACACTAAAAAATGAACGAGTATTCACAATACTGTTTTATAACGTTCGTATTATTTCTGCTTTTTTGTAAGGATATTTTTTATTAATATTTGCGTTTGTATCATTTTCAGAGGTTAGGTTGCTGTTTCAATTTTGTAGTATTTAATACACCTGGAGATGGCCCCGACCTAGGGTTGAAATGTTGTGTTAGGAAAATATCACAATAAATATTGTAACCACTCCAGTTAAGGTAGTATGTATTTCACTATTATTTTGAATTAACCCCTAAGCATACTTCTGAAACTGCGGAACTAGTACTAGCGGAACTAGAACTGCGGAACTAGCCACCCGAATTCCATAATTATTTTCGTAAATATAAGACTATTCTCCGAAAAGTAGTCTATGCAGCTAAAGTTATGGAAAACGACAGGCATATACTAAAATCGAACAACCGGATGAAAGCCATGTGGAATATTGTTAACAATTACACGTCAACTTCTGAAAATCGCGAAGAAAATGTTTCTTTACTAAACGATGGCAAGATCGTGTCAAATCCTCAGGACATCGCAAGTTTGTTTAATTCTCACTTCTCAGAAGTTGGTAAAATAACGAACTCAATATATCCAAATCAATGTCCTCCAATTATTACCACCCACATACCCAATTCTATGTTCACTTCCGAAACTAACGCCAGTGAAGTCATGGGAATCATCAGCTCCTTAAAAAACAAATTTTCACGAGGCATAGATGATATACCTGAGTTTATTGTTAAATCTTCGTCCCACGCTATATTAAATCCACTCGTAAATATTTTTAATAGTTCTTTATCGGAAGGGGTGTTTCCCAATATATTTAAGAGAGCTAAAGTGAAACCTTTACACAAGAAAGGAAACAAACTTAATATTGGAAATTACCGACCAATATCTCTACTACCCACTTTCTCAAAAATCCTAGAAAAATTGTTCTATAAGCGTCTTCTAGATTTTTTATCAAAATATAACATTCTCTCTGACGATCAACACGGTTTTAGGAAATCCTTTTCCACTACAAGCGCCATATTTTCCTTCTTAAACGATGTTACCACATCTCTAGACAGTGGAGAAAATCCTCAGGGTGTTTTTCTTGACTTATCCAAAGCATTCGATGTCATCGATCACGGAATTCTCCTTACCAAATTGCATTCTTTAGGCATTCGTGGACTTCCACATCAATGGCTAACTTCTTATTTAAAAGATAGATATCAACAAGTAGAAATATCCTATACTAAAAATAAAATACTTGAGCGTTGTCTTTCAGAAACAAAGCCACTTACTTGCGGAGTACCCCAAGGATCAATTCTCGGCCCTATACTCTTTTTATTGTATGTGAACGACATGTCATCATCCACATCAGATTGCAAAATGGTTCTTTTTGCTGATGACACTAATTTACTATGTAAACACGCCAATGCTCAAAAAGTTTTGTCTAACCTTTCGACTTGGTTCCATGCAAATCGTCTCATTGTAAACACTGACAAAACAGTGTCTATGTCATTTCACAATAGTATCACAAAATCTTTACCCCAGGTTTCTCTTTCTTTAAACGGAACACAATTAAAAACTGTTACAAATACAAAATTCTTAGGTCTCCATATTCAAGACAACCTCAAATGGAATTGTCACATTGACAATCTTAATTCCCAATTAAGCAAATTGTGTTACGCATTCCGAATCTTAGTTAACGCAGTTAGTCCACGTATTTCCCGTTGCGTATATTTTGCAAACGTTTACTCCCATTTACGTTACGGCATTACCTTCTGGGGTAATTCCGGTCAGAGTATTCAAACTTTCAGAATTCAGAAGAGGATAGTTCGGATAATTTGTAAATCTCACCCCCGAAACTCTTGTAAACCTTTATTCAAGGAATTAAATATCTTAACACTTCCCTGCATTTATATTTATGAAACAGTCGTGTTTGTTAAGACCGAATTACTGAAGTGCCACCCTTTCTTTATACGAAACAGTCTCGTTCACGAACACTATACACGCAATAGTAGTAATATTCATCGCCCTAGAGTGTCAACCACTCTTTGCCAAAAGGGACCATACCATTCGGGAATCGTTCTATATAATTCCCTGCCCAAGAATATAAAAGATATTATGAAATTGAATATCTTCAAATCCGCGGTTAAAAACTACCTCCTGCACCAGTGCTTCTACACTGTAAAAGAATTTATTGATTTTAACAAAAGTTAAATTCGTCTTGTGCTTTATCACGCCATTGCTGTAGTACTTTTTAAACAACTTATAACAATTTCAAAAACTATTTTCTTGCATGATTGTGTTGTCTTATGGCTCATATTAATTTAGTTTTATGTGTACTCAACATTGGCACGTTTGTGTACATAAATTCTGTAGCCCCATCCTGGCCCGGGTTTTTCTCCGGTTTTCCTTCGGGTAGAGGCGGATTTATCATACAGGTTCTCTAGGCTTTGTCTAGGGGCGGGTCTATTGTAACAATAAATCGTGAATTTAGTGTTATTTCAATTTTTAAGCACTATACTCAGAATAATCTATAGTTCGATAATAACTTACATGTAATTTTTTGCTTAAAATTACAAACATATTGACATTCTATTAGTATTATAACTCGCAGCTAACTTTTTATCTTATCTAGGAATTTTTGCTGAATTTTTTGAATCCGCCTCTGCCTTAGGGCCCTTGATCGGAATTGATGGGATGGTCCCTTGCTTGCTTCCGGAGAGTAAATTAGTTTTTTTTCCCTCCACGTGGTCATACGCAGTTTGTACTGTTTTTTGACAATAAATTTATTTATTAGTATTTTGTAATTCACTCTCTACTCTTGTCCCCTGAAAATCTCTCTGAACCCTGAATTTGAACTCCATGTTCTGGTTTGCTCTTGCGTAAGTTGTGACTAGATCCGTTGTGAGTCTGCTCGACGTCATTGGATTCTGCGAGTTGCAAACTCTCCTTTCACTTTGGAAGAGCCGATTGTTATGGACTGAAACAAAACTCGAGTCTGAAATACTTGAGAATCAGTGACTCTTGGAATTACTTTTCCTCCCTATTCTTTTGTAAGGCAAAGTTGTGTAAGAAAGATTTCATTATTTTCTTACTAACATACTCTGCTGTGTTGTTCTGTTCGAGTGGTGGCATTGATTGACGATGTTTTTTTTTGATTAACGATTTAATTTTTCGAGAAATATCATTTACCTATTATCGTCGAATATTAACTAATCGTACGTTTCGTTCGATATTACTGTACATTACATTAATTTGTTGAAATTAATATTTTCGCTACCGTTCACACATTACATTTTTTTGACATCTGTTATTAGTACTTCATGCAATGAAAGTCATTCCGTTTATCTTATATAAAGTTTGTCTCTTCTTTCAGGCGAAAGTTAATAATTCACAGGGTACCTTAACATGTAGGTCAAGTTTTAATATATCGTAAAGCATGTAGGTCAAGTTTTAATATATATCAATGTGTGGAACTGTTAAAATAGTGTTGGTTATCATACAGAACATGTGCAGTATTTGTGCGCGCGTTAAACAAATTTGTTGCATTTAGTATAGACATTTTCTCACTGCTGCAAATACGGAAAGGCATTAAATTTTAAAAAAGTTGGTAATTTTTAAAATTATTTTCAGATCATCGAGGTTTAGATTGTCATGAAAGTAATTCTAATATATTATGTGTATTTAATCGGAACGATTTAGCATAGAAATGTGCTGATATACTACTTAATCATTGTAACAGTAGGGTAGCAATACGAATAGAAACTCGTGTTGCTTCCGTGGATGAAAAAAAAGGATGAGAGAAGTTATTTTATAATGTTTGAATTTATTTGATCAGTTTTAGTGGTGGTAATAGCTACAATTTTATTACTTAGTGAATATTTAACACGTAACTATCTAGTTATTATGCATTAACTATGGATAGAGAATACCTTTTTTACTTCTTTCTTGTTTCACTTATGCATGATACGAAATTTATCTCTTTCTTAAAACCTGTTTTTTCTGGTCTTGTGTCTGAACTAAAATTTTCCTCTTTTGCTTTGTAAATGATCGTGTGCGTAAAGCAAAGCATCGAGGATATTGAGCAATAATAGTGTTTGAGCTAGTAAAACAAGTAGTTTTTGTAACTTTCTTAGTGTAAGACAGCTCTCATCTTGATGAAATATCTTGGAAGCTACATTTCGTTGTACGATAGGTCCAAGAATTACCTGTCAAAATAAGCAAGACGGAATTTTATGGAGGAAGGGTGCAGTTTATTGTGGGACTATGTAACATAGATAATAATCTTCCCTAGAAATGTAGGAAAAGTTTAAGAGTGTCAAAATTTTAGATAATACAGTTGCCTAGCCGGTCTATTCCGCATCTCAGCATGTAAAACATCCAACTTTTGCTCATTTTACTGTGACATTTCGCTGGGTAATTTCTCTTCGAGCGAAATATTGCTATGGTCAAGATGAGGTTTTAACTGTTAATATGGCGGGAGCCTACGAAGACGATAAAATATTAGTAAAATTGAAAATTGTGGCAAAAAAGAAAATCTACTAAGGAATGGATATAAAATGAAGCTTATCGATCAGGTATTGGGGAGGTTTACTTGCCTCACCAGAATATATTTATTTGTCTCGACATAACCTCCGTGATTTGAAATGGTCAAAATTACATGTGTTATATGTGTTTTAATGTCATTAACTATGTTATTTCATGTCGCAGTAATATCTTATATCTCAAAAATAGTGTGGTATTCCGAAAAGTAAAGTTACCGGCACCTACGAGGGATTAATACGGAATTTTTGGAGTAATGGTAATGAAAGTTCATGTCAGAATGATTCTGACGCAATTGTCTCCGAAAAAACGCGTAAAATAGAGAAACTAGTTTATTTTTACAGTATTTTTCTTTTTGAATTATGAAATTCGTGTTACAGAAATAAAGGGGTGAAAATTAAAAGCACCCCATCTTAATCTTGAGAAAAAACAAAAAAGTATACGCCTATAACTACTTAAAATGGAGTAAAAATGAAAGATTAAACTGGCCAATTACTTTAAGAAGTGTAAAGGAACTGGGAAAAAGTGATGAAATGTTCGTAGAAAACCGAAAGACTCGACGATGGGAGAGAAAAAGTCTGGGAGCGAGCGATTGCTGTCTTGTCGAAGGGCCGAAGCTACTTTGCTTCTTTCGTAAAACGCTTACTCGCATTTCGTTACTCACTTCTTGCGAGGCATTTCGCGTCACTTGAGGTCCATGCGTGCAACGGGCTTCTCAACACAAAATATACTACTCGTGATACGCTTGGAGTAACAGGACTCCTCACAACCTAGCAAAAATTGCATTTAAAAATAAATATAATATTGTAAATGGCAATCATAATATAAATATTATAAATCGTTAATTGTAATCTCATAAAATCATTCATCACTCATTTCTTTGTTAATAATCATCTAAGTAATAAGGAAAGGAAGACTCACAAATCAGCCACACAAAAGCGTAAATAGATAAATGATTGTTAGTGTGAATGTTTTTGACCGAAACCTTTGCTCCCTCACTAAGCAGAAGTAACATAGAGCGAGTAAGTAGTGCACGAACAACTCGTGGACAAGCAGCGAGAGATGAAATGTCTGTCACAGTGAAAAGAAATACGCAATCTCCCGTGTGCAATTGGCTCTGCATGAGCATTTCTAATAATGTGTGTGTTCGCGTCTTTTTACTCAGAATTAATCCGTTAATTTAGTTCTCTTTAATACGTGCCATGTTCTGGATAATTCGAGGCATTATCAGATCTTCGCGAATTCGATCCAGGAAATAATATTCTTGAATTTTTGTGATGTTGGCTGTCATATGTTTATGACAGTTTTGCTTACTTTCACTACTCGTGAACGAACCCACCGATCAATACGGAATAGACTATGTAAGAAGGGATTTGATGAGAATTTTCTGTAGTTTTTTTAAGGGAAAACTCTTCTTTATACTTTTTTCAGGAATATGTTATTAAAGTGATGAATAAAACTACCCTATGTTGAAAACAGACATATATTTGCTCTAAAACTCAAAATGGATATTACCTGAAGATGATCCACAAAAAATGCATCGAGACGTTGTACAGTATTATTTCATTTTGTGTTTTATTGCATTGTGTGTTTTCAATATTGGGTCGTTTTATTCATAATTTATGGTTTTGTACAGACGGAAATATGATCGTTTTTTGTACAAAAATTAATTTTTCCAAAATCACGTGAAGTTTTTTCTTTTTTACTTAGTCCGGTCGATGGAAACATTTTATTTGAAGTAATGGTTTCAAGGCGAAAAGAATTTTCAGCTCTATGGGAGTTCTTTACGTATTGGAACGTCTATTTTGACTGGGCTATGATTCTATCCGTACGTCTGGTACTTGGTGATGTGAAATAGACCTTACGTTGAGAACTGTAACAATGTGTCCATAATACCATTAAATCACTATTTACTTCCAAGCGTGTTGGTTGAATTTTTTTTATAAAAAAAGAATGTTTTGTAAATGGCACTCTATAACATATTGTTTATTAAGTTATTAACTTAGTAACGTTTTCGATATGCCACTCAATTTTCCTTCAGATCTTCAATTGGACGTATTTGTGTGGAATTTCTTACCGCTAACTTAATTGAAAAACCAAGCGGGGAATATTCAAGTTGTTTATGTTCGATTTTCTCCCTTTAAATTCCTTTGGCTATTCCATTGAATTTAAAATATTTTACATTACAATATTTATTAATTAAATGTCATTTTCATGAGTTGAAGTTTGAGCGTTGAGATACGGTCTTCCTCACTACCACACAATCTAGGTGAAGGAATCGGGAAGGAGGGATGGGTAGCTGGAGAACATCCGTATTTTGTCTAAGAGTAG
Source organism: Laupala kohalensis (assembly GCA_002313205.1). Lineage (NCBI taxonomy): Eukaryota > Metazoa > Arthropoda > Insecta > Orthoptera > Trigonidiidae > Laupala > Laupala kohalensis. The sequence continues at coordinate 688,736 of NNCF01127440.1, read as the reverse complement.
TTGAGGGACAGCTCATCGAGATGGAATCCTCGTTATTTAGCTCGTACCCTAAATCTGGATTTGACTTGTTTGTATATACGATTTATTTTTTGTACGTGTTTTCCCCGTGACGAGTGTGTGTCCGGTTAATGGGGAGTGTTGTATCATGTTGAAAAGTGGAACTTGGTCTGACCTGCGGCAGAGAGTGTGCGAAGGAAGGCGGGGGAGGCTCCGCACCCGCAACGCTCCTCCTCGCGCTCGACCACGCACTTGCTGCTCCGCTGTGTTCTCTGCATCGCTGAAGGGCTGCAACACAAAAGCCACGTCGTCAACTCGTAGTCTATCGCAGGGTCTGATTGTTATCCTCACGGAATCCTGACATCGGTTCCTCAATCCTAGTTTTTAAAAACAGTTTTAGTTGAGTATAGGGGAAAGAGCAAGAGAGGCTGTTATGGTAATGATGTAAGCGTGTTCGGAATTTACGGGGTAGATGTTCTATGACACTTAGGAAAACGCAACTGTCCTCCATCATCGCCCTCAACTTTTGTTCAATTATCGTTTATTGAATTAAGCGTCTCAAGGAGAATGATAGTGTGTAAGTACTATTCATATATCACCAGCAACCCGCCCCGGCTTCGCTCGGGTGTTTTTGTTATGTTGCACTTTTTTCTTGATACTGTAGAATACTCCAAAATGGGAAGTCAGAAATGTTTGCTTCATTTGAAGGACGTCCTGCCCGGTAGTGCGCCAATTGAATGCTTGCCTGGTCCTCCCGAGGTATTATACGAGGTATATCCTCCCGAGGTGGCAGCGGAGAAGGCGGATATTTGTTAAACTAAAACGCTTGTTAAATCCAAAATATTTGTCTAAATTATACGATTTAAAAGTATTTTCATCTTTCTTAAATACACAAAACACATAATGCATTCTGGGTGTCAATGGCCTTAGTTGTCGAAACGCCATTAGACCTAACTTACAAAATACATTCAATTGTATTAGGATTCTTTTTTTTTCGACATAAATTACTCTCTTTTGGTGAAGTATTTTTACACGTCTAGTTTCAATAATTTCGATAATAAAACTCTTTGTAGGTGGACATATGGTGTCTCGGACTTTTTTTGTAGAACTCTTTGAGGCGAACAATATTGTTATTCCTATTTGTCACCTACCTCTAACCGTTTAGGAACCGTAAGCGAATATAAGTCTCCGAAGATTAATTTCCTTCCCAACTTGTCTATTATCGTTGTTGCCTATTACTTGTGATACCTAAGGTAAGAAACTATATACTATAACCTTGCCAGAGAACATATCTATGAATTAAACTCTGGAGTGTGCTCCGCTCAACTTTCCAATTACAATTCACAACAAAAATTCGTGGCACTAAACATCCTACATAACACAAAAAATTTACGAGAAAGTAAAAAAAACTTCATAAAAGAAACAATAATGTATTATAATTATTAAACACGATGAAATATTTCTTAGATCAATCGAGACAAAATATTTATCATCAAAGTACATGGTATCCTAAAAATAATAATAACATATTCAAGTATAGATTGCGTGAATTATCTTCCACATTAAACTCTTTGGGAATTACCTTATTAGCTTATTCAAAAATAGCGCCTCAAATGGAAAGTAATAACCCTTTTTCGCGTAATAAATTTTCGCTGTATCTCGAAAACGGTGCGACTTACAGGAATGCGGTTTAGCAATCTATACGCAAACTTAACTGACCAATCAAAATGCTTCTATGCACATTTTCAAAATTAGGAAACCGGAAGTGGAACACTGTGTAAATGAAGTCGGAATGAGCTGAGCAGAAATAGGCTTCTATTCCCAACGCATTCAAAGTCAAATCTCAAGATTGGCTTCAATGCATCAATTTCGAGAGTTATNGCATTCAAAGTCAAATCTCAAGATTGGCTTCAATGCATCAATTTCGAGAGTTATCGGGGAACCGAATTCTTAACATACATACATACGTACATATATACACACATATGACATTGGACATCGTCGCCAAAATTTGAAAATAGATTCATCTGGAGCCAATTCTCAAAGATCCGAAGAAATTTAAAAAAAATTTCGATCGATTACAATACTTTCCTTACACACTCTGTAATTGGAAGGTAAAATAAAAAGAATCACGTGAATTGGATGAATGGTATAAAAACGCATAAAGGGGAAACAAACTTTCATTTTTATATGCATTGAAGAAGACTGTATAATTAATTTTCATTTTAGAAACACACTAACTGGAACACACACTAAGAAGGGAGAAATAGGGTGGAGTAACCTTCGGCGAATAAAGCTCATTCTGTGATTTCCAATCCCTTGTGGAACCGCAAGAAATGGGTCTCTCAATAACACCTTGGAGCCAACATCCACTTCCTATACAAGTTTGCGAAGTAGACCTTTAGCACAAGTGTATTGCCATTGATACTCGCTGTTGATTAAGGTACAAAACATCTAGAAACTCATATTGTAATCTTGGTTTAGTGCTATCGTGCTATCGGTATACTACTTTGTTATACACCAATGTAAATGTAATGAATACCAAGACTAATCCAGTTCTTATTCTCAGGAATTTCTTTTTTAATATCCACCCGTTTTTCAGACGAAGAACACTAATGATACAAGCGCAAAGAATTTGACATTCAATATTTCGTATCGTTTAGAATCCCGTGGAGATAGTTTCTATTGTTTCTGCTAATGCAAAAAATATCAAATTTGCTTTCTAAAAATAGGTTAAAAAGTGTAATGCAAGTCTGAAGGTTGTTAGTATGATGAAAATTATAAGATGTTATGAGATCATTACTGTCTATTTAATGATGTGTCAATTGGACAGTTGGATAATTCCTTCGATACGAAAATACTCTGTACATTGAAGTTCCAGATAAAATACGAAACTCGTGGGGACTTGTGGGTTTGAATTCCCTGGCTTCTATGTGAAGTGGAGGGCATTTTGTTTGGGATAATCTTTCCTCGTGGTTTTCTTTCTGATGAAAGAGAGGAAAGAAATCTAAATACATTAGAATTTCTTAACAATGAGTGGTTAAGAAATATGATGTTGCTATTTTATACGAAATATTTTGATGAGTTGTCTGTGAAATATAGTGTTAAAATATACTCGACTTTTACCGGCGGTGTACATGAATTAGTGTCTAAAAAATGTTGGGAGCATTCGTGGAAATTAAAAGTATGTTGGTAATAGTGAATTTTCTGGAATATTTCCCTGTGTTTTTCCTTGATTTTTTTCCTCTTGTAACATTACATTATTATTATCACTTTCCAGAATGTAAAATTTGAAGATGAGTTCGTGCAAAACCACATTGGCTTAATTAGTTCAGTTCTCCAATCAGTTCGTTGTTTCTCAATGAGATGAGATGCTATCCGAATTTACCTGAAAGACTTCTGCGTAATCCTCAGGATTATACACTGATATAACATGAAAATTGTTCCATGTTACAACAGGGGTGGACAACGTGTATGTCGATCCTGTCCTCTATCATTCGACACCTCTCCCGAACTTTTTAGCTGGTTGTTCTCGTGTATTTTATTTAATACATATTGAGCAATCGGTAATTTTTTCTTGCGTAAATCCTACGAGACTGCCTATGGAACTTTCATTTCTTGTCGGTTATTGTTTTTGTAGATATTAGTGGAGATGATTGGGTTCGGTTCGCAGCCTGGTGCGTTCTCCGCATTTCAGGTTAAATAGAAGTAGGATTGGTATTTCAGTACTAATGAATCATCTGCTTTGGATACTCTTTGTCGTTTCAAACGTGCTTGTCCGTGGCTTCGCAATGGAATGTAAGCGAATTAGTGTTTTGCGAATTCGAATCAAGTTCGCTAATGGGGTGAAAGACCTACACGATTGCACACTTGCCAGAGATATTATAGAGAGAACAAAGTGGATCATTTCGTTAAGGAGGAATGTAGGAAACATGGAGAAGATGTTTTAGGTTGCTGATTAAGTTTCTGAAAATGTTAGAATGTTATTTTATTCACTGTCAAGTGTTTGATGTAGAGAAAGTTATCGGAAGAGTCTTAATATAAGTTCTCGTAAGCCGTTGCGTATTATCTTAATTTCTTGTGTGACTCGTAATAGAAATGTTTCTGTGGAGCGATTACTGGAACAAATATAATATTAAAAGAATTAATTAAATAAGTCGGGAAATTGATATAATTGGTGCCCAGTTCGCTAACGTATTTCAATATTGCACTATTTTAATTTGGAATAAAATATTTCATTTCGAATTGTATCATTAATTTTTTAATTGTTTTTCATTATCAGTGAGATGGGTAACTTTCCAAACTGATTGCCTGTTCAGTCAAAATATCTTCTTGGATACAGATTTGTTCCCAGACAGTTTCCCTTAAAAGTTATTCATTTCCGGCGTCACTCTCGCGGTTTTTGAAGATCTCCGCGAATTACTGAAAGAAAGTAGTGGGCGTTTTATTATTAATGTATTATAGTTTTTCACATTTTTGTTGCATTTCTATTGTGCTGTAACACACTTCCTTTTTTAACACATTGTTGTTCTTCTCTGGATTTAGACGTGTTACGTGTTGATTTCAGTAGGATATTACGTTTAACGCTACTATAAACTAATCTGTTGTGAGAGGTGTTAACCGACGAAACTGAGTTTCATTCCGAAATATGAATGTATTTCTGCTAAGGTATCAACTCTTGATTGCCTGCGAGTGAAGAATTAACGTACTCGTATGTTTGGGAAACAACTATATTATTTTTCGCATTTCTTTTCATATTGTGAAATGTAAAATAAATGTTTCTTCTTCGTTTTAATATGGATTTTCTGGAAGCATAGTGTTCTTCCATATAATTCTTAAATTTAGTATTCTGAGGCCTGCCTACTTCACTGGCACCGATTTAATTTAATTTGCGTCGCTGCGATCACCTTGGCTGTTAGCTCGTGGGTCCACGCACATCACTTTGTATTGGATATTAGACGCAGATTTCTCCAGGAAATTGTTTTACGTTTAATGTTCGTGTTGTGTTTTACGCGCCTCTCGTGTGTTTTCCGAAGTCGTTAACGCGAGAAGTGACCGTAATGGACACAAGCTGACATTCATCTCGTTGGCTTGGGTGCTGCTCCGGAGGAATACTTGAGAGGGGTGGAAATTAAACTGAGATATTACCGAAAGGGGATCAAAGAGGGTTATGATACCTTTCATTTATTATTTATGAAAACAATTGTCGCAGAGAGCATCGAAAATGAGATTTTGACACCTTTATATAGATGTTTATATAGAAAATGAGATCTTTATATAGATGAGTNCGTACTTGTTAGTTTTCCACATTAAAAGTTTTTCGTGTTCTATTATTTATTATGGACCCATCGGTGAGTATATTTTTACCGCATGATCTCACGTGTATAGATGTAACAAAGAGATTACTCATTGACGGTTAGTGACCAGAAGACTTCAAAAATGAAGTCATTTCACTAGTATTTTACAAGACTTCACTAGTATTTCAGAAATTATGAAGTCACGTTCTTCAATTCATTTCACGTTCTTCAATGTATTTCAATGGTATTTCATTCCATTTCACGCATTTCATTTCAGTATTGCAAAACTGAGTGACCAGAAGATTGTACGAGTGAGTAACCCCTTAGATGTGACCGTGGCAATGCAAGAAAATATAGCTCTGGGTGGTGACTGGTTGCTGCTGCCATTCGTGCAGGAGATCTCTGATTCGATTCCCGGTTCATCACTATTTTTCCCGGCCGAATCACTTTTTTCTACCACGTATAGGTCTATCGAAGAGAGATTTGTGCAATATATTTATTGTTCCTCAAAATTTTACGAACCAAGGTTTCCTTCTCTTATTACGTCATCGTCCGGAGAATCGACGACCAGTAATCGTCGTCATTGTGTAAATTAAAATCAATATTAATAATAATAATTTATTAAACCACTCAGATCATTACAATGATGTATGGCGAGTCATAATACTGACAAAAGTTGCAATAAAAAAAATTTTACATTTAAAAATAAGAACAGTAAATAAAATTAAATACATTTAACACTATCAATTTAATTTAGTCTCAGAAGAACTTAGCATAAAGATACAAGTATTTTCTGCTATTACAGAATATTAATAATTATTTGGGCTACTGTTATTAGATATCTATGATACGATTTTCTTTTTATAAATTTTCTGGCATTTTATTAATTTATGTGAAAATCTATATTTATGCTGAAGCTGTGTAATTTTATGTCGTTTTTGTTTTCCTGCATTGTGAGTCACCTTCTGCTCCTTTGTTCGAATGATTTCCTATAACAGATTGTATGTCTTACATGAGATATTGTCGTTAAGGAATTCTTGTCATCTGCAGTAGAGTTTGTTGTAAGAATTTTTTGAATTTTCCTGTGTGTTTTTATTAATAGCATTAGCATTTAGAATCCATTTCTACTGGACCTCGCATTTTCTGCTACACTTAATGTGGACCCTTTCCTTTTCTTTGTCCTTGCAAATCCAGCAGACAGCATTATTTTTGATCTGATATGTAATAAGGTTCTGAATGATCACTTCTCGGAGCTTTTTGGCGAAAGATGTGCTGAGTTTTCGTAAGGTACTTCGTGTGATCTCTTACTGAATCCCTTGTGAGTGCTTTTTGAGAAAAAGTTCGATCCTAATGAGAATTGCTTCGTGGTTACTGTTCACAATTGATTGTTCCCAACCTCATCCCCCTCTTACCTCACAAGAAACTTAATAGAGACTTCTTGAAATGTTTTTATATTCTATATTTGGATTCTCTTCGACAACGCGTGTTTTTTATTGTACTTGACATGTGCTAATTTGTTGATTGATTTTGTTGTTAGACGCAAATTCTAACATTTATCGCAAGATTCCGTTAGTTGCTGAACATTTATTCAGTTGATCAAAACATTCAAGATGTCATTTTTGTTTCAGGTTTGAAAACTGCTCGTAATTCCATATTTCATTTTACTATAGGAATGAGGTTTCTTTAACTTGTTTTGCGCCACAGATCTGTTCGGTCCGAGACTTTCGTTTATTTTGTTTTCTTTGAATTATTAGTGACTTCCACTGTTTACTTACAAAAGTTCATTCTTGTGTTTGCTATCCCTAGAAACTTTTCGAGAAGGTAACTCTGAAAAGTCCCTGTTTCTCCCGTCATACTTAACAATTGATCAAAGAGATGTGCCATTACAAAGATTATTTTCTGTACTGAGGAGTCAATGTAATCTTACATTTTAACTATGCACTATCATCATAAGTTCTTGTTATCAGTTCTTAAACGATTTCCCAGTGAACACTATTTGCCGCGTGAAAGTATTGGAAGAGATGAAATATATGTAAACAAACCTTAAATTTTTATATTTGTGTGGATAATGCTATCCCAGATCTCTTTCAGAAAATTGTATTTATTTAACTGCGGAAAAAGGTTTTTGTCAAGTATTGCTCTGAAAGCCTTAAGTTAATTGTAACAAAATGTTTACTAGTCATTTGGTATATTTAAACTCAGTTAATACTTTTCCTTTTGTAACTATGTATGCAAATTATTCGCTCGGTTCAAGTTGGTGAATCATATTTAGGGTCCTTATTCCTTTAATTATTTTCTTAATACTCCTGCTCGTGGGCTAGTCATCTCGATTGCGGTTGACGTATATTGGATCGGCGAGACAGGTATGGACGTCCGATGAAACAATGGATGAGGCTTCGTGTGGTGGCTGCAATTAACCCTTATGAGATGGAATGAACCCACGCAGGTCGGTCGCCATTTATAAGGGCGGCGCCGTAGCCGATGGCTTCAGCTCTACCTCTCCTGTCAGCGTAAGAAACATACGAAGAAAAAATGCGCGCTATAATCTTATCAATTCCTTCTAGAATCGAAAGGTACAATGTTATTACAATGCGAGTTAGTGTGTTTTGATTCAAACTAGTGCTTAAGAGATAGAAGATAATCCATTAAGTAAAGGTTAAAACAGTGGTGCAGTACCATTCTACATAGTTTCTCAAACATGTATCTCGCTTTTGTCGATAGATGAGGAAATTTATATAGGAACATTTTCACGAACATGCTATTCATAAATTCATGAAATAGAAACAAAACTTTAGACAATTATTGACGGATAAACTATCCGTAACTCGCATCATCCATCAGTCACTCGGAAGGATCGTATGCGATATAGTGTTAAGATAGGTCTTTTCGTCCAGGGTATGTTTATTCGATTCGTGTAGCGTGTTCCATGTTTTGCCCCTCGCAAAGGAGACCTCCCTGGAAATTACTCCGTGGGTGAAGCGGCTGGCTCGTCGTATTCTCTCAGCTTAAACACCTGCTTCCTGGAAGCAAGAGACCGCAGTTCTAAACTCGTCTGCGTGCGAGGTGGAGCCGATTTATCCCTCTCCAAAGGGCGGACTCCGAAACGAGCGCCCAGGGAGGTGCCTCTCGGCTCCATGCTCTGTCTCCTGCGCGTGGACATGGCTTGGATGCGCGCCAACGTCCTAGCTGGAATTGCTCAGAAGTTGATATTGGAAACGTCTTGTTTCACTCGAAAAATAACATATGAAATAATAAATAATGACTTGCGAACTTTTTTGAACTAAAACGGGATATATAAATATTATTTATTTATCTTGATCATATAATTGATGTAGAATTACACGTGGAATTTCATTATTTCTAATGTTTCTTGAAGTAAATAGTAGCTCATTGTTTTGTCAACATAGACAGCTAAGTATTGCAAATGTATAATGTATATTCAAAATTGTGGGCTTGGGTTTTGTCATTACCTGGTAGGTTGTTGTAAAAATGTCATTGCTATCGACAAATAGCACTGTGACACCATGTAGTTTCTCACGTCTCAAACTGATCAAAAAATCATTATTGCACATGGATATGCTATTCGTCACTACACTCCATTTTTTGATAGTGTTATCTAGTTCGTAAGATTTTGCTTTATTTGAATCGTTGAGAAATATATTCTACGAAAGCGATAAAGAAGGTAAAAATGAAAGAAGTTATTTTACAGCATCATTTTCAACTTTTATTTTAATTAATTAATTAATCGTTTATTAAACCAGAAAATTTTACAAAGTAAAATCCTACAGAGGTAAATTAATTACCTGCACGCAGGTCTGTTACATAAACTTACGTACTAGAACTTACACGCTAACAGTAATCCTATTTTGTTGGTAATGTAATCATTAACTATTGCATCGCTGAAGACGTGTAACTAGTTTTTACAGACAAAGGCGACTTTTTAACAATAATACAAATATCTAAACATTGGTCCCAATCAATTTCTTTAATTTCTTGTTTATAATTACTCTCTTATAAGTTAAATTTTTTAATTATTTGGTAATGAATTAACTAATATATTAGCTATTAAGTAACTGTTTTTAATACTTATATTTTTTGCTAACTTGGGAATTAGTATACTTTTATTTCTTGTTTTACTAGTCTTATTAAGAAACTCTTCTTTTATTATTTCTAATAATTATTTTTTAAATTAATTTTTTATTCTATTTATTTACGAATTTGCCATCCGATATATGATGCTTCGCATTTGATTTCTTAAATCATGATAAACGGTAATTCAAATTGTTATATTCACAGTGAAACTTGAAATATCTGAAATGTATTTTTGTGGTTAGTAAATTGTCAATTTGATTCCTGTTTGGAACCACGCCTTCAAAGAACGCAGGATGAACCACGCAACGTTAGCATTGACCAGTAACACGCAACGCCGTTAGTCATTCAGTAAATGTTTGATCCCACTAAGAGTTCAGATCTTGTTACTTTTTTTCTGAATCATTTTTTTGTTTTCGTTCTACAGTTCTCTATGGAATTTCAGAATTTGCTTTCAAGTTATTAAATGATGACTCAGAAACTCAGCTCGTATGCGAGATTGTGGAGAATGTAACTGTTTAATTGTACTTGTTGTGAATCAGTGTCGAAAAATGATGACAGTTTTATCAGATGTTCAATAAAAATAGTAGGATCATCTTTCACTTCTTAGTGAACTAATTATGTCTGGACATTCTATTCGTTTAACTTTTCTGCAGTTATGGTGTAAGTTTTTCTTTTAAATACAATTAATTGTTCTAAGAAATAATTACTTCGGTGTTTCATTAATACTTTCACTAATAAGATTCCAAATATTGTGTCTGTTTTATTTTATTCGCAGGAAGGTTTTTTCTTCGGTTTAGCTGTTTGTACTAATTTTCATTATTATAAAATGTCCCATTTCTGTATTAGGTATTCTTTTAATTCATCAAAAAACCTTGTTTATAGGAATTTTTTTTTATCAGAAGACAATTCATTAACATGGGGAACTATATTCGTGTTATTTGAGTAATGCTAGATGATTACAGGCCTAAAATTTGTGAATGGTTCCCTTGTGACTGAAGAAATTTCGTCCACATATCGATCCTGGAATAATGTCCATACCTATTACACTGATGCAAGTTTACGTATTAAGAGTGATGTTTCGCATTCATTCAGAGAATTAAACTGCGAAACGTTCAACCTTCACGAGCTGACCAATATAAGACCACTTATTCTGAGGAATAATTTGTATCGACATACTTGAAAATAATGCAAATTTGCTTTAAATAATTATTCTTTATTATATTTCAAACTCCAGCTATTTTAAAACAAGATCTAGAAATGATTAGGAAGTAGTATGGAAATATTCTTTATGCTCAATTTTTGCTCGCCATCGTTTTGTGTTAGCTTGNTTTTTTTTTTTTTTGTGGTTTCCTAGTTGAAGTTAAACAATTTAATTATAGTCTATAGTACCCTATGTTGCGTTTTAAATTTAAACTAATTGTATTTTAAATTTTTGTAACTAGTTCAAAACCCATTCCGGAGTTCTTTTAATAATAATAATAATACAATTGTCAAAAAAGCGGTACAAACTGCGTATGACGACGTGGAGGACAAACTAATACGACTATTTATAGTATTCAACGTAAGAAAGCAACAAAACATTTACGTTGAAATATGAATATTTATATGAATTTTTATTCACCTCTTCCTCTGCTTGAATATGAACTCATGAACATGAGTAGTATGACGGTACATACTTCCTAACGACTCACCCTGAATCTTCTCTGATAGTTCTGAGGAGGATTTCTCATCCTGTTTACTCTGAATACTAATCTCGAATTAAATACCTGTTCATGCTCACGTTCTCTTGTTCTGAACGTGCTAACAGAGAATTTGTGTGCAACGACAGTCTGAGGGAACGCGGAAACTGTACCCGATGCACGAAAAGCTTTGTCTTCTCTGATATTTTTTCAGCGCTTTCTTCGAATCGGTTTCAGATAAGATAATTATACGCAAAGAAAAACATTTGCGGCTCGAAAATGTATCATATATTTTAGACCAGGAGAAAACCAAAAGAAAGCAAAATTGGTAGTGTGTGTGAACTCAAAGTTGTTGATACGTCAAATTCTACCTCAATCTGTCCTTTAATTTTTAAAGAACTTTTTCAGTGATTTTTTATTTAAAAATTCTTAAAACTACAATAGTTTTATATATCATATTTTAAATTTTAATTCTATGGTTAGCGATATATTGCTTGGCATCTAATTTCTAGGAATCAAAAGATAACAAAATTGGTCGTGTCATCATGTACTTCTTTGTTAAAATTCGTCTTTGTAATTAGACGCTTGTAAACTTGTTTTTATTATTGCCTTGTGTCATATTTATGAAAAGATTTTGCGATTACCGCAATCTTGGTTGTATCATCAACATAGTTTGTTACAAAGAAGTGAATAAGTTCAGACACTGTGCTAATAGTCACGGCGCATGTTCGTGTTTGCTCCTCGGTGACTAATAGACGGAAATGGGTCGCGTTCGTCAATGCACCTGGAGACTGGTAGCGATTTCAAAGGGCTTTTGCCTGCCCCTAATCACGTGGACAGATGTCGTGCGCCTCCCACACACTAGGCTCTTTTCGCTTCACGTATCACGTGGCAGAATCTTTTATTGATCTTACACAGTTTCAGTGCACTGAATTCTGTCGATAGATCCCTCGTTTTTCTGTAGTACCAAGCGCCATAGTTTCCTTGGAGATACACGTTCGATGTCTCTTGAATGCCCGGAAAGAAGTTTTGATGGACCCGCTAATATTTATCTTTTGTTGTATATGCTGTTGATTGGTCGGGCATGTGAAGAGAGGCTGATCACTACCTTGCCACACACACA
>NNCF01127440.1:655930-676001 GCA_002313205.1 Laupala kohalensis | reverse complement strand
ATATATATATATATATATATATATATATATATATATATATATATATTGTTTATAAAGGCATACCCTTTATCAGTATGTACAACAAATTACCCTTGTTTTTTCCATACTTATCATTGTTTGTTTTACTTTTGTTTTTGATTATATTTCGCAGGAGTCGGGTTTAGCTCTTAACATTGATTATATTTATATATGTTTTCAGTAATAAAAGTTGATATTGTATGAACGATTTCGCAATTCTCGATTTTAAGATTGGTAAGGAAGATTGTTTCTAGTAAAATACTGAAATTAGTACTTTTTTTAAGATTATGAGGTGTACAATATTTCGTGGCACAATGCCTTACGTTAAAATGTTAAGTAAAATATTATCCACTGTGTTCTTTGTCCTACACACCTTAAAAGAAAATGTAACATAAATCTATGTAAAAAAGATAAAAGGTTAAATAGTTTTTAAAAATTATTCTGTTCAATGACATTCCTTAAAACGTGGACTAGTAGATACGAAGATTTTGCTGTCATAGTACCATGGAAGTACCAAGTACGGTCACTATATTGTTAACGCAGGAAATGGCATATTTCTTTCATTTATTTAGTTTCATTTTCATTATCTCAAATATCTACCTGTGATCACCTATCTTGGTCATGATTTATTCAACGGTTATCTTGTATTTCTGTTTGAAGGTAAATGAATGTAATAAACTTAATAAACGTGAATTGATTGAAGTCTGTCAAACAGAAGTTATCCGAAGAACACTGAGAAAGTATTGTAAAAACCAAACGACCATCTAAATGTTTTATGAAAAATATTTAGTTCTAGAATTTAACAACTTTCATTTGTCAAAAACGTTCTACATCAGTGGCTCTCAAGCTTCTTAAACAATTTTGTGTGTGACTGCATCTTGTCACATTTTTAGATTGTTCGCGTACTCTTTAGAATTAATAACAATTAAAAAATATGATACACGAGTAGTTAACAAAAGGCAAATATTTGTCAATTTTCAATTTCAAAATGGTTTTATTTTGACTTAAATGCATAGAATATATGGTGGGGCTCAGGGTCCGTGAGCCTTATTCAAGTCATGAAATGCGCCGTGGACTGTGCTTACTATGCCCTAGTATTCACTCACAATGAACTGGAGCAGTGACTCAATAAAGGAATTAAATGATTACGTTAGCTACTTTTCAAATGTATGGATCGTAACTAAATCGTTGCGGGTAAAGAAAATGAGTAAGAGCTTTAAATAAAGATTACTAACTAGTCATGACTATTATCGTTCTTAATTATCTACTACCATTATTTTTTCCTGTACGAAGTGACTGTTTCGTTCATTGAGCACTGTTGGGAATATTAGTCATCAAATGTATGTTTAATCTGATGATCGCATCTGCTTTACCTGGACTGTTTCTTTTACGGGACGTGGTAACCAGTGGTAGCTACCGTCAACAGCCCAAAATTTCACCAAGTAGTTCCTCTGAAACAGCTTCACGGATCCCAGTTTGACAAACACCTCTTAGAATTATTTTTTTAATTACATTATTTAAGAAAAGATTCCCAAATTTGTTAAATGTTTGCTTAAATTTTTCTTTAATTAGTCTACATTTTGGACGAATGACTACTAATATATTTAGTAGCCAGTAATCATGAATGTTCATTGTAATTTGTTTTCTTTCCTTTGCTGCAGGAACGGGGCAGGGACCATGTCTGATAACGAGGCAGAGGAGGGCAGCTCCAAGAAATTTTTCGTCGAATACGCAAAGTCTGGGCGCGCCTCATGCAAACATTGCAAAGGGAAGATCGAAAAGAGCGCTTTACGCCTCGCCAAAGTAAGTGTGTGTCTATTATAAACAAACAAGTGTTCCTCTTTTTTTAATCACCTATTTCATTGGATGTTTCATTTTGTTCCTCTGAATTTTAAATCCTTCAAAAGAGTATACATTCTGGAACGTAACTTTTTTTTTCAATTCGTTAAACAAATTTGTGTTGGGAAATACAAAATTTTGACCAATATGTGTATCTACATGTTTTACGCGTCTCTAACTAATCAGAACGACCCCCCAGGGGACTTACATCTAGTAAGTACGTGTTTGGCGAACACGGGGCCCCGAGCTGAGTCTGGCATTACTTCCATTTACTTGTGCGAGGCTCTTTCCTTTCTCTTTCCTGACCTTCCTTGGTCACCTCTTGTTCTTTTCGATCCCGACGCTAGGGTATCTTTCATTTTCCTTCTTCTTCTTCTTCTTCTTCTTCTTTTTTTTTTTTTTAAAGAGATGTTGATATTTGAGTTTTGCGTTGTAATTCAGGAGGGTTTTTAGTGGGTATGGTTCACTCATTCGGCGAGTCCCATACGCGGGGAGAGTCATGTTGCTTGTGCGTAACTGCATTTTCCCTACCGGTAAAAGTTTGTAGGGCTGTAATGACCTCGATGTCGACGAGCCGTAAAGCTCCACAAAAAAAAAAAACAGAACGATTTGTAGAATGATTGACTGTTTGGATGATTAATTTCCTTTATTGACGAACCCTAAAGCCCCACAAAAAAATCCTTTATATTTATGATATAAGAACTGTCTTTGCTTATTTAATAAGCTTTTCAGATAGTGAGTGTTTAATTCTTTTGAAGAAACTTTTTTCTCAATTTTGTGTAGAGATATTATTTTACATGTATTCTTAAAGTCTGCATTATTATGAATCCGCTTGATAATTAACGAAGTATTATAATTCTACCCCTTTAATTAGTGTCTTACTAAAGTAGCCAACTTTACGAAAAACTATGCTCCACGATTCGTGTAAATACAATAGATTTCTTAACTTAAATTCATGTAGCAGTTTTTTACTGATAAAGACTTGAATTTTCGATGACTATACGCGTGAAACGAGCGGATAATTATCCATGATTGACTAAAAACGTTTCTTTGAACGTACGCGCAATTTTGTTGTACCAATATTAAGATTTAACCTCCATAAAGAATTGATAATTTCTTTGTTGCTTATTTATTGAAACTTTTTTTGTTAATTTTTTCTGATAGTTTCATTTATCTCTAACTTTTGTTATTCGAACATAGTGAAATTTCCTTTTCAGAAACTTACTAATGTTCAGGTATATTTATCTCCTTCAAAAGCCTTTACTCGTTTGAGTCATTGTAAAATTTTCGAATTTTTCGATTTTTAAGGCTTGATATGTTCTGTCCTTTTGAAGTCTGCCTACAATCCGTTTGGCGCGGGACCTATGATGGTGTGGCACCATCCGAACTGCCTCTTTGAAGTGTTCAAGAAACAGCGAGCCTCCACATTAAAAATCGAGACGCCTGACGACATCGAAGGATGGAGTGATCTGGAAGATGAGGACAAAGACGAAGTGTTGAAATATCTCCCTGATGTCAAAGCAGGTAATTTTCTTAATCAAGTGATTTTCTTAATCGCAACAATGTTAATGTATTCTGAGTATCATTCTTTTCGATCTTGAATTACGACTTTTTTTGCTTTGAATATTTAACATTTCCGTGTAATTATCTTTCTTGATAACAATTTTTTTGCATTCAAAATTTCTAGATTCCCCCAATCTATCATGTTTTTGTGCTCTAAACATGATCGCCCCGTATCTTACATATTCACCAAAGGGAACTCATACAATAAAAATTATTTATATATTATTAATTTAAAACTCACTAATTACGATATCTCTCTGGGACTTCTTTCTACCGCCTCACCACAAGTAGACTGGTACTAAATACTAATTCTAACAAAGCGAAATAAAATTGTGAATTTGTTACACCTTTCTCTTCAATCTAATATTTGTTGTATACGTTTCAAATATGTCAAACTTTTCCTCTTTTTTTTCGATGACTTTTCCATAACTTTGATTTCCTATTACTTTTCAAATCATTACGTGTTTAATAAATAATAAATTTACAGTCAAAAAATCACTTTCGAACTGCATATGACCAGGTGATGAACAAAAAACTAATTTACTCTCCAGAAGCTATCAAGGGACTATCCCATCAATTCCTATCGAGGGTATTTTATCCTTTTTTGCTTTTGACATGATCCCTTCTAAAATAAGATAAATAAGAATAATTTTGAATTTAATTGGTTTGTTTTAAAAATACCGTTGCAACGGTGTGATGAAGTATAAAAAATACTAAAAAATTATAATCAATGAATTAAAAAATATTATAATCAATGAATTATTGTACGTCATAGAAGCAAGTGGTTCAGTAAGAAGCTTTCAACCGAATATTTGATGAGATTCAATTTAATGAAATATTTTACGTCTTTGGGAAAGGAATCGTACTGAATGATTACGGTTTTAAATGGCCGTTTTTTGGCAAAGAGTGGTTGACACGCGAGTACATAGAATATTGTCCCTATTGCGAGTATTGTGTTCGTGAACGTTTATTATGAAGCGAACCACAACCGTGTCGTAAATATAAATCCAAGAAGTATTAAAATATCAAAACTCATTGCCTTAATATGATCACTTCTGTGTCTGAAGAACGATAGTTCTTTAGTCTTCCTTTCATTTTTTGTGCGTTTGAAGCCTATGAAGAGACTGCTGCACGTGCCCCCTGTGACTGTGAGGCCACGATGGGGCTCTCTTCTTCTTGTTGACCGTCTGTGACCATCGCCATCTGCTTGGGGGAGACCACGTCCTCTGCATGACATTGTGGGGAGGGCTTCACCTCGAGACGATCGTAAAACGGGGATTGGACTCCGCTGGTGCGTACGCGGCCAGCCCACAGTCGTCAATGTCTATCAAACTGATTTCCATTGATGCAGCTGGAATTAACTTAAAATTCCGCTGATGCAGTTGGACCTTGGTGGAATTATGTTGCTGATCAGTTAAGACATTCACGACGTTATTTAGGGATCGATTGATTGGAAGAGAGCGTAACTTCAGTTAAGGTCGCTGGTTGGCGATGTTTTTAAATTAATGACTTTGCTCTAATACAGCGACATTGCTTCGAATTGAAAACATCTCGCAATTGAAACTATTTTTTGTATGCTAACGTGGCAAATAAGATGGGACAGGATAGAGGGAGACAAACATCATTTATCAAAGATTTAAGAGGTGCAGAACGGATAAGAAAATGGTTTGATGCGAATTCTGACTGGACATGGAGACTTCAACGTCGAAGAAAATACGGAGATTTGTTACAAATAAGTACATTTGTAATGACGGGAGTACAAATAGAACAAAAAATAAGTATGCTAACGAAATTTTGATATCTTTCTTCGTCACATTTGTAGTCGACGGTGTATTGATTCGCTCGTTAGATTTACACAAACAGTTTGGTAATATATTCCTTTCAATCGTCCGAGTAATCTTTCTGGTACATGGTGCAGCGACAAAGTATTTTCGACTACGTCCACTGAAAAATCCGAAAAATTAGTAAACCTGTCACAGCCTTAAGTAGGTGTAAATAGACCGGTGCCTTCGTTACAATAAACATCCAAATGTAGCATTAAAATCCACATTGTATTTATCTGTTAAATTAAATATTCGTTAGTAGCAGATTCACGCCAACGATGCCTAGAAATATGTTTCAAGATACTGTGTCTGAAGGGAAATGATAGTCTTATTCGTATTTTTCATATTTCTTACACTGGGAGAATAGGTTTGGATGTGAGATCTAAATTCGAAGGAAGGAAGGAAGGGATTTCTCCAAATCTTTGAATATCTTATCCGTACCTTACAGTTCGGAAACTAAGGTTGGGATGTCATATCCAAGATTTGGAGAAATCCTTCACTTCGGCCGAATTTGGATATCACATCCAATCAAAGCGTACTCTTATCCACGTCGTATTCTCTGTGTATTATGTCCACGCCTATTTTTTAGAATTTCGTTGTATCGAGAAAGTATTTCGTGTGGAGAGAAATGTATTTACGAAATATCTGACCTTTTGAGTTGAAGGATTTTCTTAAGTTCTTATGACTTTGAACGTGTAAAAAGAATTATCGGTTACAAAATGGCGTAAATTCCCCATCCTGGCTCGGGTTTTTTCTCCGGGTTTCCTTCGGGTAGAGGCAGAATTTTTTATAAAGTCTCACCAGGCTCTTGCCTAGGGGCGGCATCTATTGAAATAATTATTCGCGAATCTAAGTGTTATTTAATAGTAACGATTTATTAATTATACTTTCCGAACGATCTATAGTTTGATAATAATACGTACTGGTAAAATGACTTTTTTGTTTTTTATTAAATAAAAATTTCTTGGTATTATGTTAATACTATAAAACGTGCCGAACTATTTTTATCGTTAGGAGTATGTTGAAATGTTAAATCCGCCTCTGCCTTAAGGCCTTGATTGGAATGGGTGAGATGGTTCCTTGCTTGCTTCCTTCCGGTGAGTAAAATTAGTTTATTGTCCTCCACGTGGTCATGCGCAGTTTGTAAATTCTTTTTCGACAATAAAGTTTATTTATTTGTTATATATCATAATATTACAAATTTTAAATCAAAGAAAGTCTGAATGTGAAAATAAATAATTTGTCTATATTCTTCTTCTACCGCTCCATTCTCATCATTCGTGTTCTATATCGCCAGCGGTCGCCCACGCCCTTGCTACGCCCAAGCTAGCATTTTGCTTCGTTAGCATACAGATTGAATGAAAGGCTTGGGGTTTAACTTCCTTCTTCATCAATGAGTACGCGGAGTACAACCAAGAATATTTCTGTTTCCCTTTGAAGGAATTTCGATTCGGTCAGACCATTGGGCTGAACAGAAGATAGCTTCGTATCTGAAGCACGGAAATTCTTTTCTGAGAATTGACTGATTGACTTCGTTGTTCTTCGAATTTTGTTATTAAAAATATACCCAAAAAAATTAATCACAGTTGCTTTTCTCTACATTGGGATGAACGTTTTCACACATTTTTTGAAACTAAACTAAACTTCTGAACAGATGAACAGAAAAACCTGCATTTCAGTTTTTTTAATTAGTCCATTGTGTGAGACAGTTCATGAGTTAATTCCTTTCTATCTGTGAATGAGCATATTTTCCCTCCCTAACTTGTGATAAAACGTTCTACTCTACGACCAGAATTAAATTCAGACTTCTCGTCCTATAAAGAAATATTTTTAAAAATCTTAAAAATTATTTTAGATGTACTATAAACATCACATAGTCGCGGCGGTAGCGCGAGTTCATAAAACGGCCTGTACAATGTTACAATTTTGTTGACATCGTTAAACTCAAAAACCGAATTCAATTAATAAGGTTTCTGTATTCTTACCTAAACCGCTCTCTTTGTTTGACGTATTTAACTGATCTACCTTTACTTCGATAATTTGGGTTCTCCTTCCATAATCTGCATTAGTGCGAAGTTCCGTGATATAATTTTAGAAATTGCACTATCCAAGCAAAAACACAGTAACGGTACTGTACAACAATATTTGTGTATTTATATACCGTGTTCGATCTTCCAATTCTTTTAGCTGTTTTGAATGGCGCCATCTTGGCTGTGAATCATGAACTTACAGTTCAAATTTAATTCCTATTTTACGGCGTTATGAAATAAACAGTTCATAGTTTAACAATAAGATTATGATAGTGCCTCTCCAGAAAATCCTTGTAATTATACCTCACTTCGTCCGCAGTTGGTCAAGTATTCGGGAGATCAGAAGATGTTTACAGAACCTTATAGAACTAGAATACTGCGATTATTTTTCTTAACTTATTTTTATGTCACGAGCTATGTATAAACTAGTTCATTAAAATTACTACGTTACTTAAACAGAATCTGGAATTAATCCCAAACCGAGGTAGCGCTGAGGAGACATCTCCATATGTGAATGGACAATGATATCGACCTTCTGTTGATTCAAATGTCACAATTTTGCCCGAATTCAATTCCGGGCTTGTCTCTTTTTTCATGTATGTGAGTTTTCATATCTCTTCTTCTACACTAAAAAACAGATTATCAAACTATCCCACAACAGGACCCGAAGGTGCCCAAGGGGTTCGCGGAGGATAGAGCTCCGCAATTACTTGACCTCGGCACTAAAAGGAGTTGTGGTCAGCATCTCACTCCGACCGGTTTGACCCCAGGATAGACCCTGGTACTCATTTTACAACAGGCTGAGTAGCCTGGGAGTCAGTCTGGATAGTGGGGTTAGATGAAAAATTCCCACCTCACTGGGGATCGAATCTCGGCCATCCAGCAGCAACTCAGCGCACTGAGCCACGCTGACTCCAGATGTATTTTAATGTATTTATATGTACGATATGTATTTTAATCTTCCAGAGAATTATAAAGGCTCTAAGAAAGAGGCATCGACCCCTAAGGGGAAAGCCTCTGGCGGCAAGACGACAAAGGGCGAAGGCTTGACACCGGGACTAGCGGCGCTGGCGGCCAAGAGTGTGCCTGGCCACAAAGACAACTCGTTTCGCGAGTTCCGTCGCCTGTGTGTGCAGATGAGCAGCGAGAGCGCGTACACGGGCAAGACGGCGCTCGTGAAGCAGCTGTTCGAGAAGGGAACTGGTGGAGGTAAGGACATCTCTCGCGTTCTGTCTTTGGTTAAAAATAAAAACATGAAAAATTCATCTATGCAACCCTAGTTTGTTGACCTGAGACACTCATTCATCCATACAACGGAAGCATAATAGTAGCCCCTTACGCTCTGCGGAACAGAAGAGCGCGAATTCGATTCGCAGCTCGGCCGGAACTGGGTGAATTTTACATTAATTCCTTCTTCTACTTCAGACAACTGTTTTGTTCTTTTATTTCAAAGTTTTCCCCGTGACTTCCACATAACGATATCCCACCGCAAACAATCCCCTGGAAGAACCGGCAACATCTCGTACATCTCTGTACGACGGGTCGGCTTGTTCTCCGTGTAGAAGTAACACGTTTTGTCAGAAATGGATTTGAAGAAAAGTCGAAAGATTATATGAATGGATTGACACTGGAAGGGTTCGAACCCCCCGTCGTTAACATCTTTGATACGTCTGTATTAGTTTATACTTTAAAAAGATAAATTAAAGTAGTCAAATTTTGATCCTCGTTATCGGTGACGCTTATGAATCCGTCTTACTTTGAGGTCTTCCTTATTGTTTTGGTCTGTAATGACGTAATGTTTATCGGGTGAATGATGGAGTGATTTTCGGGCGGAAAGTACAAACCTCTTGATCTGGAGCACTGCACAGAAATTTACGTTGAAATGTCAAATATTCAATTTTGTTGCGTTCGTGAAAATAATGGCAACCTATTTAATTGAAGAAAAATTGTCATATTGCGTATATTTTGATTGAAGCCGCCGTATTTGCCTCATCTGATGAATTGTAAAATCAGTGCCACATTATCAAATTATAAAGTAATCTCCTAACTCTTTCCAGAACGCTTAGTTTTCGTTTACATTGCTCCGTTTACCGTCTCTACCCTCCCGCTGCGGGCGCTCTTTAAATAATGTGTCGACCTGCTGCTATTGGGCCCGTTGTTGTTGTGATATTGCTATTTCGGGAGAGGACGTCCGGTCGGAATCGATTATCGACGTTCGGGCGCAACGAGAACGCAATGTGTATTCGTTCCGATACGCAAGGATGCGTGTAGACCCGAAATTATATATTTATTCCCAAATATTTTCATATTTCATGTCATTCCTCTTCTACGTATTTTTGCATATAGTAAATTTTGCTGGAACCGTATTGAATAACACAGTATATGTAATGTCGTTGTGATGATTAATGGGAAATATTTTTTTGAAAAATATTTAATTAAAAGTTCACTTTCTTGCGATTGCTGACATAGAGGTGGCGTCAGTGGTAAAGGCGCCAGCCCCCCTGTCAAAAGGTTCGAATACTTTAAAAGGAACGGATGAGCGTGAATATGCAGCCATTGTTCATCTGTTCTGTCATGCAGCAATACCATGCGGTTGTACAGAAAACTAAGAATCTCATAGCATTATCCATTGTTGTCGACTTCATATAAAAATGGCAAAAAGTCTTTTCAAGTTTCTAGATTTTTATAGTCAATGTATCAGTTCATAGTCATGTCCTTCGTTTTATTTTTATTGATTCTTCTTAATTGTAATGTTTTCTAGTAATATTACTTAGTCCGGTAATTTCACAACGAAGATTTGTGGTGAAAAAATAAATACCAAATGAACATTATAAAAACATTTCGAGGAAATATTTAGTTATTTTTACTCGTTTATTCTCATTGGAAAAAATTCTACAAATGTCGAATTGATCACTATAAAAAAAATAACGATTAGACTTTTTCTTTATTAGCTCTGACTTGTAGTTCTGCAATGGCCTTCTATACGAATCGCAGCCTTCTGTACGGGGCTGGAGAACTAAACGATGTGAGGGGAAATTGAGTCGGAATCGACTGGATGTAATTAGTCCGATAGAGTAGGTCTGGGTTTCAAGTAAAGCGCTCAATTTCCCCTCAAATTTGTAGTAAAATGGGGAGATAACGTCATTGAGAGTGGTCTATTGGAAGACTTTGCTACGATTTTAAACACTTGAAGACTTTTGTTGATTTGTGCATAAATGAAATTGAAACTTCAAATCTACATGTGAATGATGCAGACCTCGTTTGTTTGTCCCGGTGATTGCGTGTAAACTGCGCCTCGAATGGAAGTGCACTCCAAATAAGTCGAGGAGCTCTGTGGGTCGGCGTTTGCGTATGAAATTGCTTGACCAAAGTCAGCAAATGATCGCTTCGTCGAGAATTGTGTATTGAATGTATGCCACTATAATTCGCTCATCCCTACGTAATCCCCTGGACCACGTGTTAAATTATAAAATATATTTATTTTAAATATTTTTGAATCAAGTGAGAGTTTTCTATTTGCATGTAAGCTAGGATCTTTGCATTCTAGTGGAGCTCTTAAAAGACGGGTAATCGCATCTACATTTGATTTCATGGAATCAATAGCGTAGGGGCTTAGCAAATCCTGGCGATAATGAGTGTAAAACGACGTCGAAATGATATATTTACCCCACTACACACACTTCTAACATATTCACAACATTTTATTAGAATAATTTATATCAGTGAAATAATTGTATTTTTTGTAATACTCGCTATGCAACTAGTCACCTTTCATTAAGGTAATAATACGTAATATAATGTTCTAAGTATGTGTAAGGTTATGTTTATTCTTTAAAATAAATTATTTGTCACAACCTGCGTTTGCATATTACCTGTCAAATAAGGATTCTTATTTGTAGAGCGTTACTTCTAAACTATCGGCTTTTTTTTTCAGAGCGCACGAAATTACTTTTCATACAAAAAAAAACAAGTCTTGAAATGATAGGCTACCTCATTTCCTTCAGGACAATCACTGTTCTCCCCAAACCAATTTTTGTTGACAGTTTGTATCGGGATATTATTTTGCTCTTTTATGAACCTCGACTTCGACCATTGGTAGCTTATATCATCAGATCACTCACTACTGCATGGAATAACCATAATCATCATCAGAGGACTAACTTACAATGGTTTGTGCATTCCTCTCTTATGGATAGCTTAGTTTTCCGTTACGGGCATCTGGAGAAGTTTCTGTGCATTTAGATGAACAGCACTTGCCTTCGACTCGTAAGCGAATGCATGATTCAGTTCATGTATCTAGGAAATAAATTGTCTAAGAATACACGTGTTCAATAAAAACAGCTTCTTTCGAACATCTTTTTAAGCATGAAGTTAAGTATTTGTTTCTAAGTGAAGTAACTGGGAAACCGCAGCTTTCCTCTCCTGAATTTGGCGATTTGAAATATTTTTGCTCCAATACCTGCTGGGGGAAATTTTATTCATTAATATTGGTTATTTGGTAGTGTTAGATGTGTACTGTGATTTAGGTCCAATAGAACTAAAGGATTAAGAAACGTAAAAAACACTCTTTTTGTGGAAGATATAATTAACTTTTAGTTCAGCTTCCGTATTGACCTATTGAGAAATCGTGTAAATAACTTTTGAGAAGTAATAGAAAATTGAATACGTACGTGCAATATATCTTTTAATCCGAGCAAATTCAGAGCTAAAATATTCACTTTTAAAAATTACTTTTATTTCTCCCCATACTCGCTGTGTAAGCATCGTAGACGTGTGTACTTATGTTGATTATATAACTAGATGATATCAAGATGACTGTTCCACAGAATTGTCATTCATACCATATATTTCATTTCTTTTAGCCGATTTCTCACCGCGAGTTTTTCCATTCTTTCATTCCTCTTGGTTCATGTTTTGTCAGTTTTTCAGGCAATTATGCAAGTGCTTGCATCTGCTCTTACGATTGGAGGAGATAAGGCGCAAACTAAATGAACTGTTTAAGTAGAGAGATGATTTCATTTCAATTTACTGCGTTGCTGCCTCCCACCGCTGACCCCGACCTCTGACGCAAGACGCGATGGATTTTCTTTGAACGGGCTTCTCGCTCGCTTTTCTCCCCTCTGACTAATCTGACGTTTTATTTTATTGTCTTCTAACCATTTTAATTCGCTCTGTTTTCAACCTAATATTCCTGGCGAATTGAGCAGGACACGCGTTTTCTTAGTGGAACAATTGATTTTATCTTCATACTGGTCTGAATATATAACACCTGCGTTTGAGGTCGGTGACTCCTTAGGGGTTAATACTTAAGTAGATTCTCCTCCTTTCTTTGTCGTTTCTTTTGGAATGAGAAATCTGATCTTATACAAAAAAATGTAAACCTATTCAGATTATATTCCTGAAGAGATACCAAGAAGAACTTAACCATCGTCGCCTGGGAGTTTGAATTTGTTTCTTCCTGTCCGTTTCACAAAATTCAACGAATTTTCATAAATACACATAAATAAACATCCTCGTGAACATCAATAATGATAAATAGCAGGCACCATATAACTATATGAATTTATTATTGTTGTTATGATTTTTATTTTTTGTTTTGCATTTGTATTTGCTCTGTTCAAAGTTATTTTCGAAGCCGGAAGTAAAGAGACTATGTAATTTCCTTGTTAAATGTACATTTCTAGTTTTATTATTATTATTATTATTATTGGGGCTTTAGAGCTCGCCAACCACTAGGTCATTAGAGCCCCTCGTGTGTGAATCTCGACTCAAAGATGACCGAAACGTCGCATTTCTGCACCTCGACGTGGTGATTACCGGACAGCCGAGATTCTAGTGACTCCTCTCGAATAAAAATATATGTTTATGAGAAAATACACGTAATAAAAAATGTTATTTTCTTGGGTTTATGTTAACTTTCCAACCACACATCAAATATCATTTTTAGAAACTCCTCCACCCACTACCCAACTTTGTGCACAATCACCTGATGCTTGTGCTCAATGAGTTGCTAGTACCCGTGTAGGTCTAACGCTATAATATTCCATTAAATATAAATGGTGTTGGTAAAGTTTTGTTGGCGTAATTAAAAATGAAATTACTCTTCTCAGTGTCGCCAACCATATACTTATTAAGAGTCAACTTTCGATTGCATCGCAGTCATGTTCAATAATCTTCCTCCTGACAAGGAAAAGTGGCGCAAAGTAAGAAGTGGTGGTCTTCAGTAATCATTTTCGCCTTTTTTCACGCATTTGCCACTTTTCCTTGTCCAGAGGAAGATTACTGAAGATGACTGCTATGCAGTCGACAGTTGACTCTAATAATTATATGGTTAGTGAGACTGAGAAAGTTAATTTCATTTCCCTTTAATATTCGTTTTGTTTAGCTGTAAAAAATTAAAATTGCACAAGTTCTCTTCCTTTCACAAAGTGTAATAATTAACCATCAAATGGTATTGACATTGCGAACTGACAGACATCTTGAATTATTCAATTTAAAAGTGTTTTCAGGTCACTTCTTTATTGATAGGAAATCTTCGATTACTCATTATTCGGGATTTCTACCTTGCAATCTTAATTGAACCAGTCTACCATCTTTTTAACTTTTCTCTTAATGTCAGTCGTTTTTGAACTCGGTGATTTCTCGGCCTTTCGCTGGACAGGGAGATAATGTTGTAAGGGTCTGCCCACATAGTATCTAGTGAAAAATCATTGTAAATTTCGTTTCACAGTTTTATAAGTAAACTATGGACTAATGAAATTGTCTTTGATTTTTTTAAAGTGAACTGGAAAGTCCTTATTTTCCATCTGCAGTTTTCCATTCAATCATTAACTGTAATCCTAACACTCTCTTTAGAATCCCGATAAATTTAGGAATGTTTTAATTTTTGGTCTTTTCCGAGGCACCCTTAATCTTACCTCTAATTTTACACATCATGAGTTGCATCAATTTGGAGTAGACTAATTTCTGCGCTCGTATAACCTGTATTCAGCACTGTATTCTGTGAAATGGGATAAGATTATTCTTGATCTTAATATGAGAATCATCTTCGTTTCGTGATTTCTGCAGGATTTTTTTCTGGAAAAGAAACCTTAAGGTACTCGCAATGATTGAAGAATGGGCAAAGTACTATCTCTTAAGTTTGAAATAATTATGAGTCATGAGAATCATTAATTAGGAATATGTTGAAGCTTTGCGACCACGAACAGACAAAATATTGTCATCGTAAATGATTGTGAATTGGTAAATAAGAAAATATCGCTCATCGGTAATGACGTTTCGAATATCGGTGACGTGTGATGTCAGAGGTCGAAAGATTTTCACATTAAGGAGTACGTGCAAAGGTTGATGTTTCACCATCGCTGAAAAACGGATGTGTGAAAGATACATCAGAAACATAAAATAAATATCATTAACTTATCTAATCAACGTTTCTCACGCGACAAACTTATCTTCAATTTCCTTGAATTGTGAGCTGTGTGTGGGAATATAAATCACATGATACGATTTACTAACTACTAATGGGAGGGTACGACTGGGTGTTACGCTAGAGTAAATAATTTAATGAATATTTCATAAAGGTCTTGAATCATTTCAAACTGTCACTGTTAGCGCTTACGACTGCGCAGAGAAGACGTGCCTATCCGTAACATTTTATTTTGCAATGCTCATTACGCTCAATTTACACATGTTGAGTGTACAAATGTTGTATGTTTCCACTCATACTCCAATTATGCCAATTTATGTCACTAGCAGACCTACCCGGCATTGCCCAGGATTTGAAATCCAACTTAAAACAATCACTACTGGACATTTTGGTGTTAAACACCTGACTACATGTCTCGATTTTTTAAAGCGTTGCCTGGGGTTCTTATATAATATTGTGAATTCACATGTTAGTTTCCGTAAATCATTCACTTCGTAGT
Source organism: Laupala kohalensis (assembly GCA_002313205.1). Classification (NCBI taxonomy): domain Eukaryota; kingdom Metazoa; phylum Arthropoda; class Insecta; order Orthoptera; family Trigonidiidae; genus Laupala; species Laupala kohalensis. Next base: position 660,803 of record NNCF01127440.1, on the reverse strand, counting down.
TTCCGTTTACACGGTACAAAATTTTTACTTTTGCTAATTTCGAAAATTAAATACCACGAAGAAAATGTACAGAAATACAGAGTTTTTAGTATTGTGTGCTTTATATGTAAGTAGTTACGAATTATTTTAAAATCCAAACGGAAGGAAAATGCAATTTACACAGATATCTTAATAAATGAATCGCATAGTTAAAAACCCAGAATTCTTTGGTTTTAGTTTCTCTTTAAGGTTATGTACTTGAAAACAATGTTCTTCACAGCATTTAAATAATTTTGCATGTACGATTCGGTCATGTAGATTATACGTTCAGTGGATTGTCCGCCTCACGTAACTCAATTGAACTCTGGCGTACACTAAAAGCTCATAGTCAACAGTCATACGAGTAAAGATTTACATCTAATTAGCAGCTAATTTTAAGTGCTTTTCTTCTCTTGTAATTCATCAATATTAACCATACGTTGCGTTTGAGTTGCAATAATCCTTAAGAAGAGTTACTTTGAAATTTCGATTACTTTTTCCGCTTTTCATGTCACAGAAATTCCAAATAATTCAATTTTATTAGTATAGATGTTACGTTTGTATATGTAGATACCCCTAGAAGGCATTGAGGAAGAGTACGAGGGGGCAATATTTTCTTTTCTGATTATGTGAAAATATTGAAGTACATTATTAGCGAAAAAAAATTAATTAAAAACTACTACACTAAAAATGAATTTAATTGAAGTAATATTTATCATTCGAGTAAATTACGTTATAAAGACAACTACTTTGTTCAATTAAACTGAAGAACCTCATGGTTAAATCATCAATCAACTATAAATATTATAGAACACTTTTTGTATGAAAACTTCGCTTGAATTATTCACTTCATCATTCGTCTCCGGTAGTATATTTATTAATTTTTACTTTATACGTAGTATATAGAAAGTTTTGTAATAGTGAAAAAATTCGAAAGTGAGATTTCGTCGGAAATATCTGTTTTGGTTATCCCTGATTCTGAAAAAGTGGTTTTAGGCAGTCCGTCCGTCTATTTGTCCGTCCGTCTATCAGTCCGTCCGTCTATTTGTCCGTCCGTCTATTTGTCCGTCCGTCTATTTGTCCGTCCGTCTATTTGTCCGTCCGTCTATTTGTCCGTCCGTCTATTTGTCCGTCCGTCCGTCTGTGTCCGTCCGTCCACAGCGATTCTGATTAAATGGATGAATATATTTAATTCATAATTCGTATTTTTAGAAGTGTTGTCGATGCACGTGTTCTGATTCTTTTACTTTAAAACAAAGGATACTTCGCATGAAGTTCAAAGTACTCTTTCGAATATTTCTCAAGAACGACTTCAACGATTTTTGCTTCAATTTTCTGTATTTAAGGTACAATTAGTATGCATTACATTCGCATTAGCGGTATTTTACTTGAAAGTTTGGTATAGACGCAATAAAAAAAATTTTCTGCTACACTTACTCGTTAGTTTACTGTATTATATTTAGCAGTGTAAATGAACCAAGCAGACTTAGAATATACTTTTCGTAAACTGCAATGAAAGATATGATAGTGATAAAATACATAGGCGGACAGCAAACTCACTGCAGATACGAAAATACATCAATTCCTATCTACAACGAAATTACATTTACACAACACTTTTACGATATTTTTAATCACTCTATGCTGCAGATGGAGAAACGTGTATAAGAAAGTATGTGCAAGTTTTGCACCACTAGTTTCTTTTACTGAACGTTTTAAAGTAGGTACTGAACATAAGTTTTTTTAAAATCTTATATTTTCTGTCACTGAAGAATACGTATTCGTTTTGAGCGGTGGTTCCCAAACTGTGCTCGGCGGCGACACGGGGGCTTCGTGGAAGATTATCAAGGGCGGCCTCGATACACGACGTCATACATTTCAATATAATGTGCATTTTTTTGTCAAAAAAACCTTTACTCAACTGTATTTTATGTCTTAGTTTTTTTACATCTAACAATTCATGTTTATAGTTATCGTATTCTGTGAACGCATGAGGTTCAGTGGACATCAGGGGATCTATAACTAGAACTTATAAGGGGTATTAAAGATTTTATAAACATTTATCTTAACATATGTTGAATATGTTTTAAAAAAGAACCCAGATTCAACTTGACTACACGAAATAAATGAGACAATTAATTCATCAGAATAATTTAGGTATGTTCGTCATAGTTTTGCTACATTGCAAGGATTGCAAGTGTCTCAAACGTCACAGTAACTTTTTTGTTTTGATATTAGTGTACCGTTTGGTAGAATATAGAAAAACATCATGCATATTTATTAGAGGGATCCCTTAAATATTTGCGGGAGGGTCTCAAAGTTGTTTGCGCTACCCGCCAGTGATAAATGATTTATAACGGTATAATCTGAAATGGTCTGTAGAACAAGACTACCGTGGGTCTCATAAGTTTCAGAACCATTAATGCTTTATTGTAACGAAGTTTGAAAAATTTGAGTTTCCAAACTTGTTGAAAATATTGTCCAGTGGATAAACCGAAGAAGGAATTTAAATGAGTGCTTGGGAACATAGTAACAGCTATGAAATCAATTTTTTGCTGGTTTTTGACGGGAGCATTTAGTTCCAGATAAGTCTTACATCCTCAGTACCGTGCAGAGCTGTTTTGTAAGGTTATGTTTAATATTGATCTTACATGAGCAGTTGATTATACATCTTTTATTTGTTGATTCCATAAACTCTTGGCAGTTAGAAACACATAATCACGAGTGAGACATCGTCGTGTTTTTTTTTTTTTTTTCATTACAACCGTTGAATTCAAAATCAAACGGTTGTGATCATTTTTTTTCCAGGGAATTGTAAGTAAGAGATTGAAATTCTGGGGCATTATTTCTGAATCTGCTAACACCATATCGCAAGTTAGTTTTAATTTAAGAAATAACGCTTACATTGATTATCGCGAGAACATTAATTAAAATGACAACGCGCAGCTATAGAAATCAACACTTCGACTGTTAGAAAAATTAAAAGTGGAATGTATCATTCTTTCACTGATAGATTGAGAGTTTTGACATCTTTGTGAATGTATGCTGTACAAAAATGTGAACATTTTCTTAGTTTTCTAGCGATTTAGCTCTTCTAAGTTAGAGGAGGAGCTATCGTTTTTGCATTTGACTGGCTATCGATTTCTCCTGACTATTTGGTAGCTATTGAGTTCTCCTTACTATTTAATAGCTATTGTTTACTTCTAACACTTTATCATTTGTCAAGTTCTATTAGCAGTGGATTAACTGTCGAATTTTTTCTTCCAATTTACTAGCTATCGAGTTTTTTGTTGTTTTTGCTCAATTTACTAGCTCTCGAATTTTCCTTACTATTTACGGGCAGTTGCATTTTATTGGTTGTGGAGCTCCCTTTGTAGTTCCCTAACTGACGAGATTTCATTACAGTTAACTAGAATTTTAATTGAATTTTCTTTGCAATTTCCTGTCCATCATTTTTTTTCTTTCGATTTACTTTCTATCACTTTTTGTATGTATTATCTATCGAGTTCGCCTTTCATGAGTTGTGGAGTTCTTCCGGCTGCTTACTACCTGACAAAATGTCATATAATGATTTCTTTCGATCAGGCATAAGTTTTTTCTGTCTTTGTTTACGTTAACTCATCTTAACCGCTTCCAATCAGTTATACTTTTTGCCCGGTTTTTGCAATACAACTTTATACTAACATACATTTTTCTTATTGAGAGATTATGAAAGTGGCTTTAAACAGGTTCTCTCCAGTATTTGAAAATCTTCACAGAGTGGGATTTTGAAGATACGTTTGAAAATTTCGATTTCTGGTATCGCGTATCGGAATGTCATTTCTGTCATCAAGTATTTTTGAATGAACGATATTCTAGAACTATTGTTGAGAGATAACTATTGTTGAATTTTTTCCCTGTATTAATTAATTAACCTGAAACTGAATGTAGAAAGACCAAAATTGATATGAAAAGAAAAACGAGAAATGTCGCCCAACTGACGATTGTTGTAATTAGTATATCGGAGAGAATTAATTAATGTTTTTTTACATTGTATCTCAAAAGAAGTGATAAATATTAAGTGAAAATGTGTTTTTGTGTGGAATTATATATCTCAATTTTTCTTATAAAAATGAAGGCTTCTTCCTGTACTGCAAGTTGTGCACTAGAATTATTATATGATGAGTAATATACAAGTGTTTTTGTATGCTGTAAAGAATATAATTTTTGAATATAATATAATATGACATAATTTTTATAACCTTACTAATATTGTATTTAAAGGAGTTTTTTGGTCATATTTAGTCAGCAATGCGATGTACCGAAAGAAAAGAATCTACGAATTTGTAGTTTTATATTATTAGTTGTTTTTTTTATCGAATGGAGTTAGAGAGACCAAACTCCTTAGTGGTTACAAAAAGTTTACAGAAACCTGAGCGTACGCAAAATTTTTTAACATATTTATAGGTTTGAAAAAATGCCGTCTAAAATGGTACTGAGTGAATAGAAAAGCCTATCGCACATACGCGTGGAGGAAAATCTAAAACTATTTTTTATCATTTCAGATCCAATACGTAAATATTTCGTTTTGACACTTGGCATGTCACGATTAAAAGAGTTTGAGGATGTAAATATTAGTTTTCGTCTATTATGTCACGATTATGTATGACCTTATTGGTTTCTTCGACAAATCTAAAGCGAATTTACGTGTAAAACGAAACGGAAGGAAACTTTTCATGACATAAGTCACATGTCGTTTAAAATATAATGTGATAAATTAGTTTTTAATTTAAAAATTGAAATTAAAACTTTTTCAGTGTATGTTTACCGATGTCGTTTTGTTGACGGCATTCTCACCAATTATAAAACATCAGCA
>NNCF01127440.1:606359-655591 GCA_002313205.1 Laupala kohalensis | reverse complement strand
AATAATAATAATAATAATTACTGTTTGAATACACACATTTGAATCTTAATCAGGATAGCCAGGAGAACGAATCAATGTGTGTATTCTATTAATAATAATCGAATATATATATTGTAACAGCGTATATTAGCGTAAAACAAAACTGTCGAAGTCATGACGGGCAACTTTAGAAAAAGTAGGGGCAATCCCGACGAAACAGGGATTGTTGGCAGCCCTAAGATGTCATCTACCTATATGTATATGATACCTCCTGCTTCGTTTGTTCCGTGTTGTGTACATTTAATGACTTCAATCATAATCAATATACAGAAATATCTTAAATTTCGGGGAACTACACCGCTAGGTAACAGATTCATTAGGTTATGTTGAATAAAAATGGGAGCCAAGACCGAGATTCGAACTTGCGACCTTCTGCTTAGCGCTCTGCGCCATCCTGTTCGCCTCTGGGTCCAGTCTGTAGGTTTCGCAAGTTCAATGGTAATGGTAGACTGGATCCAGAGACGAACAGGATGGCGCAGTCGGTAGCGCATCAGTGCTCCAAGCTGAGGGTTCCGAATAAGTAAAATTAATTTCTCTTTGGGAAAGGTTTATGTTCAACAAATTTTCACTTGGAATTCGTAATACTTCGGCAAATCTCTTATATAAAAAGGTTCAGTTGCAATTCAGAGAATCTTAGAATGCGTTTTGAGACGAATCGAATAGCGTGCTCTGCTATTTATTTAGGCTGTTGATCGCCAGACTAAGTTGCAGTAACTTTACATACCGTAAAATGTAACCGAGGTTGTCTTGAAAAAATAAATAGCACTTTTTAAGACGAAAACATTTTTAAGATAAGTTTCGCGATGACAAAAATGCCGGGGTGAGCAGACTACTCGCAGTGAACCCGAGACAATATTTTAGTAAATATTGTTTTTACCTCTTGGGTTATAACAAAATAAAGAAAAATATATTATTTCGTGGACGCTCTTCTTCTCTCGCGATAGCAAATACTCTGGTGTAACGAATGCATCGCGCAACCAACCAGAACCTTAGCGATTATCTCTTCATTCGAAACCGTTAAAATAAAAGGTTAAATATGAGGTAAATTTCGAAAATTAACTTAACAGATATATGGAACATTCAAATCATAATATCAAGAGTCGATTTAAGTTACCTGTATCGAGAGGGCACTTTCTTGAATGGTAATCAATACAACTTGACAAACATAATCCATGGAACCTATTATTAAATGATAATTATGTATTATGTATATTTTAATCTATAGAAGAAATATTGTAAAATTTCACACAGTTTTACTTAGTCTACTTATATTTGATTTCCAGAGTCAAGATTCGGAAATTTAAAAAAACACGCAGTGTACAAGTTTTAGCTTTCATTTATGAACATATTTTGGGAGTTTATGATATTGCTATTGATGATATAGAATTTTATGATATTGCTAAAGTTGTATTACCTTTTATCTGAAATTAATTGATTTATTTTTTGCTTAGTTTTTTCATATAATCTAATTTGTTTGAAGTCTTCATTGTAATGTCAAATTGCGAAAATTTGATTTTCCAATATTTCTAAGTTATGCCTCTTCATATTTTATGAAATGGATCGAAAATATCGGTTTAAGACCCGAAAGTTTCCTCATCTCGCGTTACGATGTTTTATGGGAGAGACAAATTTTGTTCTACCTGATGAAAAAATTCACGAATAAAAAAGAAATCATTGTTATTGACTGAAATAGTGTCGTTTTTGCTCACATTCCGTACTTGAGCCATTTCAGGTCTTACCCTCCCCCCTGCATTTCTTTTAATGTAGACGAATGTTTCATTGATATTGAAAGTAGCGTACGTTCTTACAATACACTTGAGCCCCTCCTCCTTCCATACGTACTAAATAAATAATTCAGACAATTGAGATGACACGTGTGACAATTGAGATGATACAGTTCTTCAGTATACAAGATAAATTATATTACATGTTCTTGAAACAAAATCCATATCAACATTTGTAATGCATTTTCGTCACAATTATTCAATAACTAGTTCTCGTAGCATTATCTCCAACGCCTTATGACTTGTATTACCTCTTGTGGATGTTACGTTTTCGAGAAAATTAAGTTAGCAAAATTGAATTTCCCTAGAAAACTATGTCCTTTGAAAGGTTGAAAATTTTTATGGGTTCCGCAACATATCATTATCATTAATTCATAGGGGAATGATTTTTCTTAAGAATATGTAAGATAATGAGAAATTAAAATTAGTTAATAACATTCGTATCAAAAACGTAATAAATTATATAAGCGGAACACCCCCCTAAAATGTTATAGAATGATGTATCTGGGATCTTTTTTTCCAAATACATGGTAGTTTAATAATATGTATTTTCTCGATGTAGAAATGCACAAAAAATGCCTTTAGGAAAAAAGAAATTGAAGTGGTGGCGATGATATAATGTGACTAATTTGGTTTTATGGTAGTGGAATGATGCACATCAATAGCAGAGACAAATCCTCAGTAAATAGTTAGCCAAGTGTACTTGTAGTGTGTAGGGTGGAGGGTTAGTTCATGCACTAGGGAAATAGAAAGATTTCTAAAATTATTTTGCTAATGGATGATGTAAGAAATTTGGAGGCCATTATGTGTAGTTGAAACACAACCTATACCGTTCCCTTGGTTCGATGACGAAGATGCACCGATAATTTTCGATCATTTAAAAAAGCAGGACCAATAGTCATACGAAATAGATACTGAACTTTCGAGTGGAATTATTGGCAAATTTTCATGTGTGAAACAATTAATCTTAGGGTATGGATAATTATAACATTTGTGGGATAATGAAAACAAAAGAAATCTTAGCTCACCTACTGTAATCCTGTCGTGGGTGAGCCAGGCGATCCTTATCTCAGTCGAATATTAGACTGGTGTTTTCGGTTGTGGGGTTTCGGTTGCCAATCGCTTTGTTCCACTGCTTTATTCTTCTCCTTTGCAAGAAAATCCAATCTCGAACAAAACGACTGTATACTGACTGACTGGCTGGGAGCAGTGATCGGCGCCTCCCTTTATAGACTTGAGGCAGTTATGACGACAGGCTTAGGAGGAGGAGGAAGATGATAAAGTTGCGGGAGCGGTCAAGGAAGAGATGCTGCGAGAGCAGTCAAAGAAAAAAAAAGCAGTGCTTGAACATTTTCATTGCCAATGTTCTGACTATTTGGGAGAAAATGGTATTTACTCTAGTTCTTTTGGGTGTCCTCTTGGATAACTTTGTTTAAATAAAGGAAAATTGTTTCAATATTTTCTTTAAAAGAAGAGGGNTATATATATATATATATATATATATATATATATATATATATATATATATATGAATGGAATATAATATTTAATATATCTAATAAATCATAGTTATAGATATCACAACATTTAGTTTAAACATTAAATATTATTCTTTTTAATTTTTTTAATAAACGCACGCTTCATTAATTTCGTCTTATTTGACAGTATATATGGCAATTATTAATTTTGTTATTTGTATCAATGGCGTACTTCAAGAATTACGCCTCTGGTCGCAGTTTGAAGACAACTGATGACTTCAGGAAAATGATTTTGCTTTTCACACATTTCTCAATTAGAGCAACAATTATTTCCACAGTGTTTATATTAATGTATGTTTCTAAAGTATAATGAGAGATATATAACTGTGAATGCAAACGCTAAATATCTGTTAATATTTCTGTATAAATAACCGCGGGATGAAGTAACAAGACACATTTTGACTCGGGTTGTTGACCTACGTCGATCGCTGACTCAACATTATTATATCAAGGGAAGACAAGTTAGTAACTAGAGACGAAAAAGGGATAGAATGAGGGAATCGAGGGAGGGGACGAGGAATGTGATAACTATGCATTCGACGACGAAGCAATTTTAACTGACGGCCAATGGCGACCGGCTGTCTACTGCGATGAAAATAAAATAATGCGTTTAAAGCGAAGAACTCGTATCAGATGTAAACAAGGACAGAAAATATTCAAGAAAGAATCCATATGCTAAGTAGTGAATGAAATGGACTGCTTCAAGAAATTTCGTGTATGACGTCGCAAATCTTCTCTCGATGAACACAGGATATGACTGTTAATTGGTTCACTGACTGGATGATAAGGAATGTAAGAAATGTTTTAGATATTGCGTCTTTCTCCGTTTCGTGGTGATTGGCTTGGACGTCTTTCTGGTCCGCCTGCAAAGATCCCTCTGAACTTTGTGCAGCGTAATTTGGCTTAATTGTAAACAGAAGCAGAACAGAATCTTGTCAACGGCGACTGCAAGGCCGCTATCCGGCAGCCAGCCTGGCTCCCGAGGACCCATCGCGATGACCCCAGCGCAGCCGCTCGATCAGTCGAGGGAGTGGGAAGAAGAAGACAGCGCCTCAGCACCACATGCGTTGGTTCATCAGAGAAATCAAGTCAACTCATTAAGTGAATTTTGTACTTAAAAAATTTGATTTGTTTATTTATTTATAGACAATTAACATATACTATGCATGGATATGTTATACATAACCATTTATATCTCACAAGGTAAATAATTACCCGAGTGTGGAAACTAAACTAAACAATGCATTCAGTGTTTTTACAGTAACAGTTATAAGAGTATTGTTGTAAAAGAAGAGGAAAAACATCCAAAATAACAAAACTAATACCACAATACTAATGAAAATTATGAATTATTAAAAAATTAAAAACGTCAGAAATACATAAATATAAAATATAATCCATACATATAACTTAAAATTACGAAGAAGTGTCCAAAGTTCAAACAGAAATATACTAAATATACTAAAGATGTCAAAATTTAATTTAAAAAATATTGATTTTTGAAATATTACGCAAGTACATGCTGGTGATGGGTGATGAAATTTTTAAGGTCTTATTTTACATTTTAAATATCATTGCATAATGATTTTTCTTACTGCAGAGAAATCTAATTCGAAACTCATGGTACTATTAAAAAGTTTCGAATTAAAGAATTTCGAGTTACCGAGATGTTACTTAATTGTTTTCTTCCAATATACGAACAGTACACTCTTTTAAAATTCTTAATTGTTTTCCTTAATTATTAACTGCGACATAACCCGAAAAATGTTTTCGCCTTCAGTACTTGTGCACTCACTTTATTCAACTCTTTCCTTTAAACCTGATCTTTATGTTGTCCTCATTATCGAACAGTGTTGTCCTTTCTTCTCTTCTCCCCCTCCAGCGGGACCACATTAGTACTTTGTTGTGATGGGACTCGATTATTATGATCGCCACATTTTATGAAACTCTCTTTGCTGTGAACTTGACGTTTGTTTACCTATCTTGTATAGCTAATCGTCAACTATTGAAGGACTACCGTTCAATGTCTTCAGTACCAAGATGAAAAACTTCTCATACTTGTCGCCTTCATCTTTAGTTTCCATGTATGAGTAGAATATTGGAACTATTTGCTTGTATTTGTTGATATTCAACAGTTTTTGATTGTTTGTTCGTCAGCATATGGAACTGCATGTACTACGTACTGAAAATTGCGTTTGCTTCCTTTGTGCGTATGGATAGATTAAATGCAGAAAAAATAGTGTTACAATCTAATTCTTTTATAAAAACATTGGTCTAATTTTTTGATTTCACGTTATATAAGAGAGCGCTTCTAATTAGTTCGAATTCCTAGTACTGCTTGCACAATTTTTTATTTATCTTTTGTGTCTGCCATCTGAGAACAAATGGGTATAGCTTTCGAATAAAAACTATAATGCAATAAGTAATCTTAGTATGGTAGTTGATTACTTTTCTCCATGTTTACCACGTTCGTATTCCCAGTTTCGCCTTCTGTTACTCTTAATAACACTCAAACGGCCTTCGGTGCTCCCACATGCCGTGCTTTGTCAGCATTGATGGCGATGAAATATATTAAGCGTTGGATATCCGTTGCAGAAAGCAAATCAATTTACTGCTTCTTTTTTGAAACTCAACATGGAATTTCAAGGTACAAACTTTGTTTACTTTTTGTGCGAGAAGGGCGAAAATGGTTTATTGAATTGGTTGAGGGACGCCTAATTACATTCAACTGAGAGTTTGGTATGGACTTACATATTCTGTGATGAAAAGGAGGGAACACTTGTGGAAAACCTACCATTAGTTATAGAGGATTTTTGGTATTGGTAAAATGGACTGAACATGGTTTTATCGGATTGGAGAGGGTGGATGCAGAATTTTGTCATATTGAATTAAGTATTGAATTGCATTCGCTATTTGAGTGAAAATGTAGACGTATAAAGTAATGTTGTTTTCAGACATGTGCCTGGGAATTAATTGAGTATTAATTAAATTTTCAATCAACCAGGGAGTACTTTCAGCTCACGCAAAAGTATGTCGTGATTGTTGTAACCCTTGTAGATCAATGTTTATTCAACGCATATTTATTTACAGAATAAATATGAAATATTCAGTTGACTAAACGAAAATTGCCAAATACATTTTTAATGCATGCAACAGCAATGATTGTCTCTGACTTCTTATCCACACAATGAGGATCTTAATTTTCTAACTAAAATTCAAGGAAATAAAACTAATTTGAAGTATTGATAATTTCATCGTTTCAAAATTCTTAATACAATTTTGTAAAGTACAGTCTCGACTTCTGTGTAGTGGTAACGTTTTCTCGTAACTGCTGTTGAGTGGATGAGGATTTGATCCCGGAAACCAGGTGAAGTTTACAATTGTAGTTTTCCTTCACCTACTACTGATATTGGTACCTTACATTCCCCAGCAACTCAACATCTAATTCTTAATTTGGTGGAAGAACATGTATGGTGTACTGAAATGTGTAGAAATTTACCGAAGATGGTTCACTATTTTAATGTACATTAAAAGGAATTTACATTTTCTAAATACACTGTTGGCTATTAAAATTGCTAGTCCGTGAAAGCGGTACGTAACAAACCTTAAATTTTCATGAAAGTACAACATGAAAAGATCAGCAAATTCAATGCATGCGCGCAATTCCGATAACAGCAACGCCATCTGCAATCTGAAGGTATGAAGAAGAGATGGTTGCAGTTCGGGTTTCTCATTCAAATGACGCATTCGTAGTTGTCTCTCCAATTAATATTCTAATTTTTATCATTTACGTTTATTCGATTTTTTTAAGAATAGAAATTGGGTACCCCGTAACGACTTTGCAATTGACTAATTAGTAAGACAAAAATTATTTTTTTCGAGGAATACTGGTTTTATTGAAAAATGAAAAATCGCCAGTTACGCATTTGCGGATTCGCACGTTCAATTTCAGGAAGCTGAAGTTGTTTGGAAAAAAAGGATAAAAAGCTATACACATCCGTTCTTATATATTAAATATAAAGAATTAGAAACTTGAATGGCATGTATGTAATGAACAAGGAAGCCAGTGTGCTGGGCTATTCATATACTCTCCCGAAGAGGAAGAGGTGAGGTTCAATGCCTTCACTTTAACAGGAAGAAAGTGCAGGAGGTGTGGAATGGGTTCTCGTGTATTATACCCGGACCAGTAAATGTTCCTACTTTATTGATTTTTATATCATGTTGACTCATTTATTGTACATATTTGCATGCAGTTGTATTACATCTGTGGACGTCAGATAAACTGGTAGAATAACCTAAAAGTAAAAGATACATGGAAAGAAACTGCGTCGTATTGTATTTTGTACTTAGATGTTAAAATGACGTACCACCTCGAGATAAGCGTCACATAACCTCACCGCTTCATTAGAATTAGTAGCTTCATTGAATGAGTCTTCTGTGTTGACGTCACTGGCGGGCCTTCGCTGAATGTGATGAATGTAGGTCGTTCACTTGAGTGACGAACGCAAAGATAATTGTAATGAAACTCAAAGATCTTCTGGACCTTCTGCGGCACTATACCTAGAACAGAGACAAAAATTCCAGACAGAACTAAGAAAAATACTTATAAGACAAGACCAACCTAACTAGATAATGAGGCAAGACTATGATAGTTTCCAAACCTTGACATTAGAAATCACAAAGAAGAGACAGCAATACTGATCATACAGACATACTAAAACCCTCAACCTAAAATCTCCAAACTTGACAACACCAAACCCAACTTGCAACAAAAACAAAGAAGAGATTACAACGAAAGAATGGGAGAAGAAAGCCCACACCACAAGAAGAAGGATATGTAATGCAACCAAAGCTAGACAGTAAAGCCCACCTTCCTGCCCGAGGATAGGGACGGGCACTCAGCTGGGCGAAATTCGGATCCAAGAAGATGAATTCGTTCTGCTGAGTGAAAGAGAGGTGTATCATCAACTCAAGACACACGCATAATTAAAAACACCACTCAATACAAGTCACACACACAAAATAAACCACACAGCACACCCATCTAAATACATGAAGTACACGTGCAAGGAGAAGAGCACGAAGAATACGACACAACGACTCCAGTTAAAGAAGTTCTTAGGTATGGAGTCTACACACACATATTCAAATTGAAAAAAAAAATTGAATTGGACCTTCTTCGGGATATTTGTATGGTTGAACCTATTCTGGCAAAGGTCTTGTTTCATTTTGTTGTCCCATGAACTTCCTTCTGGATGGACAATACTAATACTCAGGCATAGGTTTTGTTTCATTTTGTTATTCCATGAACTTCCTTCTGGATGGACAATAGGTCTACTTCCATGGAGAATTATTTTCATTATTATTACTGTTATCATTATATTAATATTGTGACGTCCTCAATATAAAGATGGGAATTTCTTTGTGTATACTTCTTGTGACTGTACCATCTCTGCCAATTTTGTAAAAAGCATTTCCTTTACCGTATCTATTGAATGCCGCCTCCCATCCGGCTTTTTGAGTTCAAGTCTTGGACTTTCAACCTACGATTTATCTTGCTTTACTGGTCAGGAATCAATGCCCGACTCCATCTTGTTCTGCCGTAGACACTTTCTCCCTCAATTCCCCAAGGTTTGTGACGTTACACTACCATTATTTCAGAATGATTTTCTTCTTCTCTATACTTTAGAGAAAACGTATTCATCAAGATTCACTAAGAATATAGTTTGATGCCTTTCCACAAACGAATTTTTAAAAAAACACGGAAAACTAACAGTTCTGAGTGATCTCCAAAGGCAGTTGCGCCGCTACACAACTAGTCAAATAGCAAGCGTATTTCTGCGATGCAGCTATCTTGCAGCAGTTGTTCAACTGAGAAACCTAGTTTAATAGGAAACTGAAAGGGAGCACTTTTGACATACGTAGAAAAGATTTCGCGTGATGACATACGTAGAAAAGACGCGCGGCATTTCTGTTGGACACATATTCTGCGTAGTATCTTTCATAGATTTGTTTGTTTATCTTCCTCTTTTCGGTACCCTGACCTCACACCTATCCGCTAAAAGATTTCATCCTGATCCTTCTTGCGCATCTTATTTCATCTTTATCAAGGAGTTTGCTCAATATTTTTCTACGTCTTCTGCACATATTATAGTTGACATTCAAGCAATTCATATAACATTTTCCAAAATTGGTTTATTAGCATTGAGGCATTCTTTGTAATGCATGGAATCTAGCAAGTAGATAGTTAGCCTAGATGAAGTGTTGAAGGTTTGATCGCAATACAAAAAACACTGAAAGAAACACGATCTTATCATTTCTTGGCACACATTTAATTGTGTTGTGTTAAATGTCACCTTTTTATATAAATTGCTAAATAGTAAATTAGACTCGTTTGATTTAGAGAAGAGCGGAATTCCGCTGTCTTTTCTACGTATGTCAAAAGTGCTCCCTTTCAGTTTCCTATTAAACTAGGTTTCTCAGTTGAACAACTGCTGCAAGATAGCTGCATCGCAGAAATACGCTTGCTATTTGACTAGTTGTGTAGCGGCGCAACTGCCTTTGGAGATCACTCAGAACTGTTAGTTTTCCGTGTTTTTTTAAAAATTCGTTTGTGGAAAGGCATCAAACTATATTCTTAGTGAGATTGGGTCCCTTTCGTGAGTATTAAAGTGCATATTAACAACACGAACGAGTGTTATGCTGTAATTCATTTGACTTTCTTTGTAAAGTTATTTTTGTGTGTGTAGAAATATTGGGTATTTTTGCAAGGATCTTAAGATATATCCAAATCCAACCATTCAGATAGAAATAGTGTCTCTCGTTCGTTTTTGACATGGTTATGTTTTTGGCTTCTTTCTTCCAATCTCTCAACCTTGCTCTGTCACTACTCTCACCCCTCACAACGTATTATTTACAATGGACAACACAAACACTCGTCTGAACAATTCCCAAGCACAGAGTTGCACCACAAAATGTTACGCTACTAGAGTCTGGCAGCCTATATTTGAGCGAAGATTTTGCCCAAATTAGAAAATATTACCTAGGTCCATTGTTCCCGAACCTAGAGGGTATCAGGAAGGTTAAGATCAGCACCTTGGTACCCTTCAGCGAGGCCTTGGGTTGGAGTACCCTATCTGTATTAAGGGGTACAAAGGACCTTTTAGGCCTGTCCGGGTTTCTGTCCACAAAAGGGCCCACCCAAATTTATAATATAATCTAACAGCTGCCCTAGTCTAATAGCTTCCGTTTGGTCCAATGTACGACAGTGCTATTATGGTCTAATGAGGACCCAACAGACCCCTGGAGATCGCGGAAAGTAAAACTCCGCAATATCTTTCCCCTCTTTTCCCCTGGGACAAGCTAATTCCTACAAATTTCTAAGTAAACATCGTGTTTCGCTGATGTCTTGATTTATGAATTAGTTCGTATTTATGAATTAGTTTTAAGATATCCTCACTTTTTAAACATTTTTACTTAAGTCATTATTTAACACTTATGTTTCGAAATGAACCTGCAGGTGGCCTGTCAGATGCAACTGGACTGAGCAGGCGCCTCTTGCGTGCGAATGCGACGCGCGCTTGCGCAGTTCGGCAGAATTGACGTTCCCGCCTTGAAGATATAGTAAAATATCTTCAGTAGGCGGCTGAAGGCCGTTGTGAAAACAGCGAACGTATCCAAGCTGCAACTCCCTCGCAAAAAGGTGGTTTAAAATTACCCCACCAGATATCTCCAGCGACCGGGCACACGACAGGCCAGCAAAATAAATTCAGAATTCTTGCATCAGAGAGCGTGGCTGTCGCTAGACCTTGACAGTCGAATGACGAACTTTCATCTGTTTTAGGCTGCTTCTTTTACGAGAAACGAGCTCGAGGAAGAAAATACGTATTGTATTCTCATAAAATTCGTTTTATGCTAATTTTTTCATATTAAAACATATCTGGAATTCACATTGTAAATAGTGTGAATTATATCTTAATTTCAAGTTATTATTAGCAGAGGAATCAAAGCTTCCGAACAATGAAATCTTATTTTTTATAAGCTCCAATGCGATTGATTCTACTTCAACAATAGGTGTATTTTTTAATGAAGTGATCTTCCTTGCATTCACACTTGTGAAGACGCTGTTCCTAGGAGCCGGCTGATTTTACTCTGTTTTGTGCGAACACTTATTAATATTATTAATCAAAATCAAGGTAGTAGATCTTCCTTCATATTTACAATCTTCCTGAAATGGATGTGCTGACAGGACTTCTTCGACTGTCTGTAGTACAGTGAATAGGGTTTTTTTCAAGACTGCGGTTTTGTATGGCGTTGTTGGGAATATAAATTTAATTTCTTTGTTACTCATAGTTTGTTCGAATGTTGTTTCGAAAATATTCGCTGACCATGAAGAAATGTACCTATTTTCGAATAACTTTATACTATACGATGTTATAAAGTGTAAAACATCTTATGATGGTGATGTTGATGAGAAATCTCTAGTGTGCTATGTATTGTATTAATGTTGATGGCAGAATATTTAACTCTAGATGAAATTCTCGACGTTCCACGACTTAAAGAAAAGGGAAATGACCTCATTCTTTCCTCGCATAGTTTCCTCACCAAACTTTTATGTAAGAAAGGTCGTGCAATTTTATTTTGTAGATGTATTTAATTTTAATACTTGTGTAAAGAGTATTTAGAAATCCACAAAAATAAGACATAGCTATAAAATTAACGAATACCCAGATTTATATCATGTACTTAGAAGGAAATTTTATATGCTTTCACAGAATGACCATCCACTTTAACTGATTACTTCGATTTTCGAAATATTCGCGAGATAAATGGGAAAATGCATAAATGGGAAACATATGGAGATGTTTATTTTTTCTAAATCTGATGTTGACAATAATTCTCCTCTTTAGAAGATCAGGTTTGTAAAATTTCATTGAGTCTGGGGTATGTCTTTAAATTGGTTTAATAGACAAATATCGTGACACTTTTAAAATACATCTTTTGGGAATTTGTGTATGTATATTTATAGTTGAAGAACAATAAGTAACACGAGTTCCCTCGGTACAATACTTTGGTGGTATCTATAATCTTACTCCTTTTATTTTGTCTCATTTCTTGGTGAGAAAATACTTTGTTGAATATTACACAGAGAATTGAAATAATTACTTTTGATTCAGTTGACATCATTAAGATTGTTTTGGTTTGATCCACGTGTGTTCCTTCAGGGAAAGTGAAATTCATTCTGTAGCCTATTTCTGAATGTGGACTACGTTACTTCGTGACACAACAAATTGACAAATATTTGAAAATTGCTTAAAAATAGGCTTCCCATGATATGATATGACCTGACCTGAAATTATGTAACTGGAATAACAAGAAAGAAAGGAGAAATCGGGGTGAATCAACAGTGTGACACATTAAGAGGCTGATCTAAATTCGCAGCGTCATATGGAGAAACGCGCGTTTGTATCTTCTTCGTGGAGTCTGGAACATCGCTAATGGAGGGAATCCCTACACCCTTTATTTCGCTCACCGTGGTCAGTGACATTTTTTTATTACCTTCTCGTTTTATTTGAAAGGTTACCTCTGAATTTCAGTTCATGAAAAGTATTTCGGGTCGCACGCTCTTGGTGACGCCATTCAGGATGATAGGGTGGATTGAGAGATGTAATCACGATCACAAATTGTCGAACTGACAACCCTTCGACTAGGTGACTCGCTTACCTCTAAACCAAGTCTGCAGTTAGTCACATGTAAACCTATTAATATTAACTCAGTGGTAGCTGTTTAATTTCTATAAAGTTATTCTTACTCATAGTTTGAATCGCGTGCTATAATGGAACTGGTGATGTGTTTGGAGAAAGAAGTGTATCATTCACAAAATGACAGTGAAAGTCTCTTCAATCGTACTGAGAAAGATTGTTTCAGGACCAGGCTCGTAGCCAGAGGAAGCTTCAAGTTTATCATAAATTATAATGGAAGTATTTGAACAGTATAAAATATTGTTAATTTACAATTTATTATCTATTTAACGAAGTGAAATAAATTTAGAATATCGAGTTTGTTATCGATAATTTGGCCCGTCGTCAATAAAAAATAGACTTATTCTGTAGAATTATGTAGTATAATAATATTTTATGATAATTAATAGGTATTAGTGTCATTTAATCGGTATAGTTTATTTTAATATGAATCTCTCAAAATTTGTAAAGGAATGAGAGATTTATTCTTTATTTCTTTTTCAATGATAAAGAAATATTTTTCTGCTTTTTTGACAATAAAATTTACTATACTACTATAATTGATAAAGAATTATTACTATTGCAGTACCATAAAGTAAATTTAGTTTTGTATAATTGTTGCTTCATTAAATAACTGTTTATTTCAATTGAAATTAAAATTATTCAGAAACAGATGCCAGGCTGTCTAAAGTTGTAATATAGTATGTACGAGGAAAATGTTTGAGAATCTCGTTAATTAGGAAACTCGTAATTCTGAAGAGAGATTATCCGATCTGTATCCGCTCCCGTTTGAACCCTTGAGTTGGAAGTTGGAGAAATTTCATGTAGTGCGTATTATCTTCGAAAGAGGAATTAATCCCTTACGATGGCATCGTAGTCCTCCTCGTTGACGCGATATTGCATCAGACGGAGGCGCGTGCGGTGCGTCGTAGAATCGTTGCATCGGGCGGACGTGCGCCTGCTTGGTTGCCAGTCGCCCTTGTCGAACTCTGACCTCAACTCAACTGCCCTCCAATTTCTTTTCGGTCTGGTGGCCTTCCGTGTTTACACTTTTTTTAATTCGTGAAGAGCAACGCTTGTTCCAAATAATTATTCACTCTCATGAGGAGTTTCCCAAGTTTCAAGTTAATCAGAGCAATCCAAATATTTTGATTTAAAATCTCTATAAAATCTGTCATAGACAAACGTTTCGTGAAACACGTTTCGTTTGGTAATGAAACCCCGTCGCATGAAACCGAGTTTCTTATAACATAATTTTTTGTTTCAAAAATAATAAAAGATTAAGCTAATACCAAGATTTCTCTGTAAACTACAAATTTTTTCTCGCGGACCACAACCAGCGGTTGGCTATCGCTAACTTTGTCAAAGCAAAATTTCTCTCTAATCTCTTAATATTACTTTCACGGATACTTCCCCATCGCTTCTTCTGGGTTTATTCGAACTGAATTCTTGCTTTCGAATTCATTTTTAGCTTAATTTCAACTCTTCATTTCTTACTAAAAACTAATAGAATCATCGCGTTGCCCGTATTCGCTCCTTAGTGAACGTTGTTGCTTTTCAACACTCATTTGCATAACATTGAGGAATGATGTATGTCGTTCTCGTCCCAATAGCTTGATTGTTTCAATGTATGTGTTTTTTAATATTATTATTATTGTCGTTGTTGTTTAAACTTGTTGGTAGGTTTTAGTATTCGAAAACGTTGAATGTGACAATTGTTTTCAGGTTTTCTAATTAGACTTCATTTCGGACTGTCGCCTTGCTGGGCTTTTGTAATTATATTCATTTTTCATTCCATTCTATATTGAAGGAAATGTATGTAATTGAAAAATGGTCTCCCCAGGCCTCGATAAACTGTATCCCACAGATTTCACAATTAATTCAGTGTCGTGTATTACATTCCATCGACAACTCAAGGAAGAATTTGTACATTTGAAGAGATTGATTGTGGTCTGGAATGTTGCCCTATTTTAGGACTTTTCTATGACTGCATCGTTTACTTTTTTATTTACCAATATTAAAAACTTTACTTCTCTGGACCTACATTAAAAACTATTTTCCAGGAAAAAGGAGAGAGCACGAAACTCATTTCATAGTTTTGAAGAATTCTGTAAGAAGTCAAAGAGTGAAATGTAACCTAGTAAACATGCTAATATTATACTCTCTTCATTAGTAGATAGACGAACATTACAATTTCAGAGCACTATAAAATAATGGAATGGAAAATGTAGCTGAGAACGTGGCTGAATTCATTCTTTGTCATTTCGTGTGACTGTTTCGCAACAATTGTAGGTGTTGTGTTATGTACTTGTGATGTAATTCATGCCAACACACGTTTAGAGATACATCATATGCCCGTGATTGGAAAGTAAATAATGTCATGCAAATGTTTTTATCATTTATAGTTCATATTCAGATTCGAGAAACATGTATAGTATATTTCATCTTATTACTTTACTATGTGTGTGAGAATACAGTGTAACATGGTACGGTGTTAGACTACAGCCAACAATTGTTGCTACTAGCGAAGATTTATGAATGAATTTAGTGAAGAAAATCTTGAGTATTCAAATATCCTTGAATTTATTTATATATTCTTTTTCCACAACATTCAACTCCCGTTTTAATTATACGTCCGGGACGCTTTTGGAATATGTTCGTAGTATCAGTGTTGTCGTCTGAAGATGTGGGACATTAAGGAAATTCTGTGGTTTGTTTGTCTGGAGTTTTTTTTTAAAGGAACGAGGAGGACAGTTCATTGATAGACCTCTACACTCTCGCTGAGTCAACGCAAGATACTGCCAGCATGAGTGGAGACCTCACCTCACCACGACTCGACTCGCCATGACTTCCCCGGGAGTCAGTATTTCTGACATGTGTCAAAAAACATTTTACTTCTCATCTTCCTTGTGGACCTTTCTCTCATTCTTGAAGTTAGTTGCGCGATTTTACCTTGTAGGTTTCCCGCCGACATTTCATTTGAGGTGGTGAATACGAACTACATTAGAGATTAAAATAATTTTAATCGCCTCTAATGTTAGTCCTCATCAGAAGTTTATTTCTGATCCCCATACTGTTTTGGTCTTCGTAGTCTCAGTAGGGTAATAGCATTCGTACTCAATAATGCACCAATGCTTGACTTAGGGTTTTATAACCAAATAACAAGGTTAGGACACTTTTTGCGTCGGTTTCATGCAATATTTAATGATTACTGGATCAGAAAAGGTGTGCATTTTATTCATTTTATGTCGGGAAAGAAGCAATAAGAGTGATCGTTGAATCAGTGGGTTTGGACATACGTCTGAGTGACAGTAATACAATGTATTGCCTCGAAGAAATGTTATATTAATGATTTTTCGTCAAAATATGATTAGCAAGCGTGAAATTTCTTACGTTATCTTCATTATTAGGGTGTAAACCTCGTGAATTGCAGTTTTAATCGTCGGATTTCTGTAGCTATGAAGGTATGAGAGGGTATAGGCTACCACGGATGGGTTTTGAGGGTAAGCATAATGGGACGGAGTGTTATTGAGACTACCTGAGATAACACAGAAAGTCCGCATTTGTAAGAATATATTACAACTCTGGAAATGGTACCTTTCGTCACGTGCTTTGATATGCTGAAAGACTCTCAAGAGTTAAGAAAAAGCTCAGACCCTATCTGCTATCTAGACAGTCGCATTGTTCAGTTTTATCAACTCATTCAAAGTAGATACGCCGAACCCCAGCCCAAGCATGTAGAAACATGCATAAACTTGTCTTCTGTAGTTGCACACGGGGGTGGGGAGTCAATGTACTGATTTTGCTTTAAACAATGTCACTGCTGATATCGAACCATGCATATCCTTGCAAATCAAATGGATATCCACAACGTCGAGTCTATGAATAATTTCTTACGAAGTACCAGTATTTCAGTTTTTAATTTTTAACTTAAGAACGAAACATTAAAAAACACCTACATATAGTGAAAGTTAGTAACGTGACTTGTGCAGGTGGGTAGTGTGGTACGTATTCTAGCTTGTGGGTACATGTGCTAGTGTGCGAGATAATGAATAGTCTGTGGAGCGTGTTACCTATCCAAAACCTTCCTGTGGGTATCCGCGATGTAGATATCTGTCATTCGTCCGACCTTGTGAAAGAACACTGTTATTGGATTATCCCTTCTTTCTTCCTAATAGAGAATTGCAAATGCTACTAGTTGATATCTGTTTCATCTTACACAAAAATTATAAATAAGTACATTAAATAAATAGTATTATGTCATTCGCCGAAACAGTAATACCACTGTCTAATATCATATAGTCGCGACGTACTGTAAAATTCCCAATGCTGGCCTTGCAACTGGCGACTGTGGCACCTCTATCCTCCGGCGAGTATCACTAACTCACCACAATGTTCCGCTCAACATGATGATAATCATCCACAACTAACTGGATTACATGTAGTGATATACGCTCACCACGTGAAGGCGCCACTGCGCTGTGCTGCAAGTTTTTGCCTTTATTGTCGCGACTGCATGATACTATTAAACTGAGTAGAAGTATTAGTCCTTATTTGACATCCTAAATTTTGTATGGAAAGGGCATTGCAGTATTTTGTTCCGGTCGCCTGTGAAGAGCAAATGAGACTACACACACCATGCAAGTGCCCTCGCTGCATCTATAATGAATGAAACTGCAAAGGGGTTCAAGGCTAGTCGAGTGCGTTTGTGTGTGTGCGGGGACAGTGAGGGGCGTGTGAGCGACGCGACGGGGCCACGAATCTGGAAAGCGGCGGCTGGAGCGCTGGAGCGCGACGCCCCGAGGCGCCCGCAGATAGCGACATGTGGGTCAGTGGAAGACTCCGCTACGCGCCACCTCCGGCCTCCAACCCTCTCTCCTCCTGAGACTTCTCCGTCATATGACCAACACTTTTTGTTGTTGTAATTTTCATTTGTTATTGAATGGCAAGGAAGCGTTTTCACTAATCATGGTGCATCGAAGACCTAAATTATGTCGTCTTGGACATCGAACACTGTACCTTTTAAATTGTTACGTTTTCGCCTTTGGTTGTCTTTCGACGTATTTTGACAAATTTTCTACCGGCTGTTCTAAATTACTAGTCATAGTTTATGATCGTGCTTTATTTTCATATGCAATTATCATTAGGAAAATATTTCATTGGGTATTTTTGTACTTTAAATGTTTTTGCCGAGTTTCTTCCCATGAAAACTTTACTGTATGCATTTTTGAAATAAATGAATCTAATGATTTGTTTTCTGAAATGTGTTTCATGACATTCACTTCTTGATATTTTCCAGTTTAACTCTTATTTATTAAATTCTATTAATATGTAATGTTCAAGTAAACATGTGTTGTAGCGGGTTGTTTTTATTCCTCTATAACTTCAAGTTTAACATGTTGGATGTCTTCAATATTTCTGGAACAAAAAATTTAATGGAATAACTCATAATATAATTGTTATTGCGTTGTATAAATGACGATTGAATCAAGCTCCAAAAACTGTTCTCTGTGTGTGCTGAAATCTCTCCTGCGTGTGCTTAAATTTTACCCTTTATAACTAATTAGTTATATGATCTTGAAACTTTTTGAGCTGGAGTAAGTTACTTTCACCAGAGCAAACTTTGTCCAAAAAGGAAAGTTAAACAATTTCCTACACAAATGAAGCGTAGTTCGATTATTCAAAGTGATTATTCGATTCCTAACTGTTGCTATGACTTTGAGGGACCATTGGGGTCTCGGGAAAAATTTAAAACCCAACAATAAGAATCATCCATCATCAATTTTTCTTTCACAAAACAAGAGTATAGATTTTTAGGGGGCGGGGGTATGAAATACGGGTATACTTGCGGCATAAAAATACACGAAAACTGTAATTAGTATTTAGCAATGGTAAAATAATTTATTGATTTTTTTTTATTTTGGAAATATTTATGTATTACGAAAAATATTTAAGAAATAATTTTTGTTGAAAATATTTTTAATATGGGTGTATATCTACCTCTTTTCAAGACTTTTACTGGTCTCGATGCCTTTAAAATCTTGGCCCTTGGCCCTTGGTCAGTACCCGCCAGACCTAAGCGTACAATCGATACAGTTCTATGAAGCATTTGGGCCATGGATGCTTTTCTTATATTTGTTGGATCAGAAATATTCTGTTTTTCGAGAGAGTTCGTTTTCTGATATCGAGGGAAGAATTGTTAGCTTCTGTCGAATGCGGTTTTCATACAGAGTACCCGGATCGTAGTTTTAATGCGATTATTTAGATCATCCTCGTACCTCAACTGATAATAGACCTTGTCCTTCCTTCCCTCTCTTTACTCTTCTAAATGGCCTTGTGATAATATGAAGGTCTGGAGACTTGAACGAGCATAAGGTGTCCCCAATTCAAACTTTCACTGTAATACGAAACAAATAAATTTGGACTGTTATCTTCACAATTTCGCGTTTACGATATGAAATTCGATTAAAACATGATGAAATATCGGTATCAGAGTTCTCTCATTCATTTCTTCCATATCAGGGAAACTGGATGAAAAGTAGAGCACTCTAATGCAGATAAATTCTGCAACATACGCTGCAGTGTGAAGACCGCGGGAGCTAGTAGTTTCTAGACTACTCACAGACAGCGCGAACTGCAGCTTGGGCGCGGCAAGTAATGTCGGCGCCGTGCTACGTCAGCGAGCACTAAAAGGAGGCGGGCGGCGGCCGCTTATAAGCTGCGACGCGTGCAGCGGCAGACAGACCACAACCGAGGCTCTTCAGTAAAACGGACCACCCATCGGAACCAGATCTCGCCGCAACTTACGTCATGACAGAACTTCGACTCAGCGCTACAACGCATTTAGTATGGTCCAAAACTTGCGGTCATTTTATTAAATGTTTTACCGAACTTAGACGATGCTTTCTTATAAAAGACTCAGTTCAAGAAAAAATTAATGTTTCCTGTGTCTGAGTTTTAAAATTAAATTTTAAATTAATTTATTTGATTTTAATTAAAAGTATGCTCTTGAAAGATTAAAAGTTTTAATCATTTACTTAATTATTTATTGATGTAAACTGTAAAAAGAATCAGTTGTGTAATATGGAAAGTGGCAAATGGTTTGCTTTTTTACCATTTAAAAGAAAGCGCTGTTATATGCTGAAGGAAATTTGTATTTTATTTTTCTGAAGGATCTTTCAAATGACTCAAACGCATCTCAGTGGTCGGTGTCTTCAATGGCAGTATTGACAGTCTCCGGAAAGCGACTGGATTGTACCCAATCTCATTATGATTAGTTGATTAACCCCTGGTTGCGTTATCATCTGAAGGTAACACGGTCGGAGTATCACCCAACTTGTTTTGCAATGATCGTGTACGGACTGGAGGACGAAGTAACCCGTGTCGGATGTTTCCCATGCTTTATGGGTGGCCTCTGTCGACGGGAATAATCAAAGCATGCCATTACCACTGATTGAACAACTCCACTGCTCGTAATTCATCACCAATGTAGTGACAATCGCCGCGCGCGTCAGTCACCCTTAACGTTTCCGCCCCCCTCCACCCCCCCTCTAAAATAGCTTCGAGGAGAAAAATTAAACGAGAGCCTTAAGCATGCCTTAAAAAGAAGAAGAAGAAGCAAAATGTTAAGCAATGAGCATTCCTGGACCCGTCGAACTGAAGCCTCGTAGAGAGATGGAAACAACTGGCGCTTATAAAATATAGCGAACTGGTGCTTATAAAATACTTAGAAAGAAGAAATAAAGAATAATTTGCTCAAATATAATTTTTATGCTTTAAACGTACTTTGCGGGAAATTTCGGCAGCTCATTAGAATTGTATAAAAATGCATTGTCAAAATTAAATTATTAATGCCATGTTTATTTATTTCAATTCTTCAAGTTTTCCAGGTTCGAATAAAAATCTATATGGAGTAGTTCAGTAAGATGTTTACCCATCACATAAATGGATTATCATCAATGTACAATTTTCACTTACAAGTTGCAACTTGGGGCTAATAATTTTGCATATTCAAAATGATTTTAACTTATTTTGCTGAAGAGATATTTACAATTCCATTGTTTTATTAATGTTAATCTGTTTTTGCAGCCCAACTATAAAGCCCTAGAAAAGCCTAATACGATATAACATTTATTGAATTCCAGTGAACAGCATTGCCAATATTTAAATATTCATAAAAGCATTGCCAATATTTAAATATTTAGCCTTGCTGGTGGACTTCACCCTGATTCCAGGTATTCTCTTCCCATTATCTGGAAGTGCCTTTTTAAGTATCAGTTTAGGAGATATTTTAGGTGAACATTCTTATTAAATCATTCTGTAAGATGCAATAGAGTGTTTACACCTACTCAGAGTTGGAGAACTATTGTTTTTTTCTCTCAAAAATTGAAGCTTTTTTTCTCCTTAGAAATAAATAACTATTAAATTTGTATGCTTTATGTTGAGTATGTAGAAGAAATTACAAAATGAAAATTAAAGAAGTGGTCTTGGAACGTTTATAACTAGGGCTGAGAACTGCAGTATTGCCGTTAGGCAGTTTTTCTGCAGTAATGTTGTAGGTCATTGACACAGCTCACTTTAAAATCTATTGTCAATCATTTATACTTGTCATAAAGTATATTTATCTTTCTTCCTAAAGGAGTTACTTGAGATATGTTATTCAGCCTCACTTGTATTTTTTCTTAATTGTATAAAATATTACTTATTCTGCATACATTCCAAACTTATCTTGCATTTTTATTGCAGATGGATTTAAAGGGGACCTGCGAATTTGGATTACTTTGCTCCTTCCTCATGCTGTTAAGAGAGTGTACAATTTGCAGAGCAAGCAATTGGTCAAATTGTTTAGTCGGGTACGTTTTCTTGTGTACAAATATTTCATAATACTAACAAACTCCTGTGCTCGAGATGGTGTGCCATTTTAAATCTGGATGTTTTCATACTTTTTTACCATCAATAAAACAAAACAAAAGTAGTAATAATATTAATAATGTTAAACGAGTAATGTATTCCTTAAACTTTGCTAAGCTTTTGATAATTAGAATGATGTGTGTTACACAGCTATGTTGAATAAAAGATATAACTACCATAATATGAGAGTTATTAGATACTTCTTTAATTTGTTTAGTAGTAATAGACTATTTGTTTAACAATGTATCAAACTTAAACCAGGCCTACATTTTAAGCTGAATGATCCTGCTTCTTATTCAAGAATAAAACAAATTCTGTAACCCTTTTAGTTTTTATGGTTATAGGTAACATATATACAGACAAAATCTTATTTTTTTGTATTAGTATGATGTTAGTTTTGATACATCCTTTTGTACGAACTTGGAACAAAAAAACAAAAAAAAAAAAATGGAAATAATATTTCCCCCTGCCATTTTACATTTCAGATTCTGCGTCAGAATCAAGATGACATGCTTGAAGACTTGGAGAAAGGAGATATTTCTGAAACTGTTAGTAAATTTTTCCAAGAAAGTAAACATTGTCGCCCTTCAAAAAATAGTCATTTAACTATTCAGGAGGTAAGTTAAAAGACCAAAATGAACAATATATTTTCAGAATTTATATGATTTTTAAAACTGTTTGAAGTCTGTGGGAGGTAAAGAAAAGAAAATTAGATGTCAGTTATAATATCAGAGCAATTCAGCGTGATGCTTATCGTTGAACTTCTGGAAATACCTCTCTTTGGTTTAATGTAAATGAGATGTTGGGAAATTGAGAATTACTGGGGAATGTGCTTCATTTGATCTATTGACATAACTTTATTGGTGACATAACAATTAGGATTTCTTCGTATTCTCTCTCTCCCTCATTTTGTAATTTTTTATTAGCAACTAATGACAACTTGAGTACACCATTTTAAATATATTGTGGGTTCTGCTCTGAAACTGAAATAATATATGTTTAATTTTTTCGCCTCACTGATTTATAGAAACATTACTTTAAATTTAGTTAAGAGTGCAAAGGCAAATGACAAATTGTTAGAATAAATTATTTTCAGAACAAATAACATGTGTAAATAGATATGGTTGCTGAAGTTTGCTGTGTAGATGACTAGAATTAAATATAACAATTAAATAAGAAAAGTGAGGAGAAAAATATGTGAAGAAACACTATTGGAAAAAAGTCTTTATTCCTTGGTACTTATTTATGTGTATATAAAATAATGTAATGTCAATTTCAGGTTGACATTTTTCTGAGAGAGTTAACACAACTTACCAAGGAAGATGATCAAGTGTGTTTGTTTTCTCAAATCATTGAAAAGTAAGTTCATTTGAAGTTTTCTTTTTAGTAGATATATTATTTTGAGTTGACATTTTCATGGTTTTTCAGATGTACTTCAAATGACATGATGTTTATCATTCGTCTTGTGAAAAATGATCTAAGGATAAATGCTGGAGCCAAACATATGTAAGTGCTTCAAATAGTTTTTGAATAACTTTTCCATAAGAAAAAAATATACTGGTCTCTTTGTTTTAGGAGTAATAAGTCAGACTGAAATGTATCAATGAAATGAGTAATAAGTTTGGAGTAATATGTCCTAGGCATATTGTTGAAATTCTGAACAATAATATTACAATTTTGAAGAAACACATTAATACTTTTGTAGGTGTAATGTATTAATTAATAAACAATGAAATTTTAAAAAACTGATGCAATATTTATGGAGGAATGTTTGTAAAGAAACTGAAACTATTAAATAATAGGATAGAAACTGTTTATTTATTAACTCATTTTTTTTTATCACATATTCTCGTAAAGGACTTCAGTAAAAGTACAGGCACTAAGATCTGCCACATTTGTTTTAAACACAGCACTTATGGTTTTGAATTCCTTAATGTATGATATTCATAAGAATAATTGAAATTTAAGAAAATGACATGTACATTATTGAACTGAATATAAAATTTCATTTTAGAGAAATCTAGTTCCTAATGTTAGTATTCCTTTCTTGTTATTAATTGTTCTTTCCAACAATTGAAGTGTTGATTTAAAGGAATTAAAAACTTAGACAAGATATTGTGTCAGAATAGTCATCTCTCAAAATTTTATCATCATATCCTTTATCACATGTTCCTAAAGTAAAGATATTTTACCACTTAATTTAGCTTGAGATTGACCACCACTATAGATTCCTGGATATTTTGTGACCCGTATTCATTTATATTCTGTTTCATTGACTCTGTACTGTACATAAACAGATATATTCACCACAATTTTGCTGGTAGAGGATATTTTCAAGAGGTTTTTTTTAGTCAATATACATTCAACTGGTTTATATTTCTATGATAATTTGCTCTGCATTAGTGTAACAACTTTCATCACTAATTTTTACCCATTACAGGTGATTTCTTGTAAGGAGCCTACTTGAGGGGCAATTACAATCCATAATTCGCTTTCAAAAATACTTGTGGTGTTTACAGAAACACAAGCTTATTCCTGCATACCTAATTTTGTCATAGGCAATGATTTAAATTTTATTAGTACAAAAGACTTGGAGGAATCTTAGTTTAGAGAACTTGCATAAAATAAATTGTTGTTGTAAAAAATTATGCATGAAATATGTATTATTAATTTTTAAAACTCAATATTTTCGATTAGATAAATGTCCATAAATCATGTATTGTTGAAATTCTCACATTCTCAATCTTTGCATAACTCAATAATGTTGATTTTCACAAACAAAGACATTTTCTAAACAATGTATGATATCAGAAAACAGTAAACTATAACTTCTACAACTAAATTAAGGAAGAATTTTTCTTTTAGTTTGGAAGCCCTCCATCCCAATGCATATCAAGCATTCCAAACATCAAGAGATTTGAATAGTGTTCTAGAAACTATATTTGGTGGAGATACAAAGCAAGATCCTGAGAGTCCCAAGAAACTTAATATTGGTGTTAAAGTTATGACACCAGTATTGCCTATGTTGGTAAGATCATTTTCATTTGTGTATTTTGTTTACTTTCTAACTCAAAAATATTTCTCTCTGACTTAACATATTGAGATGATGAGCTGAAGTTTAGTGAAAAAAATCTACAACATATCAATTTTTTAGGGAAAAGTCAGCCAATATTGTTTTGTTAATAAATTTTCCATGTCCTGCTTATTTTCTCTTCTTTGCAGGCAGAAGCATGCAAGAGTGTTGAACAAGCAATGAAGAAGTGTCCGAATGGAATGTATTCTGAAATCAAATATGATGGTGAGCGAGTACAAGTTCATAAATTGGGATCTGATTTCAAGTTTTTCTCTCGCAGTCTTAAACCAGTAATGCCCCATAAGGTAAACTGAATGTTATGCTCATGTTATATTTTCATTCAATTAAGTACATATAAAATTTGTGGTATGCAGGTCAGAGAATTCCTGGACATAATTCCAAAAGCATTCCCGGGTGGAGAAGATTTGATTCTGGACAGTGAAATCCTAATGATTGACACCAAGACTGGACAGCCCCTACCTTTTGGTACTCTGGGTATACATAAAGTTAGTGGATAAAATATATGTATAATAATAAATTTCTGAAATAAATAAATAAATTTTTGTCAAGAAAGCAGTTGCAAACAGGGTACAACCACAAAGGAAGCAATAAACCAATTTGCTCTCCAGAAACAAGCAAGGGACCATCCCATCAATTCCAATCAAGGCAGAGGTGGATTGAATCGATCTCAAAGAAGTTATTTAACAAATGCATGCAGTTGTTCATAGATAATTTCCTAAAAAGACACAGCTATTAAATGAAGTAAACATTTGAGATTATAATAATAAAACTATTAATGACTATCCCAGCTATAAATAAATCTGCCTCTACTGGTAGAAAAAACTGGAGAAAAGACTGTGCCAGGATGGGACTACAAAGACAATGTGCACAACTGTGTCAGGATTGTGTACATAAATAAACTGTTATAAATAATAAAATCAAGAAGAGCATACATGAAAGAAAATTAATTTAATCAGTATTTAGAAATCTATAGCAACTGTGTGGTATAGTATAAGTGTTGGATATTATAATTTTCATTATTAAAAAGAGAAAAATCTGAATATTTGAGTATGTTATTATTATAATAATCTGGGATGTTTTCAGGAACCTAATAATTTATTAAAGTGATGATAAATTTCAGTTATTAAACATTCATAGTAAACTAAATGTTAATATTGTCTTAAAAAATTGTTTTGTATGAGTGATGATATAATTTTCAGGTTATTTGAGTTTTGAGTTGAATAATTTTAAAAATTAATCAATACTATTTCAGTATCACAATTTTTGTTAATGATGTGGAAAGCTTCTCTAGCGATCAAAATTATTTATTATATTATTGAAGATCTTCCTTTTTCATAAATTATACTTCAGATCTTACTGACTGAAATAAAACTTTATTCCCTTATTCTTTACTCTAGTTAGGGAAATTGTCTTCACTTTTCTCTCATTTTAAATTTCACTTCAGATATGTGTCTTTCACCCTCTTATCTTCTGCTACAGATATGTGATTGAGCTCCGTGATAGCTGACTTCCCTTGCTACCTGTATTGTAGATAGCTCCACTTTCTAATGAATGTTATCAGCATTGTCACAGGACTGATATATCTTATGAACAATACTCTTCAATGTCTTGTTACTCTGTGCTTTCGTTTTCTTTCTTTTTTTTCTGGCTTTCTGCATCTTCAATTTCAGCTTGCTATAATTGATTACAACTTAAGCTGGTTTATGACAATAGCTGGGTCATGGATCTCCTTACTTTTCTCAGAGTCATTGCACGAGGACCTGTGACATTACATTTCTTTAATCATTGTCAATGATTTTTGTTCTGTAGAGAAGATACATTATAAATGAAAAGACAGCTCATTAGAAAACAGATTTTCTTTTCTTTTGTAGTTGCATAATGACATAACATGACATGTTTATAAAAGCCATAGTTTTTTTAATAATTTTTTTGCTAGAGTTGATTTTAAATGTTGTTTCACCAAAAACAAAATTACATAGTCATGTTGTTTTGATTAACATTAAAAATATAATTAAATGAATGAAAATTATTTTTTACACTTCATATGTATATATTCCTTCCATGCTATGCATAGACTACCTATGAGCTATGCATAGACTACCTATGAGTATTTAACAATATAATGTGAGACAAATTTAAAGGATATTGCAGTAAAATGATCATAACATCTATCATTAACAATTATTAAACAATAAAATAACATATTGGGCTTCTTGAAAATATAATAACTCTGTGAAAGGTGGGGTTGATTGAGCTTTTGACTGTCAAATCATAACTGCTCTTCCAAAAGAAGAGAGTCCACTGAAGCCAAAGTGTCGAATCCTTGTCTGAACAATATGGGTTAAATGAGATAACTTACAGTCAGGTGAAAATGGTGATGAGCTGGGAATTGGACCCGGGTCTCCTGCTTTGATCTCGGGGGTGTTGACTACTACACCACCCATTTACCTTCCTCAAATGTAAACTATTTCCACCAAGACATGGAAGAAGTATATGCAATATAGGTGAAATCTTTGAAAATACATGGTACTTACTACATCAGTTCATGAATTTGTTTGTTCTAATGATAAAATTTCCACTTAAATTCGTTTTAAATTTTTATATTTGGTTAGTTGCTTAATAAAGAATTTGTAAGTTTTTAAATTCACTGTTCACCTTATTACATCATTCTCACGGTATGCTAAATATATTTTTATTAATATACCTAAAAATATGGTCATGCATGATTATTGTTTCTTATTATTTAAAACATTAATATTTCTCATCTGTACCCAATATTGGCATGGTTGATACATGAACTCTGTACCACAGTTTCAACCTGGATTTTCCTCTAGTTTTCTCTTGGGCACTTTGTTCAGAACTTGTGTGCTCTCAGAGTGTAAAGTGGCTTATTGTCACCAATGCTGTTGTACAGTATTTAACTGCTTTGGACAATCAATTATTAATTTAGGATGAACTCCGCACTGTTATCTCTAACAACTTCTCTCTCCTGCTCTCAAAAGTGAATTCTTTGCTTAATGTTTAACAAAGGTTCTGAGGCAGGAATCAAACATATGGGTTTTTAGGTTTGTGAACTTCGCCGACTGGTAAAGATGATCTACCAAATTATTCTCATGGTTATCCCTCTGTGTTATGTATGTATCAAACACCAACTAAAAAAGGGATAAATTTATGACTGCCACATTGTGATGACACTATGATGTTTGCTAAAGATGATATGAATTATCTATTGTTCTCCATTGAAAGAAGACAAAGTTGATGCACAATCTTAAATTTTACAGTATTCTGATTATTCCTAAACAATGTTAAAGAACATTC
Organism: Laupala kohalensis; assembly: GCA_002313205.1. Taxonomy (NCBI): domain Eukaryota; kingdom Metazoa; phylum Arthropoda; class Insecta; order Orthoptera; family Trigonidiidae; genus Laupala; species Laupala kohalensis. The sequence continues at coordinate 627,168 of NNCF01127440.1, read as the reverse complement.
TTGGATGAAAATGGATCTGCTCAGTTTAAGGGTTTTCCTAATCACCAATTTTAATTAATTCCTTAATTTTTTTCAATTTTACACAGTAATTAGTTCCTTTCTCAAAGTGTATCAATTCAATACAAATTAAAGGATGTGTATTGAAATTGTTTCAGAAAGGAGAATATAAAGATGCTTGTGTTTGCCTCTTTGTATTTGATTGTATTTACTATAATGGCAAATCACTATTGGACAAGTAAGTAACTGCATTTTTTTTTTTTTTTGGGGGGGGGGGTATTTTTCTATTTTAGTTTCAATGTTTTTCTGTGTAGGTTTGCTTCTGTGTTTCTGTGGGTATTCTTTACATATATTTTATTTCTGACTTATAAAGTAGATAATTTCCTTCCCATCTCCTCTCTTCTTAATGTCTTCTTTGACTAATTTTATGCAAAACATTTTTCTTCTTGTCGTAAATGTAGTCATGTGTGATTACATATATAACATGTGTTTTACCTCAGGCCAATGAGGAAAAGGAGAAAAGTTCTTCACCAACATATGACAGAGATTCCTAATCGGATCCTGTTTTCTGAGACACAAGAAGTTCATGTAAGTCTCTTGTTGAAAATTCATATTCATAAACTACTGAACAATGTACTGAAAGATAACTCTAATATACATATTCTGAGCTCAATCATTTTACTGTAACCATAGGATAAAATAATTAATTTTATTATTGTCCTTGTTTTAGACTCCTAAAGATTTGGAGAGCATGATGACCAAAGTATTTCAGATGGGTTTGGAGGGACTGGTGTTAAAAGATTTAGAGGTAAACTTGTAGTTAATCATGTGAAGTTTTGTTAAAAGAAATTCTTTAAAATACTCATGATATTTTGTGATTTAGAGTCCATATGAACCGGGGAAAAGACATTGGTTGAAAGTCAAGAAGGATTACCTCTTTGGTGGAGCTATGGCTGACACAGCTGATTTGGTTGTTCTAGGTGCGTGGTTTGGCACTGGCCAAAAAGGTATGTATTGTCTGATTTGAGCATGATTTATAACAAATTAATGATTCTCCAAACCGTTTATTAAGTGGAAGAGGATAACTGGTTGTGATTGATTCTTAAAATGAATCTACTGTCAATATTTTAACAATTCACTCATTTTCCACTGGTGTAATAATTATATTTCAATTGGGACTGAACAAAAATGTGATCATTTTTACTCTAGTGGACCTGATACAATACATGTCTTCCTTCTTTGTTTGTTTCTTTAAATTTATTTTTGTCTTGTACTAGTTTTGTTATGTGGAAAGTGGAAGTCAATTCAGTGGTGTTTTTGTAATCTGATAATGTTAGTGGTGGGGTCCTATGTGAATTGCCCACTTGTTCACACTTATCTAGAGTGATTATGAACAATTTTTTGTTGGATTTCATAAAGTATCACAAAAATTGATCTGAAAACTCTTTTGTGATAAGGAGAAATCACCTGTTACAGAAATTTTATTATTTTTTCATAGAAGTAATAAAATCAGTTATTTTAATTTTTCTCCATTAAGACATAAGCAACCACTAATTGCAATTAAAATTTAACAATGTAATATCTATTCTTCAAATTTTACAAGCCTTACAATTTTGATGTCTGGTTATCGAATTTGAAATTTTGATATTCACCTCGGAAAGAAGTCATAAAAGTTACCATTCGTAATTTTTGAAGAAATATTCTTTAAAAATTTGTTTTAAAAATAAATCTCTAAGAAGAAAGAATTGCCTGCCCAAAAGTTCATTGTATCTTGGAAAGAGTGCTCCTATAGGAGTGTTTGAATGGAACCGGATGCCCATAAAGAGGGTAGAAATAAACAGTGAAAGATAACTATGAGACTTTATTTGTGTGTGTACGTGAACTATACATAGCATATTACTACAAATAATATGCTTAGGTTGTATATGAATATTAACTAATTATTTATATATTTGATTTAGAGTCCATATGAACCCAAGAAAAATGCATCTTGATCACCTCATGACCCCCTCTTGAGATAATTTCAGGGTGCACTATTGAAAAAGTGTTTATTTAAATTGATGAGAATAAAAATATTGCAGTTTGAGTGGACATGAAATGTCAATTAAGAACTTTTGAAAATTAAGATATTCTATGTAAAGTGTCCCCAAACATGACACCCTCTTGTAAATGCCAATAAACATTTACAAAATGCATGCAACTGACTCTTCCACACCAGTGCATTGCAGAATTATTTCTATTGTTGTTCATTGACTTTAAAATTGTTGTTAGTGGTAGCTATAATTATGATAACCTTGTATAATAATTAGTATCTAAAGTAACTTATTTATGTGGATTAATAAGTTCCTTGGAATGACAGTTTCAAGACGTGCGATGTTTAAAGAAGGGTTCTAATCTCATAATCTTGTTCTGCATGGACTTTCATCATCAGTTAATATTCAGAATCCATAACATTATTTTCTTTTAGATTATATCTTTTGCAATCCCTATGAAGGTTGTATTGAATACCAAATTTTTTAAAGTCTTTTTTGGGTTAAGTTTGTTGAATGCAACATATGGGAGAGAGATCTAGTCTTCCTCCTGTGAAAGAGCTTTCTGTCGCATGCACTCAAGTCATTAGACAGATGAGCAGTTGTGGATGGAATAAACTAGTAAACCTTCCCAGATGTTGGGGCTCGGTCGATGAGGAAAAAGGAAACTTTTGAAGGATTGTTAGAGAGTTACTTTAAATATCTTGTTAGTTAACAAAACTTGGTAAGCACTTTTTATAAACAAGCCTCTGACTGTTATGAAAAAAAAAACTCGTGATTTTTTTTCTGATTTTTACCCTCATGCAGTCTTTTATGATATTGAGAATATCCTTGCAAATGAGATGAAGTTAAACCCTTGATGATCGTATTTGTGAATTTTTGGGGAAGGGATTAGAAGGTTCTCGGTTTCCTTGGGAGATAATGAACCGTACATACTTGCAGATTCCCGCACTTAAAAAGTTATAAATGCGTGATGAGGAGTAAGACAATATGAATGTTTTTTCGTAGTCGCTAACATTTTAATCGTACCTATTCTATACCCCTACTATCTACATAGTAATGGGCCAGCGAGCACTACTACGATTATTTAAAAAATATAGCGTGGTCTCATTTTTGTCTAGGATCATACTTTTATTTTTTTCAATATTAGTTTTTACAATATTAGCAAAGAATATATAACTTCATTTTTTATTATGGAGGTTTTGATTTTATCAATAAACACTAATACAAAATGAATGGTAAATGTTTACCCGCCGTAATGACAATCGAAAATCTCACATGATGATTAATTTTATGTATTTGTTCGGCTGAGGAGTGAACACTAGACGCATATCAATGGGGATCTAAGAAAGTATTTGAATCAAATCTTGGTGCCAGATACTATCCTCTAAAGGTGCCGAATTTTCAAGTTGTAAGCAGAAAAATAGAAAAATTGTCTTTTGGGGTCCATTATGAAACTTTAGTAAAAATTCACCGCGCTCTATCGCGATATGTTAGTCGGACAAAAAAATCGGTGAACTAATATGTATTAAATTTACTGTACAGTATTTTTGCATAAGTGTACTTTTCTCTAGAAGCGTGTGCGTTTCGGGTAATAAACAAAAAAAGACTAAAAACAGCATTTTTTTTCGGATTTTTCTCGAAATGCACACGTTTTACGAAGTTGAAATTCGTATTTAACACCTAAAACACAAGGAATTATTGAGAAAAAATCTGTATTTTTTTCATGGATTGGCCTTTGTTGTATCCTTATCTTCTGAACTAACTATATATCACAAGCAGTAGCTGCGAAACGTGATAGAATGCTAAGCAGAACTGGGACTCCCGAAAGGGCGCAGACCCCAAATCGTTAGGGAGAGCAAACGTTGGGACACCCATACAATTTTTAACATCGCACAAAAAAATCTTTGTTCAATAACTGTAATTTAACGACTGTGACAAAATTTATCAACTAAAATTTCTTTTGTAGCGATTAAAGCGGGTTAAAACTTCAGCTTGCCTCAAGATTAATAAAGATCTTACACAAAGTATCGGAGCTCGTAAACTGAGACGCAACTTATAACTTCACTTCTTTTAAGCTCACACCATTTCTCGGAGTCAGCGTGGCTCAGTGGGTAGAGCGCTGAGTTGCTGGATGGCCGGGTTTCGATCCCGGTGAGGTGGGGATTTTTCATCGCACCTCAATATCCAGACTGACTCCCAGACCTACTCAGCCTGCTGTAAAATGAATACAGGGTCTATGCTGGGGGTCAAACCAGTCGGAGCGAGATGCTGACCACATATCCTCCTCCTAGTGCCGAGGTCAAGTAATTGCCCTCCGCGAACCCCTTGGGATAGTTTGACTTTAGACCATGATATTTTCTATCTCAAATTCATGGGAATATTGATGAAATTGATCATTTATTTCATTTTTATGCATTAAATAGATATAATTAACAAAATATATAAAGACTTACGACCTCATGATGGACGAATGCTATATATTTTTGTGATATTACGAACATAAGGTTTCGTAATTTATGTTGAGGTCGTCGTCAGGTGTTACAAATAATTATTTATTTATTTTGATTTATAAAGTAAGTTAATTGTTGTATATAAGCTTTAACTTATAACTTTCATCCCAAGGACAATATAACAATATACCATAAGCTTCAGTGTCCTGAGTGACTCACTGAACCACCCATACATTCACGAATCCAAAGCAAAACCTCTTAGAGATAAAAACTTGAAATTTTAACGGGCTCACAATATTGCATAGGCTCACAGCGAAAGGATTTTCTGAATTCTAATGTGAAAGAGGCGAATCAAGATGAAATGTAATTTAGAAGATCACTAATTCTCGCTCACTTGGAAGGTCACATTTTCTCAAACACTCACGAACTAATTGAGACATAATAGTGTCGTAAAGAGGGCAGCGTGGCGCTCGCACGGCGAACTGCAGACGACAGCTACCGTGACGGAGGTTAGACTACTCTATATGACGAGCAAAAGCAAGAGCTCGTGAGGGGAAACGCTGGACGACGACCGACGGGCATACAGCGTACCACTAATCCTTCCCTCTTCCGTAACCAGGGATCTAGAGGATGCTCGGCTATGACTACTAGTCTCCTTCCACCCTTTATAGCCAGGGACCTTGTGGATGCTCGGTTATAACTCCTAGACTTCTTCCATCCTCCAAAGCCTGGGGCCTTGTGGATGCCCGTCCGCCAAAAAGCGACGCTCCGCTGAGAACTAGAGCTCTCGCTACATACCTACCGCTGTCGCTACGTTCAATAAGTTTAACAGAATTAAAATAATTACTATGACTGGGTGGTTGACTACTTGAGACTCCGTCTCTCCTCATCGCTAGCCTCTAAGCTAGTTTAGAATCAGTCGTGAGAATGTTCCCCAAAACTCTTCACGACAATAGAGATGATTATTTCTCCGGTTTTGTATGTGTCAGCGATCCTACTAACAATTGATGTTGAACAAAGAGGTCAGACTGCTTGTTTATTAATTCGTCAGGATTATGACAAGATTTTCTCGTGAGGACTCGAATCTCAACCTCGGATTGAACACTCTTAATTGCCACGAGAATCACGTTTGAGCACTTGGAATCACAATTAATGTAACTCGGATTTTGCAGATACCGATCCCTACTCCCCACGCACGTAACCCACCTGCCCCCCCTGCTCTTACAAAGATCCTAGTTTTTTCATGTTCACCAACCTGACCGAACTCGCAATACGACAATATTGCTAACATTACAACAAATATCTAAATGTTGTTGGATCAATATCTAAAATCCAATTTCTGGAATGTTCGCTATTTCATTTTTATTGAGAAAAAGGGTTGAAATGTTTGGTTGTGTTGTCTTTTCTGACCGACTTTCATGATTGGAGAAGAAAACTTTGGGATGTGGTAATTTTTATGGGTTTTGCATTATAGAGGTCCAGAAAAGAGTTTTCAAAATTATAATGTTTTTCACTATTTTCCCTACGTCTCACGATTGAAATATCGTCCCAGTTTTTATGTGTAACATTTTTAGTTCAAATATCTAAATCAGTTTTTTGGTGTGTTTTTGATCATTCATTTTAAGTGGGTGTGCAGTTTTCGATGTTTCTTTTTTAAATGGATACAAAGAATCGAAAATGCTTAGTCCGTTGTTCTGAATAACTGATCCAATTTTGTCGGAATATTACATAAGTATTATTGAGAAACTAATTAACTAAATACATATTTATTATGCATTATTAAGATATTAATTAACTTGAACAATAATGTAATAATGGCAGACGTAAACAGCACAATCACGTATTGTACAAGCTCAGTGAGAAAAGATTTTCGAAAGTTCCAACTTTTAAGGGAAGAAATATCGTGAAAAGTTTTAATATCTCCCATCGACCTCAGAATGGGGATTGGGACATGGTTTTTGCCTTTAGGTCCATTTTTTCAGTTTTTCTCGAATTATCTCGAGCTAATTAAGATGTCTCGTGTTTTGTATTTTAACGTGCAATTTTTCCTATTGTTATTCCGAGAACACTCTTGGTAATTAGCGTGCATACTTAGTATTGAAGTGCGCCGTTCGACTTTACTTGAAACCTAATTTTTGAGAGAAAGTTTCACTTGGAAGGCTAGAGAAAACAATTCCAGTATAAGGGAAGGATTAATATTTCAGTCGAGCTAAGAACGAGTTCCAATTCCCTTTTTTATCGAGTTGAACTTCATTCGAACGAATTATCAGAGCGTAGCCAGTGATACATGCTCACATAAAAGGTCTTTTACTATCTTCTATACACAAGTCACTACCTTCTTTGTGAGGATGGGCAATTGTGAAGAAAAGGGAATTGTGGAGAATTCTTGTTCATCTGCATACATCGCACTCGCAAAAGTCAATAAAAAGGTAACTAGTTACAAGTTCATATTTTACAAACTAACAGATTAAAAAGAAACTGATTATAGTTAAAAGTTAATTACAAATTAACTTATTTTAAACAGTTAATATTTAAAACTTACATTTTGGTAAATTTTAGTTAAATACGGTAATACTGTAAATATTTACAAACAATACACAAGACTTCAATAGACAAGAAACTTCAATAGTAATTTCTTTCAAATTCCTTGTCGGAAATTCTTCACTGCCTGTCACTTAGTCTGTCTTACAGCGGTAAATAAACGCTTGCAATGATCTTTTGACGCTGTTATTTTTATTAGCAAATTCTTAAATGTACTCATGAAGTCTAGTGTTGGGTGCTCATAGCCTCATAGCGGAAATTGCCAGCTTGCTCTGCACGTTCAACTTTTCTTGAAAAGATTCTCGCTGAAACTGAAGCGAAAAAGTGGCCAAGTCTGTTCGCAAGCTTTGACTGATGTCTAATAAACTTAAGTTATTATTGGGGATGTTACTTTGATAAACTCTCTCGACAAAGTCTCCTTCAAGTTGCGTCTATCGCTGAGGCTTCATGATCCTCTTCAGTCGGGAAGACGAGTACAGCAAGTTCGTGACTGAGAGATAGCCTGTCCTTTATTTTGTCACAAAACATTTATTTTTATACTTTGTACAATATAACATCATTTTTGAACATGTGTGAACAAATTGCACTTTATTCGTATTTAATTTAACAAAAAGGAATTTATTAATACAAGTGTATAACACATTCAAGTCCTATGTATGTTTTCATATTTTAAAGCATATACATAAAGAATTATTCACGAAACAATTATACCTTTAACCAATCTGCCATCTCACCTACAAATGCGTAAAATGGTTTGCAACAAGTATGGGTGTAACCAGGTCGCTCCAGATATTTTGTTTTGTTGATTATCGCATGCAAGTATTCAAATATAATTACGTCAGTTTCGAAGGTTCTAATGTAGTCTGGGGCGTAGAAATTGATTCACTTTTCTGTTATGTTGCGTGCAAATCTTATTCATAAAATCTATTCCCTGAATTAGAACCTACCCTTTCCGTTGAAAAAGTTACTTTTTAGTTGCTAACAGAACGAACGATAAAAGTTATCTTTCTAGTTGCTGACAGAACGAAAGATGAAAGAACTTTTATTAATCTTAGTAAACTGTATATTTCCTCCGTGAGCTTAGCAATTGGCTTTTATATATCTCAAGAAACATGCTTTTTTTCAAGTCATTGTAAATAAAAGATGAACAAAAATTCTTCCGAATTTTCGTTCGTTAAGAATAGTGTCACTATTTGCTATGACGAAAAGATAGTAAAATTATAATTCTTACGCATAATATATTATTAAAGTTGTTGTTTTTCTACGGCGTTATAAAAAAAACTTTTTGTTTCTGTACTTACTATTAAACACCCTCAGTATTTTTTTTCAATGATGTCAACGATTCGTTATCATCGACCTGTTTAGTTTCTTGAGGACAATTTACAACGGGGTTTATCGAATATAAGTACACTGCACAAGAAACAATAGATAATGCCGCAATAGTATTGAGATGAATAGGAATACCAAAAAATATCCAACTTAAAATAGCTGTGAACATAAGCTCTAAAGCACTTGCAAATGTCTTTAAGATGGAATTGAGATGTCTTAAGAAAAAACTGGTAGTGATCCCTATGGCAGCATTATTGATCATTACAAAAAGGACTTTGAGAGTAAAAATGGAGTATAACTCCTGTCTGTTGAAAGCTTCAGACAGTTTGCCTTGCAGAAACAGTACCATAATATTACAGATGACAGAATCAGCGTACATAAAGATGTTGTGCACAAATATATTCACTTCAGCTCCTGCACCTTTCAATAAACTTTCATTATAAACTCCTGCTACGCATGAACACATTATTTGGATGAAGATAAAGATGATGTTAATGTTAATGTTCCATGTAGAATAAGATCTTGAGCTGGCTTCTGTTGTAGTTTCATGAATACTGGAAGAATGATTATGGTAGAAGAAGTCTGTCTGTTTGATCATACAGCCTATTGTCAACAACACCAATGATAGCCACTGTTTTGTACTTAGCTTTCTTTTAAATAGTATTTGAAAAACTATTCCTACTACGACCACACGAAACTGGAGGAGGAGGTAGTAAGTAGTAGGATCAAATACTGATAAATTGACGTAGACAAGATTGTTGTACATACAATACATAAAAGCCGGAAACAAATATAGCATCATCATTTTAATATTCTTCATTTCAACTAGAAGCGATAACACTGAATCGTATTTCAGAAACAGGCCAATGGACACCACAAGTTTCATTAGTTCAGCTACGAGTACTGCTGTTACGGTATTATACTGATACTTACTACTCGAGTTTTGAGATGCAGTGATCAAGAGTCCTTGGTTAATAAACAAAATCATGTAAGTTATAAATATAACAAAACTCCACTTGGTAGTAAATAATTCATTCCAATGGATATTCCCCATTCTGGAATTCCTTAATTTCCAGAGGAGCCAAAGGTATCGTTAAAATTAATCAGTTAACTGAAATTCGATAAATACTCTGTGTCACAGATAAATGAAACCAGCCATTAGACATGGCCCTCTCATCCTTTTAAAAAGTGAAGTAACGATTCTTTGTAGAAAGCGAACATTCGTTGCTTCTATTATTGCGCGAAATCAAATGTAGAAGGCCGGGACCGCGGAGTCGGCACAGAAAACATTTGGAACAATTATTTTTCTTGGTGGGAACTTTTCGAAAGGTCCTGGAACCCGTTCGATGACTAGTATCGGAACAAAATTAAAGTCCCCCTCATTATCGTCGCAAATATGCGTCGTCAGCAGTCAATCAAGTATATTTCATGTATTTTAATGACCATGAAATAATGTTTAATACCATGAAATAATGTTTAATGATGGTTATCAAAATGACATCAAAATAATTCCAGGACTTTCGAGATAAAGTAACCATAAATAATATTAAATATACTATTAATCAAGTTAAATATTGCTGTGTCCAATATAAATTTAATATGCATTTTCTTTGAACAGCTATAATTACAATTTAGCATGATTACCAAAATCGTAATCATATTTTTGAGCAGAGGGGTAATTACGTGTTTTGAGGTAGGCAAATAAACCGATCCGATGAGAAAAAAATGTCGTCGGGGCGGTTCGAGTTGAAAAGTCGGTTAATCAAACTGGGCCGAAAACCAAACGGTTCTTTGAAACGACGTCGTTTTCTGTGCACCAAAACAAACGTTTTAGTCGTCTTGTAACCCCAACTGGTGCTGCGAGCATTGACCTAGGGCATTTTCTGGGATGAACTCAGGACCGAGACAACGTGGATAAAGGAAAATGTTTATAAAAGTTCTTGCAAACTCCATGTAGACGTTCCAACCGGTCTCAATCTATTCTCGCAGTAAAAGAAAGCTAATGAGAGAGGAGCCTAAAGGCCACGTGAAAGTTGACAAGCCAATGCCAGCATTGCGAGATTGCCGAATCTTTCATACGTGGGCGTTGTACTCGTGTTAGCAGAATCTTATGTTTGGACGCTGCCGCCCCCATTAGTCCCTACACAATTGGGGAAAGAGGGTGAACGTTGAAATAAAATGCTACAAGTATCAGTTTTCCATCGAGGATTAAAAGGAAAGGCGTGTTCTTTGGGCGTTGTTCGTTCTTTTAAAAATTGTTAATAATAAGGTAGTAGTTGAATTCTATACTGAATTCTAATTTAGAATTAAGTTAATTTAAATTCACGAGTTGAATTAATGAATAAATACTGGGTGAATATTACGATTTACTATAAAATGTTGTAGATTTTTATGGGGAATTAAGTTTCATAAATTAATGTCTTTTCTCCATACATAGTGGAACTGAATTTTAACACAAAGTGTTTTGATCATCGTCAGATGTCAGAGGTCTAACATTGCTTTTTTCATGCCAAAGCAAACCTGCTTCGCCGTATTTCTGAAATGTTTTTAAGTATTGCAGCTCAAATAGCTCTTTTCCACAAGTCACCAAACGTAAAAATTCAAATAAACGCTAAATAATCTGTATCTGAGTTTTTGACAAAATCATTATTATTATTAACTACCCCGTTTGTTCCCGTCCCCTCAGTTTCTGTTCCATCAATATTTTGACATTTCTTATGTGTTACGTTTGGAGATTGACATTTTGTCAAGAAAACTGACTGAAATAAATAAAAGTTGAATTATTTTTCATGGAATCTCTTAGTTTTCTGATTAAAATAAATAAAAAGCAAGTTTGTCATAATTTTTTTTATTTTATCACTTATTTGAGGAGCATATATACTTTTACTCGTAACTAATAAGTAAGTACATTTTATTTTTCAAAACTAGCTAGGAACACATTTTTTAGCTTTGCAGAAAAATACAGTGCCACCACGCTATTTTAATGTTAAATAAGTTTACAGTTTTTATGTCGTGAACAAAAAGTTTTTTCAAAGCATGCAGATGAGCGTCTGTGGTGATGAACTTAATTTTGAACGTAAATTATTGTATTATTACATTAAAATAAAGTCAAATAATTTTATAACCTTTAATTTATCTAAAAGTTGTCCGATTAAAATGAGACAAAAACTGAAGCATTTATAAAATTACAACCATTTACATGGAGATTTTTTTCTTTGTTTAAAATATTGATAAATATATTTTCCATAAATGAAGTAGGCCATCGCTGAACCGGCAGAATTTGATATACCAGCTGGAACAGCGTGCTTTATCGGGCCTTTGGCCGAAAGGACACACGATATTCCTGAGATAAGCTTTTCCACGGGTTATAGCAGCCTATGTGTGGGTGCTGCAGCGTGCAGTCTGGAATGGGTGGAGCTACGCTAGGCCACCCCACGCAGAAGACATGACAACACCGTGCTTTCGCTCCATTGGTTACATCTTTGGCTGCGGGGACAATAAACGAACCCGCGCCATTGCGTCTCGTAATCTGACGCATGACCATGTAGTAAATGTAGTAATAGGATACGATCGTAGTACTATTTGTTATTGCTTGTCCCGTTCTTCTGACAGCGAGAGGTACATAGCGACATGTAAGATTTCTTTAAAAAATTAACCCTTATTTGAGCCAGAAATAGTTATATCGGCCATAAATTTGTTCTTAACACAAATTTCCGGGGTGGGCACCAGAACTGTCTGGGGTCCACTAGTGACGCCAATGGTTGTGATTCAGTAGAACAAGAGATGATTGGGAAATATTGACATTTTATCCATGAGAGTGATTATTATTATTATTTTATCCATGCTGAATATTATTATTCATCATAATTCAAATGGCTATAATTATTTAGAAAAGTGTATTAGGTCAAGTGGCTTGGATTTTGACATCTTGCAATGGCGGTGAAGAATTAGTATGGTATGTCCAGATTTAGCTAGGATTGCTCGAAGCATTTTAGCTATTCCACTATCATTGAATCGTCTACTATTAATGTACGTGCTTGCACACAAAATTGACTGCAAATTGAACAAACAAAATTTGATCAACGCAATTGATACTGGTTTTCTTGAATGACATTTTTATTTCATATATTATTTTTCGATATTAGTATTCCTTATTTGTTTGTTGTTCTTACTATTTCTTTTATAGAGTATCACACTCCTTATTCGATAATGGTACAATTGGTCCAGATCTAGTTACTTAAATGTTAACTTTTGTTTTTGTAAATGGTAATTTGAATATTAGGAAACATTTAAAGCTACAATGCAGAATTCTTTATTGCTTCGATTTATTTGAACTCAAGTTGTCTGTGTATTTAACATAGTTAAGATTATATTGAAATATTTTTAACTGTCTCAATCCTAAGTGTACAAAAATTATGGAAATGATGGAAAACGCATTTTATGGATCTTTATCAATGTTTGTGAAATTGTCTGAATAAAAGTCTAGAGGGTCTGGTGCGATAATTTAAATTTGTACCCGTCACTCCCGGACGGAAATTCGCGCGTTTTACGTGCAACTATGTCGGTGCTGTCCAACTGGCGGTCCCCGAAACGTTTTTTTTGCGGCCTGCGAGTTATAGAACATTTTACATAAAAATTTTCTTGATACATTGGGGGCTCAGCATTGTGTTATAATTCTATATTGTCAGAATTAATATTTGATGTGGCATGTCCGTTGATGGAAAATAGAATATTGAGTTCAGAAATACCCCGTCATACACTACAATATGAAAATATTTTATTATAATACTAAATAATAAAAATACTTTTAAAAAAATAAAGAAATACGCTATTTTATTTTTCCAGCATTAAATAATACACTTTTTTATGACAATCAAAGTATTGTTACAAATAAATAAATAAATAAATATGATCAGTTAGTTTTATTCGTCTGGAAACATTTTGCCGAATCCCATCCCGTTCAGGCCTGATCGATCGAAAGTGTTTATAAAATGACTTGTGGGCTATTTTGTGGACAGCGCTACCCTATGTGGATAATAGTTTTGTGACCGGTGACGTCGCCTACTAGTAGTGATACATTAGGGAGTCGGGGGACTATTTCTTTGGAGATAACGATTAAACTAACTATGTGAAATTGTGTGATGCGGTCGGGTAGAAACTGAGTTGAAGGTGATTAAGGCAGATGTGTAACAACAAAAATGACAATTATTTATTTTAAGAATTTTTCTACTTATCTCTAAAAATTCGTTCAATTGTAAATATAAGTAAGATTTTTTAAAGGAAGTACACAAAAACATAAAAATAAAAATGTTGAAAAAGAATTTATTAGAAAAAATTGATCTGACTTAAATGACTATGTCACACATATTGAACACACCTAATATCAAACAAAATTAGAATAAGAATAAGAATAAAGTTCCTTATAGTGGTGAATATTACTGTCAACTCTGAATACAATAAATTGAAAAAATTAACTGAAAGTTAAAAAGAACATAAAATAGATGTATGGATAAATTCAGTGATATACTGCAAACAATTTATAATTATAACACACAAAATAAAAAGACAGAATAGTAGAAGAGTCTTCTAATACTAAAAGGATGCAAAAATGTGGATGAAATTTATGATTAAGGTGTTGAGAAAGTATCCTTGAATGAAATACCATAAATACCATATATTTGCTGTAATTTGAAATGCTAACCTGATACTAGAATGCAGAACTTTATTCTATATATATGAGGAAGTAAAAAGAATTATACCTCAAATTCCTTCGAATCTGTTTTGTTTTTCTGTTCACGATTTCATAACTTAAAAATGTAGGGGATGTCATATGTGACAGTAGTTACACCAATCGTGTTTCACCTGCACCATTTACAAAATGTAAAAGGTGAGAAGAGGTTGTGAAAAAATTATTTATACTTTCTTTTAATCCCTTTTTGGAACTTCTTTTTGGATCTCCATTACTTATTGGTATAGCATTCATGCAACAAACAGAAATGTCTTACCCTCAACCGAAGGAAATGAAGACATCCATATTTATGAAAGAACTGAAAATAGAATGCTCAATATTTACCACCTTTCACATTCTTGTGTGCCATCATAAACATTCTCACGTGCTACCATAAACACTCAATGTTGACACTTCCAGTTTGGTTCAGCATCATATTGTTTTATTCATTATTTTTCAGGTGGCATGATGTCTGTTTTCTTAATGGGATGTTGGGACCCAGTTCAGAAACGGTGGTGCACGGTAACCAAAGTGCACACAGGTCATGATGATAAAACTCTGGAGCGATTACAGGTATGTATTGATAATATCTTATCCAATCAAAACCTAAGTTACTTCCAGTGCCACTCTTTTGTGAGAGATGCTCAATATTTCTTCCATTTTGTAACAATTGTATCAAGATTTTATTTTTCCTTCAGATATTCATTGTTCTTATACAACATCAATTATTACAAATATTCATAAAATATTGTAATTCTTTCTCAACTATTCCATTAATTCATTGTACGTCTATAGTTTTAATGAGCATTTTGTCCCTTAAGAAAATTCGGTATTAGACTGAGATTATCTGTTGGGAGAGGTCATTCAGTTAGGATGATTTTGTAGTCAGGATATTTGATTAAACATCAGAACATGATGACTCAGAATATGAAAAGACAGAAAATTCTTCTTTTTACGAGGGCTGATGCTAGTCTCCAGAGCAGAAGAATTGACTTGTAACGCAAGATTTTAAATTATTGGTATGGGACCGAAACAGTTAGTCTTATTATTTTGATTATACCAATTCTTGGCTACCTTTTTGGAGGAAATATTACTTATTTATGAGCTCTTCTAGTATGCTATACTATTGTGGTACTTCACATGTGAGGCAGCAAAAAAACCCCTAAGTTTTGAAGTAGTAACTACCAGTAACTTGACTCAAATGAGATTAGAATTACTCAAACTAAAAGATAAGTTATAGTGACTTAAGATAAGTTATAGTGACTCAGACACTTGGAGGCCAATGGCTGATGTACCAGATTTTCCCTGCGTAATTCAACAATATTTGATAGGGAATTGGAGAGGAAATTTCCATTGCTTTTCTTCTGGCATGCACTTGAGGATTTCCTGTTCCTCTTTTTCCCTTGTATTCCATAGGTTTCCATTATCTGCTGTTCAATTGAATTGTCTTGTATAAATAAATTTATTATTAAAAAAGCAGTTAAAACTGACTGTGACCACGTGGAAGGCATCGAACTAATTTGTTTAATTTGTTTAAGCAAGCAAGGGACCATCCCATCAGTTCCTATTAAGGGCTCCAAGGCAATGGTGGATCTATCCTTTCTGTGCCCCAAAGCAAAATCATGGCAGTATTGTGTAGCTTTTCATACAATGAAGTTTCGATGGAAACTCGGCACCAAGCTATTCAGTTCAATATAAACGTGTTTTATGCTTTTTAAGCTTCTCTTCAGAAATCTCTCTCAGCATGCAAATTGTTCTTATTTCTCTCTTTCTCGTACAAAAATTTAACACTCCACACTAAATATAAAATTACAATTTACATTTTTACTATTTCCTTGACAACATTCCAAATGTATAGTTGTACTTATACATTTCTATAAGTCCTCCTAAGAATACCTGTTTTTTTGTTTGTTTTTTTCCAGGGTGAACTTGAAATGGAAAAAATCAGTAAAGACATGAATCGTGTTCCTTCTTGGTTGAGTTGCACTAAAACTATGGTTCCAGATTTTGTTGCGAATAATCCTAAGGTTAGTTAAATAACACTCGTATTTAATCTCAATATGATTTTGTGATAAATTTGTGTTTTCAAAATAGGAAATGCCAGTTTGGGAAATAACAGGTGCAGAGTTTACAAAGCATGATGTACACACTGCTAATGGAATATCCATCAGATTCCCGAGAGTTACAAAGATTCGTGATGATAAATCGTGGAAGGAGGCTACTTCTCTGCCAGAACTTAAGGTACAAAGTAACTACCCAGCTAATAAGCTTGAAAATGTTTTTCTTTGTTGCAATCTATTTTTTAAATTATGTCTTTATTGCTTCAGGTTCTTTATGCAAAATCAAAAGATACATCAGATTTTCAACTTCCTTCATACGTTGGAAAAGAGGATGATTCCTCTGATGTTGAGGTAAAGGTCAAAATATTTTTTTTTACACATGATAGAACTTTTGTAAAATATAATTAAACTTTTTAATTACTTTCATTGACAGTCACTCCAGAAAGGTAAACCAAAGAAGATTGTGAAAACGGAGAGTAATAGTGAAGATGATGAGCCTTCTGTTGATGCCAAATCTTTTTGTCTAAAAGTCGAACAACAAAATTCACCTGAAAGAAAACCAATTGTTGGGAGTGCAAAACCAAAGCGTGATAGAGATAGTTCTCCTGCAAGTACCAAACATCCATCCAATGCAGCACCGAAACCATCTTCAAACAGAAGTGAACGTTCTGAGAGATTGGAAAAAAAATCACTCAAGAAACCTGGCAAAATCCAAATTAAGGATAGTGGATCAGAAGAAGAAATGGAAATTGTTGATTCCAATTCTAATAGTTCTAGTTCAGAACACACTAGTCTGAAACTGGAGAAAAAAAGAAAAGATTCAGATTCCCCAGATTCCAATCGTCCTGTCAAGAAGGTAAATTCTATTGTTTGTTTTATTCAGATTTATATGATATTGCCAATTAATTTATTTCAATAGAAGCTCATGTGACATTGCTTGTGTCTGTCCTAATTTTAAAATCCAAATTGTCAAACTTGGAACACATATTTCTTTTCTGTAGGATCAGAGATAGATGTTTGTGAGAGTGTAGTGTTTCCTACATGCCTCACTGTGAAGGTAAATGACATGTCATAAAAGAAAAAGACACTTAATAAGTAAAAAAAATAATTTATTGTCAAAAAAGTAGTTACAAACAGCGTATGACCACGTGGAGGACAGTAAACCAATTTACTCTCCGGGAGCACGCAAGGGACCATCCATCAATTCCAGTCAAGGGCCCTAAGGCAGAGATAGATTTAACATTTCTGCATACTCCTTAGATAAGAATAAAAAGTTAGCTGTTATAATATCAACAAATTTGTATTTAACAAAACAAAAAAGACACACAAGTATATATTGTTATAGAACTATGGATTATTTGGAATACGTATATTGTTTACAAATAAATTAAAATAACTCTAAATTCCAGATTTATTATTTTGGTAGACGCCACCCCTAGGCAAGAGCCTAGTCTTATTATTGGTACGGAGCCACTTATTATCGGTACCAGCTATTTATTTTAAGAATTTCTTTTCTCAAATTTATTTTTCGTTATTTTATTTTGCATCGTCTTTGATGATGTCACAAGTTTTAGTCTATGTGGTTACATGGTTTGAAAGCATCAGGAAGGAGAGATGTTGGATTGCCGGGAAATTTAAGACACAGAAATGACATGAATCTGCAGTAGGTAAAGAAATTCACCTAGTTCAACAGAGCGGGAGATCGATCCCTCCCTCTTCGCTCAGCTGTTGGTATGGAAGAGAGGCACTACCGCTACACAAAAGCTGTTGGTGTACCAGACGGAGTTTTCTGTCAAATTCTACACTGTATACTGAGAACTGATGATAAAAGTACTTGAGTTGAAATAAATACTGGTTCAGACAGAAAGGGACTCTTTCTTAATGGCACATACTGCTGATAATGCCTCACTAATAAAAATACTTTTTGTTGATGTGTTCTTGCTTCTTAGTAGGGATGGACTATTACTGAAAGTATTTCAATTAATCATTGAAAATTATTTGATCAATCCAATTACTTTTAATTTATTGTTAAAACTATTAATTTGTGGCTAGTATTAATTGTATAAAATTTTATCAAATCAAACAAAATTATGTTTATTCATTGAACATTTCTTTAAAATATTTAGAATGACTAGTTTTGAAAACATACTATATTTGCAATTTAAATAGTTTAAATCAAATTTAATTAGTTTAACATCAAATATAACATAGTGACCTTCTTTGTGGTAATCTTCAGGTTAATGTATTTTAACGCCAATTTTAGAAAATCATGGACCAGATCGCTCCATTTCAATGTCACATGTGAATTGTGAAGATAAAAATGACATTGTGAAATATATTGTCTGTTTTAAAAGCAAGTCATTTTATTTAATTATAATATATTGATTATAAACTTGAGGTAATATTTTACTTTACAAATTATATTTTTGTTTTTTTATTGTGTTAAAAAAGATTATTATTATTCACTTATTAGATGGGGTGGGGAAAGTGCTCTTTCGTGGCAAGTGCACAATTTGTCCATAACTTCTAGATAAGTATTATTTTGCGTGTCATAATTCTGAAGACATTTAATTATTACTTTTAAATAATTTCTAATAATTT
The DNA here is from genome assembly GCA_002313205.1 of Laupala kohalensis. Taxonomy (NCBI): domain Eukaryota; kingdom Metazoa; phylum Arthropoda; class Insecta; order Orthoptera; family Trigonidiidae; genus Laupala; species Laupala kohalensis. The sequence goes on along the minus strand of NNCF01127440.1, from coordinate 608,429 downwards.
GGGATATTCAGAGAAATAGGGTCAAAATGTGCAAGAAATATTTTTTCATGTTAACCATCGATATAAAGGAAGATAAAATGAAAATTCTTTTTTATCAAAATGTAATAATTTTCATTTTATTTTCAAGATCAGTGTACTCCAGCACTTTAGGATTTTCATAAAAATTTTAACATTTAACAGTTTTTACAGTGTATTATGTTATACAAAAGTTTTGCCTTAAATTACATTACAAAAATAGTATCTTAAGTAGTGATTTTAGGAATTATTAGCTTTAATAGTATCTTACTGCAGTGATAAGCCTATTCTTAAACAGAGACATGCTATTGACATGTGCAAAATTGGATGGAGTTATTATTTTATTCCATTTACATCTTAATCTATGTACTGCTGAGTAATCGACATAGTTTCTGTCAGAAGTCACCACAGTCAACTGTCTCACTTGCCTTAAATAAAAGGAATATTCCTTGGTACTAATAAATTCAATGTCATCACAATTTACTAATACATAATTTAGTTTAACAAAATATTAATCATAATATATATGTTAAGATTGTATTGCACCAAGATTTATTTCCCTAGTGACATCACAATATTCGTGATTATCAAAATTTATTGGAGTACCACTTTTATATGCAATGAATCTCATGAATTTATGTTGAATGGACTCCAGTTTTCAAACTTGTGCGTCATGCATCATATGATGACGACCAAATAATTGACCCGTACAATAATATAGGTGAAATTAAAGACATGTACATAACAATAATAGGTTTGATATTTATCAACTGTTTGGTAGAATGAATAACAAATTCCAATATATTAAATGCATTTGAGGTTATTGTGTTTATATGCAGGTTGAACTCAAAACTTCAAAAATAATGCCTAAATCCTTAATGTTATGCTCTACCTCTAGTCTTTGGTTATTAATCACGTAATTAAAACCAAATTTATAAACCTTCTACAGAAAGATAGTTCTTTGCAATTACTACAGTTTAAATGTAATTAATTTAGACAAGACCATTCATAGATCATGTCCATATCCTTTTGTAAACAAACCTAGTCATAAAAACTATTAATTTCAAAAAATATATTGATGTTATCAGCATAAATCAGTATTTTAGCAACTTCAAGCTTCTCTGCAATATCGTTAATGAATAGTATAAATAACCAGATCAAATAATCTTAAAATTAGCCGATGCACAAAAAGTTGACGTAAAGGTTATAGGTACTGTTTTTCGATTAATTGCTTGAAATAGTAAATTATCATGTTAACCACCAGTAAATAGATTTCATAGTTTTTGTCAGTAGTGGCTTGTGAAATGATCAACAAATGAAGGGACTGTTCAATTTTAGGATTTTTTGTGCGAAGGACATAATAAAAAGACTTAAATTGGTTACATTTTATAGAGAGATAATATTGAAAATAAAATGTACAGTTCACTGCACAAGAGCGCATTTATTTCTTAAATATTCTTACATTTAGGGAAATCCATTCCTCCTGTCACCTGGCAACCTTGGATATTTGTTATGTTCAATATAAAATAGTGTAGTACTTTTCAATTATTAACATTGATTATGGAATACTAGAATGATAAGAGATAAATTTTATTTCAAAGAATCTGCAGTTCTGACTCCTGTAGCATGATTATAGTTTCCATACTGCAATTAGAAGGAGTACACTAACGTGTTCTCCTTTTGTTGAATTATAGTTTTCAGGTGTTTCTCTCATCTTTATGTCAAAAGTCAGATATCTTGCAGTATCAGAAATGCTCATTAATGATAAAATTTCCAAAACGTTGGCAATAATCTTTAATTTTTTTGACCCGAATACTCAACAACCTTTATTGTATAACGGACAAGCTTGTTTCCAGGAGATATGGTGGTACTACATGGTAAAGTTTTTGGATTTTAACAAAAAAATGCATTTAAATAGCCCCCTTTTGAAGTAATAATATGAAGGTAACATTTAGTCAATTTTTCACGTTGGACTTTAAGATGCATTACCAATGTTATGACAAAACATATAAATTTGTTGCAATTCACAAGTCTGCCGACCAAAAAAAAAAAAAA
>NNCF01127440.1:588410-606197 GCA_002313205.1 Laupala kohalensis | reverse complement strand
CCCCCCCCCCCCCCCCCACACACACACACACCAAAAAAAATCCAATGAATAACTTATTTCACTCCTAAATTATTAATGAATTTATTTAAACATTAAATTATTAACTAATCCAAATTTCGTCTTGCAGAGAATTATTAAATTTGAAGTCTTATTAAATTCTTAAATTTAAAGGCAGAAGCTTGAGCACCTTAAGTCCCCCACCCCCTCCCCACCCATAAGTGAGTCAGTCTTGTTTGTTGCTTTTGCTGATGTGAGTAATCCATTAAAAAAGTTTAATTTTAAACTGAATATTGTATTTGTTCAAGTATTAATTACAGTACTTTATTTTGTACGCTTTATTTCTAGGTTAGTGAAGTTAAATTTATTTTTAATAATCAATGTAAGAAATTTCTTTTTACTTTGGTTCAGTTTTTTGTATTAATAATTTAGTAAAATTTTGGTGAATATTATAGTCTTATCTACTACATTTAGAAGGATTATATCTTTGTGAAATCATTTGAGACGGCATAGACATTTTTATACTATGCATCTTGATGTATTACTCATTGGGCTAGTGTTTGTGTTTTACTTCATCCCATTTTCTGATGTTTATTCATTATAATTCATCTTGCATTTCATGAGGAAACAGTTCCTACGATATTTTCTGTCTAATTTCATTAATGATTCCAGGCTAAAATGGATGATTCAGAAAGCATATCTTCCAACACAGTCAAAAACACTGACATTTCAAAAATTGAGATAATAACAGAAGAAATTGAATCTGCCACTCCTAACCTTAAATCTCCTCCTTCAAACTATGACTCTTTTGCTGTGTTATTAGCTTCTGAAATGAAACTGCTTACTGATCCTGTATTGTACCATCGAGTCAAAGGGGAATTATTTACCTTGGTTCATAAAGCGCAAGAGGAACAAATAAAATTAAATATCAGTAGGAGTGATCTCGAATGTGACGAGTCTAGTTCTCTAAATAAACAAATTTCTAATGGACATGATGCGACCACAGTTGCTTTTGATGAAAGTTTTACTAGAGATAAAGTACAATCCAATAATGCTCAAGATGAAGTGGAAGGAACAGGAGATTTGACTTGTGAACAAAATTTCTTAAATGGTTCTCCAAATAGTGAATCATATAGTACTGCAAAAAAGTTGATGAGAAATGATAGTAAAGAAGCAAATGAAATGACAGACAGTAATCATGGTTTAACAGATAATGAATCTGATGAAGTGGTGCCTCCTAAAAAGATACAGAATGATCTAATTAAAAATGAAGTTCAAAGAGATCCATCAGATAAAGAATCCTGTGATAAAAATGATAAATCCATATGTGATGAATCATGTGATAATACAAAGAATGAAGATGAGAGATTTACAGAAGAGAATGAGGTTGATCAAAACAGAAATGAGAAACATGTGTCAAATTCTTCTGAAAATGAAGATGAACTAAATGAAACAATAGAGATAAGTGAAAACTCTCAGTCTCCAGATGATTCAAAGAGTGAGGATGTTTCCATAAAACCTAAAGAAACTGAACTAGTTAGTGGAGATGAGAGTAAAGAGCTTTAGCTCAAGAATGTTGTAAAATAGATGGTACTTAGTGTAGTACACATTTTGAAAAATAAGACTGGTTTTTTTATTAGCGTTTTCATTATTCTTAATGAAGAAAATGTTATTCCTTTGTCAATAGTTTTTGATTTGTTACATAAAGACTTGATTGACCTTTTTGTGTATCTGTAATAAATTCTTTGGAATATTTACCTGTTTTATTTATAAGCATTACCTCCTTTAGGCAGTGTCTAGAAACTATTTAGAAATCAATAAGTTTTCTTTGTCTTCTCAGTAGAATAACACTGAATAATACAAAATCTTGTTGAGGCTGTACAGTATGTTGAGAGTTTGCTTATCACCAACATCTCTAAACACATATTAATTTGTTACAGTCCCTGCCATGCATTTTCCGAGGAGTAAAAGTTGCCATGGAAAAGTCTGTCAGAAAAGCACACAGTAATCTGCCTAAATATGTGGCTGCGTATCCTTTGTTTTAATTTTTTTAAAGTTTTGCTCTTTTCAAATCTCTTTTCTCTGATTTTTTAATTCCTTAATTTTTGTAAGTTATGGTGGTGAACTATTGGATTCTTCTTATGGGAATTTAGCTACACATGTTGTTCATTTGACACACCATTTGCAACAGGTACAAATATCTCTTATTAATGTATGCATAATATTACAATACATTTCAATAAATTTTAAAATATTTGTCTCAAAACAGGACATTGCATTTCGCTGGCCTAGCACGGTGCGGCATGTTGAAGTTGATTGGTTGATTGATTCTTTAAAACTGCAGCAAATACAAAGAACTCAACCATATGCTGTAACAGTCATACCAACTGCTTGATATATATGAAAGAAAACCAACTATTCCATGGGATATACAGCCTATATTTATTATTTTATGCTTGTAAATTATACAAGGTTGTTTTTATGATGATTTTTATGAACTATCAATATTGAGATGTATGATTTATTCAATTACTGATTTCATGTTATACATGATATACATGTTTTCTGATTACTGATTGTTCACTTGATTCATATTTTTTGCTACACTGAAGGTCTTTTCTAGATGGTCTGAATGAACCAACTTTTTCTCATATTATGGGAAGCATTATGTTACATTATGTCCTCCTTTATGCAAGTTATTTCTTTCTTCCTTCTGTCCTTTTCTTTCTCACTGTTGTTTTTCTCTTTATAGAAATGTATTTTTATGTTCCTGAAAAGCAATAAATTGGTTGAACGAATTATTTGTTCTTAGTTTCACTGATATTACCTATGTTAATCTTAGTTTATAAAAAGGTATTTTATTCATTGAAAATACAAAATTGTAACTTAAAACAGCTCAGTACTTCTAAAGATGAAGGTTTACTCAGTCTATTGCCTTCTCCCTTTGTTTCGATTTGTGCCGATTTCAGTGTTAATAAAACCTATATTATTGCTTAGATATTTCATCTTTTTCATTAATAGTTCATTGGTTTGTTTTAATACAATATTTCATGAAATAGCATTAAGCTACTGAATTCCTCCAGTGTAATTGTAAACTGATGTATCTGTACTTAAGGCAGTACAATATTTGTTTATGTACTCACTTCATGCTTTCAATTTTGGTGTGACAATTTTCTGCAATGTGAACTTCAATAGTTTTTTAATTGGAGTGGAACTTTGCATACCTGAAATGTGAGTGGTCTGAAAATTGTCTTGTATTAGCAATGATAGATGTAATCGGTAACTAAATCAAAAAGCACATGAAACCCTGAAGTTTCAAAAAACTGTGTTAACAAGTGAGGAGAAGAAGTTCCCCGGCAATGTGACATTGAGTGCTTGTGCTTTGACAGAGAGATGCAGGGGTCATTCGAACGACCAGTATCAGTGGGTGGTTTCAATAACAATAAAATAATGAAATGCTTCAATAACATTTCAAAGTAGTAATTTTGTGTGCGCGTGTGTGTGACTTTAGGGCTCGTCAACGTCAAGGTAGTAGTATTATAAATAAATAAACTTTTCACAATTATAAAATACATTATGGAAGTTTCTCAGTATATTACTCGAAACCCAGCTCCTGGCCCACGTTAATCTGTTTTTTGTGTTACCAAAGGAAACACTTGAGTCAATCAACTGCTCATCTCTTCTACATATCAAGACTTGAAATGATTAGTAGTAGCGTCGAGGGCGCTCTCCCGGTCTTCATCCTGTAAGGAAGGGATCTCCGAACTACGGTTGCGAAGGATTTTTGTCCGGCCTGGGATCGGACTCCTGGCAACTTGTACGGGCAACAATTCTGTGATCGATAGACCAAGCTTCGAGTCGCGAGGACGCCTTGGCCGGGATTCCTCTTCTCCCGTGCGGTGTATAGGGCTCGTTTCCATCACTTGCAAGTGGTTTACAGTTACACCCTTACTCTCAGTACCCATCGTTACGTTGTTGACAGTTCTATTTGTTGCTTGTTCTACATATTTTAAGTGTTTGGAGTCTTAGGTAGCCATTAACCGAAGGCAACCAGGGGATTCACGGGTGGACGACTGTTCAGTTCTAGTTGGAACTATTAGCCGTAAGCTATTCGTAACGCCACTGGAAAAAGTTTTCCCGGTAGTGCTTGAGCCCCGAAACTTTCCTGTCCTCTTGAAGTGGTGCAACAGTCGTGGGGATGTGCTGCCCATTAACCTGAAGCGATTACAGGCGCCACTAGATGGTTGCTGGCTACATATAAATGCGCAGCAATGGTCTCGACAAGACCTGAACCCCGTTCAGTTTTGCCGTGATCAGTGACGCATTGTAATTCACATCCTTTTGTTCTGTCGTGTATGTAGGTAAACAACTCAAGTAAAAATTAAGACATTTGAATGGAATCAAAAAATTTATTTTTATCGGCGCAAATATAATTAAATAGTGGCTAATATGTTACTTTTCTTAGCCGAGATACTTGTTGGATGTTTCTGGAAATTTGTATACCGTACATCAGCGCTGTCCATCTTATCTTATCCCACAGGCCATTTTCTATATTCTTTCGATCGCTCGGGCCGACACGGGATGGAGTTTGACTCTATTACCCGATGAATAAAGCTAATGGGTTATTTGTAACGCGATATTTTGATTCTCAACAAATTTATATTGTTTTGAACTGGAAAAAAATGAGTAGCGCATTTCTTTTCTTTTTATTTAATTTTGTATTATAATAATTTGTTTTCATATTGTTGTGTATGACAGGGTAATTCCGAACAAAATTTTCCGTTTTTATCTCGCAGGACATAACGCTTCAAACATTAAGTCTGGCAGCATAGAAGTCGTACCCTCCAACGTTTGATGAAAAATGTATGTGAAATGAACTATAACTCGCGGGCCACTAGGTGGACGACCGCTTCCCTACTCCTTTTCTTTTTTGAGGGGAAGAACAAGAAGAGTAGTCATCTCCGTCTTTGATGCTGAGTTCTATCAATGTGAAGCAATCATATTCAGTGCTCTACGTAACGTATTCCGGTCAACCACCCATAATTTTCCCCGGCACCAATTTATTGAAATGAGAATTTTTTTTATACATAAATGAATAACCATGGACTGTCGCTATTTGGACAAAAAGTAACTTGTTTTGCTATATTAGTTATGTTCACTACTAATGCTACTTTGTCTACCTAAAATAAAATTTAAAGCCACGATGTTACTTTCGCAATGTATGTAAGAAAACTTTGTTAGAAGTTATTTTTCAATTAATACTTTTTAAATAAAATGTTATGAGTGGATGTAAAGAAACAATGATATCGTTATTTTAATATCTTTCCTTCTCGCTTTGTTATATGCGAACTCTTCAATTACTTCGGCCAAATCCAGGTTTCTATAGCTTGTTCAATAAGACACGCCACTCAAACTCTCTTGGGTCATTGTGTTGAATGAGTTTTAGTGAGCGCTCCGCTCTTGTCACAATTACCTATTGGGTCAAACATACAAGTAGTAGGCCTACACGAGTCAGGGAAGTTGGATGTTATTGAGTAGTTCTCAAAAACATCTTCTAAACATCGTCTAGAAGTATTTTTTGTGTTTTCCATGAAATTCTAAGAGTTGATTTGAAAGCTAAGGTCAACTCTCAGATCCACTTCATATTTGTTGACCAGGGCATTCATTTTCTTGAATAATTCAATATCTTTTGCGTTTTATACAAATTTTGGGGCTGCTTACTTCTGTCTTAATTTCAAAAAAGCATTTTCTCTCTGTCAACCTCACATCTGGACCAAAATTATTCTTTAATTTCTTTTGTCTTGAAACTGGTTTCCGATTCCCCGTGCATTTGAGAGATCATAGTTATGAGATAGTTATATATTTCAGATTTAATGCAAAGATGAATGTTTTTTCTCGAAATGTAAAAGGCGGTAAAAGCCAAAATCTTAACAGGGACTACTAAGTTTTCAGTCCTTACGGGTCCTCTTAATTCCCAACCTCACCCGCGTCACGATGCGTGTGAGAGTGTGCGCTACGCCACTAGCAGTGCTAAAAAATCCTCCGGTGTATCCACTACTGTATTGGGTTACTTTATTGTAATGACGTTTGTTCAACTAGTGGTTACTAACTGCTAATAGCGACCAAAGTGTTAAAACTATGTCCATTTTGTCTTTGTCCAAAAACAGGAAAGGAGGCGGCATGGACGTTGTCAGGTATTGGGGCAGAGTAGTGGGTGGCGGTGAAGCCATAATCTACTAGGGGAAAATTAGATATCTCATCTCTCTAATATGTGGGTAGAAATGTGACACAAATTCCTATCAAATATTCTAGAGCTTGTGGAGTTAAGTATTTATATTTCTCAACCGAAATGAGTTACATACTATTTAACAAACAGTTGGAGTGGCGGTGAAATCGCCATACAGTTTTTATTCCCAATGAGATATCACGAATTAAAAAAAAGTATGTTAAATTCGCTTATGAATTTGTTGACCAGATGCATGATTAAGGTCCGGAGATCCTTATTAACTCTTACCTTCACAACTATTCAAAAGATTTGTAATCGGTATCAATAATTGCAATGTTAAAGGATTTCACCTGTTGGCGGTTTTCCTCTCGAGAGCGGGTAGTAATCCAGTTTAATTTCTCCTAAAAGCAATACGTAGTAATAATAATAGATTTTCCCCGTAAGATTTCTCTCAGGGTCGCTGTTGAATGCAACAGCAGGCCCACGTATTGCACATAGAGAGACTGGGAGAACGAGAGGTCTAATAAAATGGAAAACAAAAATGTTGAATGTGATAATCTGAACACAGACGTATTACCTCTTGTGTTTCAACGTAAAACGAAAGAATTTCTGTAGGACGTAAGGAGTGGGGGCGCGTGGGAAAGACGGTCTCTCATTGTTTTGGTGTAAATGTATACATTATACATAAATAGAAGCTGAATACTGACATTTTGCATTTAAAATTATAGAGAGAATTCGATAATAGGGAGGGGAGGCAAAATCAGTGTCGTATTTAGTGAAAAAAAATCGTACCTAAGCTTAAAATTCTGAAAGGTTCGTAAAATTACATTCTTTCATTCTCTGAAAGAGTCCTAATATGGCATCAGTTTTCATCAAATTTTCCGAACCTCTGGATATCCAAACCCTTCCCGCAATAAAGTCCTGAATCCACCATTGATTGGTCTGTACCATACGAACTGATCCAACATGAGAGCTTTCACACAACACAATTTGGCACTACACTCCTGTGTAGCGCTATTTTCTTAATTTTCCTTTCGTTGATAGTCAAAATTGCTTCCGACTTTCCTGCTTGCGTGTCGTGAGTGTTCAGGGGGAAGTAGGAACCAGTGGCGGTGATTAGGGGAGGGGCGTTGGGGGCAGCCACCCCTCCACTTTTTTAAGGAAAGATAAAAATTTCATTTTAACAAGCTGAAACTGAATTATGAAAAAAAATCACACCATCCCTGATTCTTTCCTTTGATTTATTTCATTATTGAAATCGTACTTAGTGCAAATATGCAAAAAATGTCATGTAAATGAAAATGGTCAATATTTTTTTGCCCACCCACTTTTGATTCCCAATCGCCGCTGCTGGTAGGAACCGGTGGGTGGGGGCGACGGAAACGCTGACCAGGGAAATCGGCTCGCGTGTTTAGATTGGTGCTCCATCTATGACGTACGTATGTTGGGGAAGGTTAGGTATGAGCGGACCGTGCTTCGCTAGTTTTTCGTGAACGTTCGTGAGGAAGTTGGTGTCGAGACTTGTCCGAGGCAACGTCGGGCCAGTCAGCATATTGTCACAATTTGTGTGTTTTGAGTTGAAATTTGAAAGTGACGACGTATTATAAGGAATACATAGCTGCTTGAACTTTGTTTAATAATGTCAGACGTTCAGGAAATAGAAATTCCAGTTCCTTGGGGGCACATAACCGGTAAGAATATCTTCGTTCTTTTACTTGATGTACTTCACAAATACATTTTGTCGCTTATGACAATGAAACTTTTATTTCAGGTAAATGGTGGGGGCCAAGAGATGTACAGCCTGTTCTTGCTCTTCATGGATGGCAAGATAACTGTGGTACATTTGACAAATTAGCTCCTCTTTTAGTCCCTCACATATCTCTGTTATGTATTGACATGCCTGGTCATGGACGTTCTTCGCAGTATGCGAAGGGTCATCATTACTATTTGTTTTGGGATGGGTTGTCTGTTGTGCGTCGAATAGTGAAACACTTCAATTGGAAAAATATTACCATTATAGGGCATTCACTTGGAGGTGCTATTGGATTTTTATATGCAGCATCTTTCCCTGAAGAAATTGGTAAACTTGTTCAACTGGATATTGTAAGTCCTTCTGTAAGGAACATTACAAAAATTGTTGAAGCCACAGGAAGTGCTATTGACAGATTTCTCAAATATGAAAATTTACCTCCCGAAAGTATGCCATGTTATGGTTATGAAGATATGTTGGATATAGTTGTTGATGCTTATGAAGGTGCACTAACAAGAGAGTCGGCTGAAGTTATGATGGTAAGAGGGATGGCTCCTGTTTCCACAGAAAATGGTAAAAAAGAACTATTTAAGTTTTGTAGAGACACCAGATTGAAGGTAGCTGTCATGGGTATGTTGTCACTGGATTTAGTGTTGGAGTACGCATCAAAAATAAAGTGTGAAATTTTGAATCTAAAAGGTGTGCCTGGCAAGTTATGGGAAAATCCTGAGTGCTATGGAATAGTTTTGGATAAAATTCGAGAATCTGCCAAGCATGTTGAATATCATGAGATTGAGGGCACTCATCATCTGCATTTAAATAATCCTGAAAGAATATCTTCATTGATTTTAGATTTCCTTAAACCAGTCCAGAATGGAAGCTGTGTGTGCAGTTCAGAGAAGAAATTAAATGGTTCAGTTTAATGAAGTTTATATTTAGACATGATTTTCTTTGTAAACTATTTATTTCAATGTATTGTTGACATTTCATATTTGTATGCTTGAGTTGTGCAAACTCTGGGCTTATTAAGTTGTTACTCTCAAGAAAATTTCTTTTGTAACTTCCTTTAGTGGAAAAGAATAGAAACTTTATATTTATTTTCATTGAGCTATTTAGCATATTAATGTTAATGCAGAAGAGCCACTATTGTAAAACGGAATGTGATATTAGTTTGTATCAATTTCAATTAGATCATTGAAGCTTAGTTAAGCTTAGCATTTTCTGGAGTAAAAAAATCTTCAGAATAGCGTAAAAGTCCTGAAAACATTACTTTCAGTTTGATAAATGACTAAAGAAATTCATCATAAATGTTTCTAAGGCTTTGAAAATATGTTTAGATATAAATATTAAGTAATGACCTGAATTATATATCATGTATTAGTTTTTGATCCTCTGCCAAGGAAACAGGAAATATTTTTCTTGATTTGTTTTTTTATTTGTGACTCAGATTGTTGAAGTGTAGACTAGTGTGATCTAATGTAAACACACAGTAGTGCTGGCACTATTTGTGGGTAGGTAGTGTGATAGTCTCTTGTATTTAATAATAAATGAAATCAGTATTTTTATTGAAGGTAGCACTAACTCTTTTGAGATATACATATACAAATCTTACAGTGCTGTTCCATTAATTTTGTGTTTATTTGAAGTATAAGAATATAATATTTTTCTTGCTTTCAAACCTACATAGTGATGTTTATCTAGCCCTAGGTACTCGTTTAATCTCTTTCTTGTCATAAAATTTTTATATTGTATTTTTTAATTAATATATCTGTTGTTACCTAAGATGAATGCCCAATAAAATATTGGAGACCTGTTAAATACTATTGTCATTTCTTTATTTATGTGAAACTACTTCTTTTGATTTTGAGGATATTTCATGAAAAGTTAGCAATTAGTTTTATTGAGGTTTTGTCAAATAAAACTCATTACCTTCTGTCACTTCATTATTATTATTTGTTTTGTTACACTATCTCTAGGAACTGTTTATAGCACATTGTCAAGAAGAATACATTCAAAATTTACTTCTTTCTTATAAGAACTTTTTTAATCACTTATTTTTTGACAGGTCATTTCTGACTCTATCAGCTTTAGTAACATTTATAAAGTCGAGGCAACGTAATTGGTTTAGTGTAGAAAGTATTTTGCTGCGATAGCCTTTCTTACTTTCTATGGGATTTCCATGTAATGTAAGATTGTAGAGTTGTGATAGAGGCTGAATTGATTCTAGTGTGTGCCGTAGCTCCTTCAGTGAATTTCCATGAAGATACAATATTTTTAAATTTGTGAATAATGCTATTTCAGATGAGAGGGCTGTGATAGAATTAAAAGATATATCCAACCAAGTGAGTTTCTCTGGATCTTCCAAAACCTGTAATCAATTACTTAATTCAGTTAAGTGCAAGGACTTACCTTAAACATATATTTTTATATTATTTGAATGAGATAAATATTTAAGAACATTGTCAATCTACCAATTTTATGGTTAAAGTTTCCAATTATATTTCCAGAATGAGCTGCTTATTATTAATACTTAATATCAGACCTAATTTTCCCAATTATTTTCTAAACAAAAATGAGAATATTTAAACTACTAAATGACAATAAATATTTGAGGAATTGCTAAAGTACATTATACCTTTGTGCAATGAAATTTAAGGTTCAATTATGTTTGTAATTGATACAAAAGTAGTGCTTATTACTTAGTTATTTGTATGAATAAAACTTAAAGAAACATGCAATTCATCAGTGATTAAATTTGTATTTAAAGGAAATTATTAGAAATACACGACAAGTTTCAGGTCATTTAGTTTTTATTCTACAAAAAATGAAAAAAAAAGGTTTAAGGTACTCATAAGTATACAATTGAGTTCGCAAGTAAATTGGTTTTATCGAACAGCACCTATTGCAAAGTGGATTTATACTTTGTGAAAACTATAAATTGTGCGTGTGCTCTGGCGCTTAGATAACTAGCGCACCTATACGGGGACGTGGTGGGCGGTTCGCCCCGGGCCTTATCCTCTAAGGAACCTCCAAATGGTTCACCAAAAATAATATAAACATGAAAAAATTAATTTAAATTTGTACAATTTTATTATTACAGCAAAATAACTAATAGCTGAACTTATTAAATTCAATTTCAAATTATTTTACGTATTCCGTAACAAATCTTGCTCTTTGAGGTACTCATGAAAGACTGACGCCATGGAATACTATTTGGGTGGATTATCAAACGAATTTTCAAAATTATGCTACGGATAAATGGTTGACTTCAGTCGTGTACGGCGAGACGAAGATCAGCGCCAAGTTCGCCAGTCCATTACTGAAATTTTTGGCGAGCGTAGAGGTCACGTGATTATGAACGACTGAGCGCATTATCTGTGTGCGGGCGATTAGCAAACTATGGCGTTTGCCCATACGCAAACCACTCACAAACGTGTTTGCAGTATTACAAATACATAGACAACGTACCAGTGTGTTTAAAAAATGTCGAAATTTAAATACGGCTTTTGGTAACCAATTTGATGGTTCCTGACATTCAGATCAGGACAACTCCCCCCACCCACGCTACTGCTGTGAGAGCAAATTTGGGAAATTTTCTGAGCATATACCATCTAACATCATAGTATTTATATAATCTTTATTTCATATAATTACTTTTATTAAAATTCAGACAGCCTAGAATGTGATCATACATTTTTAAATAAAGTAATTCCTGAGCGTAATATTTATCTCGGAAACGGTGCGATTGATTTCGATGGGATTCGTAGAATACAAGGTTTAAGAATAGCAGAATACGTAAATCTGCCGACATTCTAAGAATTGCCTCAAAGCAGGCATTTGTCGTCCCATACCCTCACGCCTTCTCCCTTTCGGATTCATCCACTTGTCAGTGTAGCTATAATTTATTTCTCAATTTTTAACGTAAATGTTTGCAAGAAATGAATCACTTCTACTTCAAATATTTGTTCATTTTTAAATTATATTTGTGCATAGGAACTTGTTCAGGGGGCGCCTCTGTTTGGTCACATAGTCTTTCTCTACCCTTGAGCCGGTTGTGAATTGCCAATATGCACTTGTTAGTCTCGATCTTAGTCCATTTCCGTAGTTATGTTGTATATTACAATACGCTAAGTCTAAAGTGCATCCTTACTTAACCGATTGGTAAGACTCAGCCAATGTAGATGCAATCGTCAGGGGCTTCGGTTTCGGATAAATCGACTTGCCAGCTCGTTCCCGAGCACTGGCGATAAATATCAAAAGTAATCCGCGAGGTCTGGAGGTGAAGGAGTTACTGCAAGGCCAAGCCGATCAGCATAATGTGGACAACGAAATATACTACTGGAACGCGCATTACCCATTAGACAGTATATTGTAAATTTTCCGAGCTCATACAGCTACGTTTTACGGACTGAGAAGGTGTTCTAAGCGGCCAAGGTGTGCAGCGTCGTGTTGCTTACAATGCTTTAGTGTGGCGCCTCAAGTAATATCCTTCGTTTAGACATTTTCACTCCTCATACTTTCCGAATAGTGTAGAAGGACAATAACGGGAATACTATATGAACAAAATTTGTTTGCACGTGACAAATCTTTTTTCAGAATTGACTACCACCGCAAAAAAGTCCGAGTGCTACAGTTTCTTATATTATCGTAAAAATTATTGTAAAAAATAAGAATGAATAATTTTTGGTTAGTAACCAGCTCTGATACTGTTCGTTTAGTTCAAAGTCTACTTTTTAATCGAACCTAGTCTACACACGAAAATAATTGTTTCATCAATCTTAGTCTTTTGTCCCTATTTACTTTCTGATTACAACTCTACAAAATTAGTTCATCAAATATTTTATGTACAGTGATACAATTTGTACTGTACATAATAGTTTGAACTTACCGCTTTTATTTTAGACATTTCATAACTTATAACTTAATTAATTGTAATAAGTGAATTTATTAGCATATTTTCTAATTTATTGTAAAAAGCTTATATATGTTTTTAAGAATTGCACCGAAAGATAATGTTATTTGGAATTTAAAGAAACATTGACGGAACGAACCCAAGCAGGTGAACAAAAAATCACTTGTTCTGTGTATAATCCAAATTATTCATTTCAGGAAAAGTTTCGCGATTGAAATTTTCATATTTTCTAAATATTATCATAAAGAGAAAGTTAAAATATCGCTAATAAAAAAACGTAAATACAATTGTTTTTATGCCTAAATAAATTACCTTCTTTTGATAGGTTATAGGGATTTTGTGGCGTATGAAATTTTAAGATGGCAACACTGATGCATTGTTGAAACCTATTAAGAACAGTTGACAGTCTGCTATAGAAAAGAAATGGAAAATCTGAGTCATTTCATACAAAACCGCACCCTCGACGAATTCTCCTTTCTCGATAGAAGAAACCTCAACACGAGTTATACTTTCGCTGGCCTTCTGTCATTAACGTTGATAACAGTATGGGTTTTATGTCATGCTTATGGAAGACGCGAAAACATTCGACGACGTTTGAAGATTTGCCAAATGCTTGAAAGCGAACATTCTCTCGGATTTTCGAAAAGCAGTGTAACTGAATTGCTTCCGAACGTCCCTGCTGAGCCTAATCTTCGGAATTCTGCCTAAACAAATTTTCCTCCTCATTTCATATCGTAGAAGAATTATGTAAGGGTTTATGTAGAAACATTTCCTGTCACTGGTAAAAGTATTTTCTCTCTTACCAACTCTCACATTCTGTATTTTTGCAACTACAAATGTATGGAACGTATCCCAATTTGCATCAGAAAAACTTATCTTATTTATTAATTCACATAAGCTTAAACTATGATGTATTACTGTTACGTACATGACTAACCCTATATACATGTATTTTATAAACACATAAATGTATTTTATTTCTTAAGATTGACTTATTTTTTTAGTACCATTTTACTAAAAAGTAATTTTACAATTCATCGTGATATCAATACACGTTAGATAGCAATAAGATGGTCATGTTACCGCCACCAGCCCCCCCCCCAAAAAAAAAGGGTTATGACCATATCAATGTTGGCTAATATAAAAGGCTAAACGCTTCGTCTTACAGAAGTAAAGAGTTTAAAGAGCTCATCTCTCCATTTTTACACTAAAAATAACATTTTAGGAGAAACGTCGATAATAGACCTCTTAATTTACCATTTGTGTATACGATCCGTCTACATTGTATATATACACGTCTAAACTTTACCCCCAGGGGACTTACAAGTACGTGTTTGGCGAACACGGGGCCCCGAGCTGAGTCTGGCATTTCTTCCACTTACTTGTGCCAGACTCTTTCCTTGATCACCTCTTGTTCTTTTCGATCCCGACGCTATTAGGGCTAGGGTGTCTTTCATTTTCCTCTTGATATATTGTAATTCTGGAGGGTTTTTAGTGGGTATGGATGAGACATTCGGCGAGTCCCACACGCGGGGAGAGTCATGTTGGCTCTCCTTAGTGCGTAAATGCATTTTCCCTACCTGTACTGAATTTTAGGGCTCTAATGACCTCGATGTCGACGAGCCGTAAAGCCCCACAAAAAAAGTCTAAACTTTTAATTATATTTACACGCATTTTTCTATCCTCCCGATCCAAGTTGTTCCGACGATAACTGTGCAAAGCACACAAGTTTTATAGAAATATTTATTCAAAATGTGCACAATAATTTAAACAACGCTACTTAATTTTTTTGCATTCATCTGTATTGTGAAGAGAAATTTATGAGAGATTTCCAGATAATTAAAAATTCCATAGAAGCTTGAAACTTATGTACTCGAGTAACTCAGTCTGAGGTGTTGATCTTCCTTCAAATCTTTCTCGGTTTGTATTTTATTGGGTCTGTATTTTATCGTTACATATCTCACACGCTACGTAAATGTTCATCTCTCAAATGGAAAACTTTCGTTGCATTTCAATATATATATTGAACCTAATCTTTCCTCTTAATTAGAATGAAAGTAGATTTTTCTAAAATTTTATTTTTAATTGGGTAAGGGAATCATTTTACGACTCAGGATTTTCCACAAAGCTTGTTTTTTTAGTGACGCTCGAAAAATTTGAATTTTCGCTATATTTCTTTACGAAACAATTAGCGTAACTACCCCAGCATCTGGTGTCATGTAAAACAATATTCGGAAGCAATCTTTTCTAAGTGAACAAGATGAACCAGTAATAAAAAATATCGGTGATGCGAATGAGAGGTCACTCCAGAGAAACCCCATTGGACATCACTAGTGACATTATTCGGAAACTTTTGTTACAGACATTCTTTCGTCGCAGGGTTGTTGCCAATTTTCCATTACATATTGTGTGGGCGCATTCCAAATATTCTAGAAGGTCGTATGCTACATTGATCGGTTTGCGGAAAACCGCCCCTTCTTCTATTTGTATCTTGACCTCTAGGTCACGTACAGATATGCAGTGCATTTAAAAAAATAACATCATTGTCCTGTCTCTCAACATTTTATACGTTCTTAGGCCAAACTTAAGAATATGGTCCCACAAGGGTTCGAAAAAATAATTTATGTCATAATACTACAAATATTATTGCGGTTCCGAAAATATAAGCTGTATTCTTCGCTTTTCATATTTACGGTAGTTATAAAGAAATATTGTTCCGCACTATTTTCTTCTCTCCGCCACCGTTTATGTTAGTATATGTACCGGGTATGATAATTATAAACAATTGTTCGGTCACAGTCGGCGATGTTAGGTTTGTTAGACCCGACGATTCCGTTTTAAGAAAATATGTTGTAAGTGTGAAGATGGAGGCGACGGTGGAGGTAGCAGCACTCGCGGAAGGATATACGCAGAAAAACTTTAGGATAGGACCATAATGTTAAATTTGCCATCGAAAAAGGGAATTTTTTTTTCACATAAAATGATTCAATTTGTAATATCGGAGAACAAAGTCCCTTCCAGAATCATGTCAAAAAAAAGCCGTTTTTCGATATCTCATCTGGATATTTTTCTACGGCGTTGGACCATATAGTTAAGTTGGTTCCGTTCTTTTACGGAACGCAGGTTCAGAGAAAAGTAATGGAGTGACGGTGATTTAAAAGTGAAATAATAAGAGCAGATCCACCCATAAATAAACAAAATAAAAGAAAATGTATTTTAATTATGAGAGGAATTTGAAGTCCAGTAAAGGTTTGGTAAAAGGCCAGAATGTACAAAAAAGTTGGGGAGATGATAATAAAAATGTTCCAAAGAAGATTCTATAGAGCATCCTGAGACAATCAGACTGATTGACCCTCCGCTCCACGAAAACACTGGAAAATAAGTTCTGACTTCCAAATTGTGAGTTTACTACTGCAATTTTATCTGTGAGATTACATACTCGTACATACATACATCTATAATTTAGTGAGATGAGAAAACAACTCCCCCCCAAGTGTATGGATGTTTGTACGTCGGAGCCCACTGACGATTTAGGGTCTACGTCCTTTTGATAGTCTTAGTCCTACCCCGGAGAGAATATTCGTGATCTACTTTTGGAGAGGTTATTCTTTTTGTATAAAAATCTGTATTTTTTTTCAACCTTGACGGAACAAAGGTGCAATGTATATATGTGCTCCGATAAGAAGCTATCAAAAAGATAAAGTGCAATCTCGAGACCGTGTGAATATTAACGAGACATGTTTTGACCTCTCTGATTATGTGTTGTGTAAGTAGTTTAAGGTTGTACAAATATATTTTCATTTTTGTGATGGATCTGGCCGTCTCGGTCAACATATTAGAATCAACTCGTAAATAATTTATCGCTAATAAACCAGTTACAAACTACGTATGGCCAAGTTGAGGACAATAAATTGCTCATGAATAATCTATTGCCCATAAAGCACGTACAAACTGCGCATGCTCAAAAGGAGGATAATAAACTAATTTACTCTCCGGAAGCTAGGATTAAAAATACTACACCAATGGGAGGATATAGTATAATTGTTCAATATTAATTTTAATTATTTACAAAAAATATATAATGAACTCATAATAATTGCAACTCATAACTTCTTGTATTAAGTAAAAGATACATAGAAGCTTATTGAATATATTTAGTCATATACTGAAGCTCACAGTCAGTCATATATTTAAGCTGAAAGATTTCTCGTTCGCCTAGAGAACATCTCAATTGAAAGGAAAACACAAATAATAAAAATAGATAAACAAATGCAAAAATAAACAAATACGTACTATTGTTCACATTCAGAAATGAAAAATATTTGCTTATTCTCAAAAGAGTAAAATTTACAGAAATAGATATAACCCTGTAATTCTAATGCTTGGATTTATATTATGTGTATTGTTCCAATCGAGTATATGACCATCACAGTGATGTATAATAATAGTTTCGTATGGGCTGAATTTGCCCTGTGTCGCCCTGGAGTTTGCATTGTCTCCAATTGTTTCACACAATTTCCAATTAATTTAGTGTATTGATATCTTCTCAAAAATATTCCCCCGATCCACCCACCTAACCTTGGCGACACCCACTCTCAATTAATCGCTCTCCCCCAAATAAGACTTTCCCGTAGAAATGTGTGAATTTCCCTTCGCGTATGGCGTGTAAAACCAATTATTATCCATTTTTGTCTTTGATAGTTGGTATACTATGCTGTCAAAACTATTTTTAGCTCATGATTATGATGACCTCCTTATCTCTGTTGTGGATTAGGGAATAACATCAAAAATATTTTCTTTTTCAGGAAACTCGGTTTCATGAATGGATCCCAGTCATCGCCCACACGTTTGCACTAATCTTTGCTTCAAAAACAAATAAATGACAATATATATATATATATA
>NNCF01127440.1:569173-588350 GCA_002313205.1 Laupala kohalensis | reverse complement strand
TATATAGATAGATAGATAGATAGATAGATAACAGGCTTACTTATAAAAGAAGAAAATACTTATAATAGTACTGCATCTCGAACATAAATGAATAAAATAGTCTCAGGAAGTAAGATATCAGTGGAAATTTAAGAAAGAATAACTGAGCGAGGATCACAAAATTTATGTACGCAAAGATTCTCAGAATCAATGAAGATCGTGTGAGATAGGAGACAAATCCACAATTTCTTAAGGATTTTATTGCCTTTGAACGTTCCTGATTTCAGTTTATTTTTGGATCATATTGATAATGGAAAATATGAATATTCGTCAAACACTGGAAACCTGCTCATTATCTCTAATTATCTGCGAATATGTTAAGCTATTATAAAGTTCCCAACGTTTTCTAAAGGTCGATAAACCTCAAAATAGGAACCTATTTGTTTAAATGCTCAAATATAGTTCAAAAATTCTCACCACTGAACTCTTCATTAAAATTTTAATTTCATTAAACTTCTAAACTCTTAATTAAAAGTCGTTTTAAATTACAATAGCAAACTGTAACAAAATTTAAATCGTATTCATTCAAATATGAGGTAGATTCAGTTATGGAAGTTCTAGAAAGTTCTAGACAGTCTATATTTGGGTCAACTAAGTCTGTCCCAGTCAACTAAGTCCTCCTTCTGTATGTCTGGAGACTGATATAACAAAGAATCATCATCTTCATCATGTACATTAATATGAAATGTTCCAAAAAAAGTTTTAGAACTTTTTCTGCGTAACTGGACGGAGTATAGTCACATAAATGAAGTATCGTACTTCAGAGCATTAAAAGATGTATTGACGATTTCCTGTTGTTTCATATTTTCCTCTCCGAGATAACATCATTTAAAAATTACGAAATAAGAAGTTACTTGACTCATTGATTTGGAAAAGATGTTACTTGACTGCTTGAGTCCTAACAAATGACATCACTGAAGCGGGTGGTAAGTAAGAAACAATATTTGTAGGGAACTCTACGCGTGTTACCTAATGCTACATTGTACATTATCATATAATATTCACAACGGTGTTTATGTCCTGTTAACATTTTTAATGGAAATATGAAACTTGCCTACAACTGGGGGAAAGTGGTATTTGCCATTTTATTCAGGACAGTAAAATAGTCTTGCTAAATAAAAATAAACGTTCATATTATTGTAAAGTATGTACTAAAGCTATTTGTGTAAATTATACAATGATAAACTCTTACTTATTTGCAGACTTGATTGGGCTGGACATGTGTTGAGAATGGATAACCCGGAGAATTGTGGTTAATTTGTAGGAAGGAGAAGAATAGGGCGACCGAGAACTAGACGGGAGATGGAATAGGATGGCAAAACGAAGGGAAGAATGGGAGAGGTCAAGAGGGAGTTTTTAAATTTTAGTATTTGTAAATGGGAAATGTCGCGTGCTCTTGAAGGTTATCTACACGGGGAGACAGGAGGTGGGTGGTAGGGCTATTGTTAGTAGGTGGGCCGCTTAGTTGGGTTTACCAACAACTTGGAAGGGATAGTAGTTAGTTAATGATACTTGGAGTAGTAAGAGAGAGATAGAAGGAGAAAGGTTCACTTTTCAGTAGTCACAGCTATATGAACTTGGACATGAATGTGAAAAGCTACAAACTTTTTGGGCTTGGCTCCGCCGGGAATTGAACCAGGAGTGATTTTGAGTTGAGCAAGAATGCTAACCCCTTTACCACCAGAGAGTATTGATAGAGCACTATATCTATAAAGATATGCAAATCATATTTTTCCGATGCAGACTAGGTAGCAGATGTTTCAAAGGGCGTGCATCACCTGGAAGACAGCCGCGTGCAAGCCGCGGAGCGAGCGCAGTTGGTTGTTGTTGAGACGCAGCGCTGCGCAGCGGTAGAGGCCTTCTGCAGAGCGTGAGTAGTTTCGCAGGGCTCTGCGCGGGCGGCGGGCATTTATCTCTTCTGCACCACGCAAGCCCCGGAAGGAGAAATCAAGAGGAGGGCCACACACCATAACCTTCACCTGGAACACGAAGTCTGTGGCGGATGAGGATTGAAGTACATTTCTCTACAGCGGACACATTCTCACTCCCCGACATTCTCTAATACGTTGACCTTAACTTCCCAAAAGCAGACAAATCATACGGTCCCATGAGTGTCCATTATAGAAAAGATTCATTGCATATGAATGATTCAAATATGTGTAGGCGTTTTCTGCCCGTTCAACACACAATCGATTTAACCATTCCTCTTAAGGCATTTTAGGCTACGTACGCTTTCACTGAAGTCAGGTTGCCAACTGTTCACGAAACGTGGAAATATTAACCGAAGGAGTACTAGTTAATAACTCGCTCCACTGATTTTTACTGTTGGACGAGGGAAATTATTTGCGAATTTAAAACTTGATAAATTTAGATTGTCGTTTGACTCTTTCTTTAACAAGGGTTGCATTGTCTTCATTCACATGATACGGCTGCCATTTCCGTTAGAACAGTATTTTCCGCAGTTTTTTGTGAGTTATTCTTGTAAATACCCCGTAAGGTGTGAAAATCTTAACGTTATTGCGTTCGTTTTACATTTGATAAGTTTTGGTAGTTTTTTCGCTATGTAAAGACGGTACTTTTGTCAGGAGATCGAAAAATCATAAACCCGTTCTCCTTATACGCTCATAGTAATTTAAAGTCAAATAATTCAAAATTTTGCGCCGTAAGGCTAGGAAAATTCATCGCCGTGAATAGGAAATGGCTCAAACTACCATTTGAAAATTTTGGGGGGTTAGTCGGATACATTACCATAATCTTACATGTTTGAATTTGGCGTTCAATAAAGATCCTCGTCGATGAATCAGATTTTACTAAAACATTAATGGATCGTAACACAAAATTAATGCCCGTGCTATAAACTTTTCAATCACGTGAAATAGTCTAATTATTGATGTACTAACAGATCCGATTTGGTTTCGCTCGTGAATTTATGTTATGTTACGAGTTACCTTCCATTATAAATAAATGTAGATAAAAATAGCACCCGAAATGGATATTCCGTCGAAATCTTGTGATCGAAACTTTTCACGATTACAATGTATTTTATATTCCGGATGAGTGACAGAAGAAACTCTTCAAATATCTCCTAAAACATTTAAGATATCGAAGTGCTGTTTTACTGAGATAAATCGTGATATAGGAGAATCCAGTGATCGCCCTCCCCCTCCTCCTCAGGAATTAGACTTGACTTTGTAAAATACATAAAGGAGCGCGTTCAACTTGTTCAATCTTCTTTTCATTTCGTGTTTTATTTCGTGTCTACGCAATGCACACATTTCAATTCATTTATGTCGAACTTCTTTGCCGAATACGAAAAATATGGTAGCCAGTAGATTAAGTGCTCAAATGTCTTTACCTCTATTCTCTTGAAATAAAATCATCCAAAGATAAAAGACCGACGTTGAGTTTATGTTTCATTGAAACACGTGTGAAACTAAAATTTTCGTCCTTTTGATTCACTGGTAACAAATGGCTGATAGTATATTATTTTATTCTAAATATTTCAAGAGAATGACCTGTTTGATCTCACAAATTGTAGTCTGTTAGGAGGCAGTCACGCTATCACCTTACAGAACGAACAATACTAGTAATTTTGATGTAGCTTTTGATCTTCACAATTTATATCTTCGCCTATACGAATAATTTGAATCAGAGCATTACATTTTAAATTTTATAGACATAAATATCATTGAGTCAGTGAAACAACTAATAATATACAACTATGTCAAGCAAATTTGTTTGGACAAAATAGTGAAGAGTACGTGAAATGAAGCTGTCAAAGAAAACAATTTGAAGAAGAAGTTTTACTTTAAAAATACAAAGCTTCCACTAGGTTGTAAAATGGACTCCACACTTTGTTGAATGGTTCATGCTCTTTCAACGACTCTTTGTATTTCGTGTCGATAGTAGACAGATTAGCAGATATACCCGACCATGGGACACATTGCCTAACTACGATGTCGAAAAATACAGGCAGGTACCTAAAACTTGGCCTCCGAGAACCCATCTTCTCACAAAATTATTTCAATATTATCACATCCTCAATATATATTTTAAAAAATATGATTAATTTACCATTAGGTTATATAATTAATGTGGATAAATTTTTTGAAGAAGTGTAATGTATAACTTTAAAGTTAAATTTAAATAAGTTTTGGGGGAGAAATCTCACACCCCGCCATTACAAAATCTTTCTACGAACCCGAATATGATTTATTAGCATTAATTGTGATACATCATAAAATGTACAATTTAATTATCTAATCTAATTACTGTTGAATTATTTAGTCTATCATTATTAACTTATGTCTTAAAATTTAACTATCTTTTCTTAGACAATTTTTATTTGTATTTAATGGTACGAAGTTTCGGTCAGACGTTTGGAATTCATTAAGTAAATACGGTAGAAGTCGAATAACAACTTGTATTTTAGTAATAAGTTTATGATATTATTTTCATAATTAATAAAAATAATTTGTTTTTTTGAATAAATTGCGATGTGAACTTACAGGTTTATAAAATTAGTACAATTATTATGAAATTAATAATTTATAATACTGAAAAACGTTTTTCTTTCTAGTTTTTTCAGCTTCGATTAATGCATTCTATTATGTACAATATTCCTGAATACAGTGAAAGTTTCCACATCCTGAAATTGTAGTTTGTTCCTTACGTGATCAATTTTTTTTCTTTGCTGTGTAAAAATTGTCTGCAGAATAAAGTTCAGATAAGGCTGCGCTCATCTGAACTTGACCTTGGGTTTGAGCTTTGTATTTTCTTCTTGAAATCCTCATTGTCTTGAACACAAATACTAGCCAGTACGACTCAGTTTTTGGTCATGTCTCGTTTGGTCATTTATCATTTATTCTTCTACCCTTCGAGTATTCAAAATAAAGAAGTTCTTACTTGGACCATAGCAAAAAACAAAAAAAATATACTCGTTAAGGATGTAAGACTATACTCGCACTAACGTGTTGTGCATGCAAATGATATACTTATGTTTTATAATAATTGTTATACTTTATTATTGAATATTGTATTATTAGTTGTTTTATAATTTTCATTTTAACCTTATCATATATAAAAATGTTCCTCTAAATATGTTTATTTTGTAAAAATATGCATTTGCATATAATTCTCAACACTATATAAGAGATACGAGTTCGTACTTTTACTGTGCTTCAGAAAGTAGTCAGCAGATGAAGCATACCTTTTACAACATTAGTCTCTCCACTCTCTTTATTTAAAAATATTACGTGTATATAAAATTTTCTTCATTTTTCAAACCTCTAAAATGTTTTAAGAACTCCAGAATTGTTTTTCATGTTCTGATGTACGATTTCTTTCTTGCAAGATTACAAATACAACCAATTTATTTCAGATGTTAAAATAAATTTTTTCCGTGTTAACAATCGCTGAGAACTTTTTTTTATTTACTTTTTCCAACGTGGAAACGTCTTCCTGGTCTGGTTGACAGCTTAAACGATCTTACATTAAGACAGCGAACTATTTCCGTTTTAGGTCTCAACTTATAACACAAATATTGAACACAATGGTAGGTTCTCATAGGGTTAGCCACCAATACGTTTGCATTATTGAAGAAGAGACTTTTCAGTTCCCCATCCCAATGAGATAATGTGCATGTACTTCCTGCGTGCTGGCGCTACACTTGTGCTTTGGCAACAAAACACGAACGGGTAGCGTGAGCACTCCCCCCACCCTTCTTCTTCCACAAACCTCACTTCCCACTCGCCATTTATCATTCAGAGCTTCGTCTTCGTTTGTAACGCGCTTCAGTGCCAATTTGCATAGTATTGCTAAGAACAAGTATTCTCCGTGATTCAGAGATAATGTAGCATGATCGTGACTGAGTAACATAAATCGTAGGTTAGCGACTTTTAACACTGGGACAACGGATGTAGTTCCCATATCTAGGACAGTAAAATGTGCCAACTTGACCCCTGACCGTAATTTTGTTGTTTGGGGAACTTTTTTAAATTATCTACAAAGTAGGAGGTTAATTAAAGTTTCACTTTTGTAAGTGTTTTTCACACATTTAAATTTATCTCTTTATTATTATTATTATTTTGGACTTATTTCTCAGTATTTCGGGACGCGTCCAAAGAAGTTCCACTTCCCTTACGCTAAAAACACATATACACCACGGCGACTATTTTCGTATTTTATAAATAATAGAAATAGATCCACTATACATAGATGCCAATATACAGTAATAGCTAAATATACTTACATAAGAAATAAATAACAATGTACGAAATTTTTACGGACGATTGCGATATATATTGTGCTTGTTGTGGATAATATGTTGCTACGTTCATGTTTCTCCTTACAATTTATCACCTAACGACAACTCAAACCACGAGTCGTTACGTTGTGTATTTTAATAAGAACAATATATATTGTAATCGTCCGTAAAAAGGTCGTAAGCTGTAATTTATTCATTTATCATATATATGTTACCGTGTACGACCGAAATTGGAGAATGTCGACTTTCACCGGTTAATGTCAACATTCACATAGTCACTTGGTGTATGTCCGAAATATTTGCGAAGTACTTTTATTTCTGACTTACACTGGTAAATGTCGACATTCTCCATGCACTAATGGTGAATGTTAAACATGTCGAAGATTTATATTTTCTTACCAAGAATTGAAAACACACAGTACATTCTAAATGGGAAAAGAAAATAATCGTGACAAAAAATTATGAATATTCTAAATGGGAAAAGTAAACAGTACATTCTAAATGGGAAAAGAAAATAATAGTAATAAAAAAATTATTTAATTATGTGATTCAAATCTTATTTATTGCAACAACTTAAACTATTATGACATTTTGAATTGCACAAGAGTCCCTTGCTTTTACAGCTACATTTATTTGTGGAACACTTCCTTTTGTAATGACAGCATGTATAGCTTTCCCCCCACTTCTCGAATTAGCTGCAGCTGCTTCTCTCAGCGACATTTCTACAAAAGAAATCTCATCTATGGAAAGTAACTTTTCTTTACAAATTACGAACTGATTACGTGTGTAAAGTTGCTTGAGGGTACCATTTTTATTTGCCAGTTTATAGAAGTCAGAGTCTTCTATTCAAACAACAACCGCTAACACATTTCGGCTATCTGTACGACCACGGTCGACATCAGGGACTTGTATTCGTACAGTCACCAGTTTGAGCAGGAGGAAATTGTTTTTGTGAGGTTCGTAACATATTTGCTGCTTGCAGTAGAAGATTCTTTTTCGCAGCCGCTCTCTTTATAGAAATTAACTCGAGTTTTTCAGTCAGAACTTGATGTGAAGACATTGTAGATTGCAGGTCCTCTTCAATATTTTTCTTTGGAATATTGTTTTCGGTATGACCACCGCTCAATTTTTTTCAGAAGTATTAACAGTTTCTTCAAACTGTTCTTCGGTTTGAAAAAATTTGCGATTTGTTCGCTGGACAAAAAAGACGATGCTATACTCTTTTTGCTTTAACGCCAAACATGGCTTCATAAGGACTTTGGCGTATTCCTTCGTGATATGTAGTGTTCT
This sequence comes from Laupala kohalensis, assembly GCA_002313205.1. Taxonomy (NCBI): domain Eukaryota; kingdom Metazoa; phylum Arthropoda; class Insecta; order Orthoptera; family Trigonidiidae; genus Laupala; species Laupala kohalensis. The sequence continues at coordinate 580,756 of NNCF01127440.1, read as the reverse complement.
TGGCAAATTGAACAAAGGGTAAACCATCTGACCATTTGTTTGTATCGTTATCATTCATCCATGCAGTTAGCATATTCTGTATATCCTGATTGGCCCTTTCAACTGAGCCTTGTGTTTGACTGTGACGAGGCTTCCCATGAACTATCTTAACATCTTTCCACATAGCGCATATTTCGGATATGACTTGATTACTGAATTCTCTTCCATTATCTGATTGCAATATTGCTGGTGCACCAAATGTTAAAAATATTGAAAGAACGTGATACGCTACTTCTTCAGCTCTTTTAGTTTAAGTCAAAGGTCGTAGCTGGACAAACTTAGTTAAATGATCTTTTGATACACCATTATGAACTTATATTCGCCATCTCTGTTTGACTGCAGATCTATCAGATCAACTTGACATCTTGAGTTTAACTCAGAACTGACCATTGGTTTCACAACAATACCTTTCTTAGGTGCACTGTGTTTCATTTGACACTGTTTGCATAAATTTAAATACAACATTACAACTTCATATGTAATATTTTTGTATTTAACTTGCAACTCTTTAAGCATACGTGTTCTTCCTCCGTGGCCTATTCTGATGTGAGTTTCATATAGTATACTGAACAATTCTTCATTGGTAACATAATACTGTAAATTCGTTTCCCCTGGTTTTAATGGTACAATTAACTTCTCTTCATCATTAATTTTTAAAACGTCAAAACGTTTCAATCGTCTGTAATCCAAAGGTGAATAGGGTTCCACACACTGTACCTAGGGGTACCCTATTTCCCCCCGAAATAATACACTTGGTGCGTTGTACATTTAATTTATTCGATAAGAGTACACGTCGACGCGTTCAGCATGCCTCCTCGGAACCAACTCAACTGGCGGCACCGCGTTCCAGGCAGGCGAACAAAGCCATCCCCCTGGTCCCGTTAAGTGAAAGGCAGGGGATGGGGCGCGCCCTCGCCCGGCAGGCGCGTCCGAGCGCTTCCACGTGGCGAGGCCGCCACACACTCGCTTCCCGAACACTTTATTAAATTTATTTTTCTGCACTCGGAAAGTAACTGCACAAGAGAAAGTTGTGTACGAGTTCATATTTGGTTCACATATAATACTAACCTCATGCAGTTCGTACTCGAGTTGAGCATGAATTTGTAGCGAATAAAAGTGTTGAGTACGAAAACTTGATGGGCCAAAGAAAACAGTTTCGGAAAATATGTATAAGACTGACATGAAATTGACCATTGTTGATGAACAGGAGAAATGGCCATCACAGGAAACGCTGTAAATGGCCAGTGCTGACGTCGGTGAAGCGCTGCGCTCGATTTATCAAACGGTGATACACGCGGAACAGCTCTGCTTGAGGGATAGCAGCAACAGCGTTTCCAATGTTCTGCTGTAGCTCTNGGTGTAGGGTGGCGTCAGCGCACCACGCACGGTGTCGTCTCGGAGGAAAACCTGCGTCCTCTGCGCCAGGTCCGGGAAGACGAATGACGCTGGCCGCGCGTGGCGTGCAGCCGGCGTGGGGCGGAGACGGGCGATCTGCTCCCGTACCTGCGTGAGGACGCAGGTGACGTCAGCCGATGGATTGGAGTCCATTGGCGCGGCGAACAGTTCGCCGGGAAGGCGCATCGGCTCGCCGTACACTAACTCGGCGTCAGACGCTCCGATGTCCTCCTTGAGCGTATTGAGAAGCCCGAGGAGCACCCACGGGAGGGCCGTGAGCCAGGCCTCGCTCTGATGGCACATTAACCCCGCCTTCAGTGTACGGTGGAAACGCTCCACCATGCCCGATGCCTGGGGATGGTAGGCTTGTGGTGCGGTGTTTCTGCGTGCCGCAAAGCGTGAGGATGCGGCAAAAAAGCTGCGACTCAAACTGGACTTGGTCACAAGTCAGTCGCCGCGGGGCGCCAAATCTCGCCACCCAGCCGATGAGGAAGGCCCGGACGACGCTCTCGAATGTTATGTCCTCGAGCGGGTACGCCTCCGGCCAGCGTGTGAACCTGTCAACTACTGTCATCAGGTAGCGAAATCCGGAGGAAGGGGGAAGTGGGCCGACGATGTCCACATGGACATGCTCGAACCGCGCGGACGGCGTGGCGAAGGTGCTTAGCGGGGCGTTGACGTGGCGCGTCACCTTTGCGCGCTGGCAGGGCTCGCATGCGCGCGCCCAGTCGCGACAGTCCTTGGACTTGAGGCCCAGTCAGTTTTAGCGTTTTACTTTTTCTTGGCTACTCACTGTTGAGGACGGCGTAGCGATTCGCTGTCGTCCTCAAATCTTGGCGTAATTTCAGTTTTTGGTAGGCGTATCACGAGGCCAGCGAGTGAAACACCGCATAAGAAAAATTGCCAATCCCAAAAGTGCCCTTCCTGCGTCCATGACGCTCAAGGCTGGACCGGAGGGGCCATCCTTGTTGACTGAGGATGACTCCCCCAAACCAAAGGGGCACCCTTTAGCCTTGGTAGAAGCCAAGTTTCCCGTCCCCACCACGGGGAGGCGGGTGCTGCGCTACTATCTGCGAAGGTACGACAAAACAATATTTCTTCTAGTTATGATTTCGTAAGATACCTCATAGTTTGTGACCAATCAATTATAAATAATCTTTTTTATCATATTGGTATTCCCAAGATAGATGTTATGATATCTCGCTTACGTTGTTCCATATCCCGATGCATTGCTGATACAGTTATGTCTCTACAATACATGCTTTCGAAAGTTCCAGAAAGTTACTGCTCGAGTAATATTCGACGTATCATAGACACAAGAGGTGCCTGATACCTTCTTAAATCTGTTCTTCTCTCTTTACAAGAATTTTAATAATTTCTCACTTAAAGTAAGACGTTACATCCAACTCATCATATGGCATAATAGAAAGCAAAATATCCTGAATATAAGGTGGCAGTGCTTGATACATATCACCTGCTTCATCCAGAACAATGCTTTTATACGACTTGTACAAAGAGATCCTCTTTCTATCATATCATAAACACGACCTGGAGTTCCTACAACAACATGTACACCCCGTTCCAACTGGCTCTGACATTTGTGCCACATGACACTCATGAATTCACCATGACCACCACTTTCTAGTTTGTGTCTGTATTAGAGCTTGACACACCCATACAGGCTCATAACATACCACACTATATATTTCAATATAAGTTCAGAAGATAATCCTATATCATAAACACCAAAAGTTCTATCAAGAAGATGTATACCCTGTTCCAACTTCCGCATATCATCTCTAACATTTACCCCACTTGTATAACATAATGCACTCATGAAACCACCAAGTGCTATGCCCACCACTTAAATCTCCAATTGGTGTCAGAATTAGAGCTTGACACTCCCGTACAGGCTCACAACATACCGCACTTATTCCAATATAAGTTCTGGAGGAAACTTATTCCATTTCCTTCTATCATATCATAAATACGACCAGGTGTTCCTACGACGACATGTACACCCGTTCCAACTGCCGCATATCGTCTCCACGTCCACCAATACAAGCAGTCCACTATGCACTCATGATATCACCAATTTTCAAGACCACTACTCTCCAGTTCGGGCCAGTATAAGAATCTCTTATTGTTACAAATAGCAAGGTATGTACCAGTTTTCCCTATTCCGCCTATGTCAAAATCTGTTCCACACAATTGAAGTGTCAGATTCACTCTTAGGATATCACCTATTGTAGTTCCACAGTACAATAATTGCCATTGCTACATTCACTCAAGGAATCGCTTAATTCCGTCTAAAGTCAGTTCTTCTCTCCTGACAATAATTAGAGACTGACACTCCTGTACTGGTTCACAATATACCGCACTACTAATTCCAATATAGGTCTTGAATGAAACTCATCCCATCATCTTTTATTTTTAGATCAAAAACCCAACCAGGTGTTCCGACAACAACATGCATACCCTGTTCCAACCTCCACGTATTGTCCCCAACATTGTCCCACTAATACATATATGACACATAGTACTCATGAAATCACCACGTGCTATGACTACCATTCCATTCACCAGGTGGAGCGTGACACTCCTCTGCCGGCTCAAACATACCAACATAAGTAACAACATGTACACCCTGTTCCTACTCCCGCATATCATCTCCAAAATTCCGCACCATAGAGCAGTGAGGAATCATCTTCTGTCCAGACTAGCCGGTATAATCATGTAACTTTTATCCCCCACCTCCGGGACTCGCCATTTAAATTCACAATCAAAATTTCTCGAACAACCAGGAGGTATGTGCAGTTAAACGTATTCCTCATTACATGCTACAACGCTCGACACCTTCCGTTTCACGCACCAATTATATGCGTAGTTCCAAATAATCAAGAATCAAATGTAATGGGCCAATAAATTCCTCGCTTGCCTAGCCGCCGTCTCTGTCCCGCTGATGTTCTCGGTACAGCATACCTGTCTTATTCTTTTCTATCAATCTCCATGATCCGTTTTGTCGCGGATCTGGTCTCGCACACGTATCAATTCCGTACATACCTGACTATATACGCTGTGTCCTGCCCGAAGCCCGAGACGGGCACAGTTTGAGCATTTGGGTCCCTCACCTGTCCGGGGACAGTCCCCCTTCCCGTAGAGAGATGATGATTGTGACACGTATATGCAACAGAGATTGATTAATACATAACGATCATTTGATTGGAGACCCCGGTAATAGCCATCCGGCAGAGGAACGGGGAAAACCAATAAAATGACAAAAAAACCAAAGGAAGTCCAAGAGAAACCCAGATCAGAGATTTTGGCGCAAATTAAGTCGTCGCTTGAGGCAATAGAAGCGATACTTACCGTTAGAGGTAAAGATCGCCTGCTTGTGGATAATCGAAGGTCGATCATGGCGGAGCTCGGTTTGGCACTGCTGAGTGACATCACGCCGACCTTCGAGGAAAGGGTAATTAGAGAAATGGTGAAGGGGGTAGTGGAGGGAGTTGTGAAAGCTAGTCCCAAAGCTCCTTCAACACAGGTACCACAAATCTCGGCGCCAACAGGACAAACCTTTAGTGAGGTATTAAGGAAGGGGGATGAGAGGGCAACTGTAAAGCTGCCCAAACAGAACCCCACAATACTTTTAAGAACTAAAAGTGGCAAGTCGGTGATGAGCTTGAGTGAGGTAAGGCAAGAGGTCACGAAAGGTCTTGGGCCTAAAAAGGTAAGGGTCAGTAGATGTCGCCCCGTTGCAAAGGGGGTTGTCATCGAAAGCCCTTCAGAAGATATAGAGGCAATAAAGGCGGCCGTGAATGGATCAAGCTTGCTGGAGCCTGACACGATCAAAAAGAGGCTACCTAAGATCATCGTCATTGGTGTTCGGAAGGGTGTCTCCGAAGACCTAATTAAAGAGGAAATAGGCACAGCCACGGGCGCGACATTAGAGGAGAATTCCCAGATCTTCGTCCGCACTAAGCTTGGTCGCGGTGAGGGAGCGAAGAGTTGGGTGATCCAGTTGCCCCCACGTCTTTTGAGGGCAACGCTTGAGCGAGGACGGTTGTAGCAGAATGGAGCTCGTACAGAGTCGATCGGTATGAAACGCCTCTGCGCTGTTTCCGGTGCCAGCGTTATGGGCACCTCGGCACACACTGCAAAAGTCAGGCTGAAGTCTGCGGCAAGTGCGGCGTTGAGGGGCACAAGAGAGAACAGTGCAAGCAGCAAGAGACCTACTGCGCTACCTGTAAGCAATTCAACAAGAGTTCTGACCATCTGACCGGGGATAAGAGGCTATGTCCGGAATACTCACGGGCGGTGGAGTTGCTGAGACAACAAACCGCTTATGAGTGAGTTGGACATAGCACAACTCAATGCTCGCAAGTTGGTGGCAGCCATGCAGAATCTAGAAAAATATGTTTATGAGTGTGGAATAGATATCGTTTTGCTTCAGGAACCGTACACGGTGGGAAATAGGGTTGCTTGCATCCCGACGTCCTACCGTGTTATGCAAATTGCAACCGATAAACCATGTCCTGCTATCCTTGTGAGCAATCCCCAATTGGACGTCTTAAAACTTGTCCAGTTCACGACACGCTATGTGGTTGTGTGCCAGGTGGCGTGGAGTGGACAATTTGTTTATTTTGTGTCGGCGTACTTTCCACCGTATCCTTTTCCGATAGAGCCTCTTATTGAACATCTGGACTCGGTTCTCCGAGCGCTCAACGGGAGCACCATTCACATAGGAATTGATGCAAATGCCAAATCCCATCTATGCATAGTGACGCAGAGGACTCTAGAGGGGTGGAGGTGGAGGGTTTAATTGTCCGGCACAACTTGCAGGTGGCAAACGAGGAGACGTACGGTTTGACTGCGTTCTGTAACGCTATGGGCGTGTCCAACATTGATGTGTCGTTGGCCACATCTGTGAGAGGTTTCGATAGTATCATTGGCTGGAAGATCAATGATTACCACACTGGATCAGACCATCGGATCCTAAGATGGAAGTGTCGTTTGGTTGGTCAGGATGATCTCCACACAGGGGGAACTCTGGAGGACGAACCGCTGCATCGCTTTAAGCTAGGGAGAGCTGACAGGGAAAAGTTCACCATTTCCTTGAATAGGGGCTTGAGAGGGTTGAAGGAGCAAGCTTCCTGCGAATCAGTAGCTCTTGGCTTGAACGATGTTATTCTCCAGGCGGCCAGGGAAGCAATCCCCTTTGGTCCGCCAAGGAGAAAAGCGGTAAGTTGGTGGAGGGAAGGGCAGAATCCGTCTTCGTAGAGCAAGACGAGCCTTACAAAATGCCAAGCGAAGGGGTTTACCTACAAAGGACCTCGAGGAATCTTTCCGAGAGGCCCGAAGGAAGTATAACTCCGACGTAAAAAAGGCAAAGAGTAAGTCGTGGGAGGAGTATGTGGAGAGTATATCGCGGCTCGATTCCTGGGGCACACCCTACAAAATCGCGTCTGAAAAGATGCGAATACCATTCGCTATGAGATCTTTGCCTTTGGGTGGCGACAAGCAATCGTCGTCACATACTGTGGGGTACCAGCGAACCGCGTCTCTTTTGCTTGACACGTTGCTTCCAACTCTGAGAGCGCACACCATCTAGCTATCAGAGAAGGCTTGTTGGAGCAATACGTAAGTGTTGGACAAGTCAGTTTTTCCATGGACGAGGTCCGGCATTGGCAATATTAATTCTAAGAAAGCCCCTGGTATCGATAGGATCTCGCCATCCATGATCAAAGCAGCTTCTAATTTGCTTGTTGGTTCTCTCACTAGTCTTTTCAATCGATGTCTCGAGGATGGCTGCTTCACACAAATCTGGAAGAGGGCGATCGTGACCTTGCTAAAAATAATAGGAAGCCTGAAGACAATCTAAGGTCATATAGACCGATTTGCCTTCTTTCGGTGGTGGGTAAGCTGCTGGAGTGGTTGATGGTTGAGAAGCTGAAAAGATGTGTCGACGAGGGTTGGGGTCTGTCCGATTCGCAGTATGGTTTTCGGGCTGGACGTTCCACTGAGGATGCGGTGCAAAGGCTGGTTCGGCTAATATCTGATAGCCAGCTAAAGCATGTGGTCGTGATCTTCGTCGATATCTCTGGTGGTTTTGATAATGCATGGTGGCCAATCATACTGGCCAGACTGAGGGAGGTGGGTTGCCCACCTAACTTATATGGTCTGTATGCAGGGTATCTCTGTGATCTGGAGGCCTGCGTGTCTCATGGAGGAGTTCTGTTTTCCAAGAGACTGTCTAAAGGTTGCCCTCAAGGATCAAATTCTGGTCCTGCGATGTGGAACCTTGTGATGGATCCGCTCCTTCGGGAACTGTCATCACAGGGCTTCAAGCATGTTGCATATGCCGACGATCTGGCATTAGTGTTTGAGGGTCAAAGCCGTAGGGAGGTTGAGGAGCAGGGCGAATCTTCGCTTGCTATTGTATCCGCATGGTGCCGCAGAAACAAACTTGCTGTTTCTGAGAGCAAAACATCGCTCATGGTCATGAGGGGGTCACATGCTGGCCGTCCTCCTTTGATTAGGCTAAACGGGAGGTCGATATGTGTAGTGAAATCGCACAGATAATTTAGAGTCACCTTGGACCAAAAGTTAAACTTTCTCGAGCATGTCGAGACTGTGACGCCCAAGGCCAAAAGCATTTTCTATAAGCTCATGAGGTTATCAACGAGGAAGCGACTAATATGTCGCAGGACCCTTGAAAACATCTACCGGGGTGCTTTCCTGCCAATTGTTTTGTACTGTTCCTCGGTGTGGGCGCATCGGGCGCGTCTGACGATGTGCGGCAGAGCGCTTCGCAGTGCTCAAAGACCTTCCCTTTTAGCTGTATCTGGAGCGTATAGAACTGCCCCTACTGTTAGACTCCAGGTCTTGACGGGAATATTTCCCCTGGATTTGGAGGTGGTGAAGGCGGGGGCCAAATACAATGCTAGGAGGGGATTGTCGTATACGTTGGACGGTGTCGTGTACAGTCCGGGTCACGCTGCTGTGTCGGACAGTCTATATAACCGAGAGGGTTCTCGGTGTTTGGCAAGCGCGCTGGCAGGCGGAGGAAGGCGAAGCCCCATGCAGGGAAATCATCCCAGAAGTTATTTTTGCTGGGAAACAAGTTTTCTCCCTCAAGAAATTTGGTGCACCTGTTCTCTGGGCATGGTCCATTCAAAAAGAAGTTATATGATCTGGGATTAGCCGTTTCTCCGTTCTGCGAGTGTGGTGAGTTGGATACCGCAGAGAACGCGATATATATCTGTAAACAACTCGCACGGGCGGGGGAGGAGTTAGAGGAGAGTTACGGTGTTGTCATGGAGCCGAGAGTATTAGCTGCGGCTCTGGGTAACAGTGAAGCCCTGGAATTACTTGAAGTATTTGCCAGCAGTGTCATCAGAGACCGCCGGCTGGTCTAAGTCTTGATTGGAGGGGGATTTTTCCGGGCGACCGGTGTTACATAAGTGCATATATAATAATTATGAATATTTAGCTGTTCTGACGGGTCCAAAGAGATCGAGAAGTGCCAAAGCTAAATAAGATGAATGTTTCCCCCGAGAGTTCAGGATGGAAGCTAGTCGGGGTTGGTGAGGAGTTTATTCTCACCTTCCGTGGTCGAGATGTCACGCTGGCGGCCACAGGAAGTAGGATGGTACCAGCTTCTGCGGTGGGGGACGTACGTTTTCTATGTTCCCAGGACATGGACTACGAAACGGGAAGAATCCTAGTACTCAACCAAGTGAGTAGAACTGTCCGCTCCGAGGCAGAAAAGTTCAGTTCCGGGGGAGCCCAGACTGATTCCGATGCTGAGGTGGAACCAAGGGCAAAACACGTGCGTTTTCACGGGAAGTGACGATCATCCTGCCGTGCACATGTCCATCTTTGTGCGACCAGGATGCCTGTTCCTCTGGTAAAAGTGAGGAGGACCTCTCTAGTCCTGAGAGTGACGACTCACCGCTCGGGATTGTTGATAGTGAGTCGTTGGCCTGTGCCCATGCATTGGATCTGGAAACTGGATCTGGAAACTGGTGGCTGATGACTCATTGACATCCCCGGGCGCCCAGGGGCTACACCATTCCTCACTGCTCTGTAGAGTTCCTAGTGCTCTGTGCGGAGAATTAACATCCTGCCTCTGCTGGTGTTTCGGGTTGTGTTTTTTTCGCCACCATCCGGAATTGTAGAAGAAAACCTAGAGGACTGGACAAAGCGATCCTGTGAAATCGATATAACAACTTTTGATATATCTCAGGACGGGGTGTACTCCGGCATTCGCACGAATCATATTCTCGCGAGGCTGGAGGAAACTCCCATGTTCGAGGCTGCACTCCAATTTCTTGTGCAGTCTCGGGTATCTGGAGGAAACAGGATCGCTTTTCGTTATCCTCAAGAGGTCCTCGAGATGCAACTGATGGCATCGGGAGTTCCAGCAGAACCCGTTGAGCTGCATCGCCTTGTGGTCGAAGGTTTCCGGAGGAGGGGAGTGCCAATGAACTTGCAGAACATAACCGAACATTACAAAAGAGTGCTGGGGACGGTGCGTAGCGTGCCTGGGAATCCGATCGGGATGGTGGTGGTTCGGGGGTAGAACTCTGCCTAAAGGACTGCCACCAGTGACCGGCGTCTCACTCAGGCTCATAAGTCATCTTTGACATCCATTTAATATCTTTTGACTAATGTAAAAAGCCTATATAAATAACGCTTTAGTACTTGTGTATATGTAGTATTATCTTTACCATTGTTTTGCTTTGCTTGTGTTTGATTTTTGTTGTCATGTAATAAGTAAATTTTATTGTTTTTACTTTGCTTATTATCGATTCTTATTGTCATGTAATAAGTAGAAAATCAGTATATTGGTCTTGTGTAGTTTGTTAGCTTACTAATTATTGTTACATTTCCATTGTTTATTGTATTATTATTATTAAATGTTTTAGTTATAGGTGTGGAAATTTGTGATGGCTTTCGCAACATATGTACCTGCTTGTAGTTACCTGCCTCCTCGTGGCGGGGACGGTAACCCGTCCGTCTCAGACATCTTCTGCCAGAGACGGGGGGACTAAATGGTGATAGATGTAGTAAAGAATATGTAAATTTTCTTTTGTAGTTTAGTTTTGTTTGTTGCAAATTAAAATCTTAAGTAAGGTGGAGGTACGTTTTTGTAAAACATTTTGCCTTACCTAATTTTTCTGTTTTGTCCTTGTGCTTGTAAATTATGTCCAAGACTCTCTGCGATATGCATTATGCATGGGTGCAGAGAGTCACCTTTTTGTTGTATATAAACAATTTTGTGTTACCTCTTAATTTAATAAATGAAAAAAAGTCCTTGCGTAAGGACGGCCAGACGAATCGGTCCGCGACGAGGCGGGCAGTTGCTCGTATGTCCTGGTGGTTGAGTCCATGAAGGGCCTGAAACGTCCGCCGGCGGAGCGGAGCGGGCAAGAAGGGGCGGAGGCGGCCCGTCGACACGTAACAGAGGAGCGTGGTGGAAGTACCCGGGATGTCGACGCGCTGTAGGCGGAGTGAAGAGGTAGTAGGCTGAGGTAGTCCTGAATCTCCTCGTCGCCCATCTAGGCGTCGGCGATGTCCTGGTGCGAGGGTTGTTGCACGATGGCTTCTACGCGCGAGAGGCAGTCGGCCACCACGTTGTCGGCGCCGCGGACGTGCTCCACGTCCGTGTAAACTGCGCGATAAAAGCGAATTGTTTACTTGGACGGGAGGAAGTTTGTCTCTGCGTTGCGGGAAAGCGTGGACAAGCGGCTTGTGGTCTATGCAAATGCGGAAGTGCTGGACCTCCATGATGTGGCAGAAGTGAAGCACTGCCTCGTACACGGCGAGTAGTTCGCTGTAGTAGGCAGGCCACTCGGCCTGTCGGCCGCTAATCTTCCGTGAGAAGAATGCGAGGGGCTGCCAGGCGTCGTTGACGTGCTGCTGCAGGCAGGCGCCCACGACCACGCTCGACGCGTCGGTAAAAAGTCCTAATGGCGCGTTGGGAATCGGGTGTGCGAGGTGTGTGGCCGTCGATAGGCCCTCCTTGCACGTCTCAAATGCGCTCTCGAGCTCCGGTGTCCAGGGCACGGGGTCCTTCCCTTTTAGGTTTCTTCCGGCGAGAGCGTCGTGCAGCGGAGCCTGGAGTTCAGACGCTCGTGGCACGAA
>NNCF01127440.1:554353-569094 GCA_002313205.1 Laupala kohalensis | reverse complement strand
CGCGTGCCCGCGGCGGACACCGAGTAGCCGTGGAACGTTACTTCGGTGGCCCCGAGAATTCACTTTCCGGTGTTCACCACGACGCCGTACTGCGCGAGACGCTCGAACAGCGCACGCAGGTGCTGGTAGTGTTCCTCTTCGGACCGTGAGAATATGAGGATGTCGTCCAGGTACGGAAATCACCCGCCGTCTTCCTCGCTTTTCTCAATATACCCACCTATTAACACGACTCCATCAGACGACAAGGTCGCGCAGGAAGCAGCGGAGATCTTCGCTCCGCTCCGCGCCCGCTAGGTGTGTCTTTGCCCTTAACATAGGTCGGCGGAAAAAACGTTCCGCTCCGCAGATGTGTCTTTAGCTTTAGTCTGCATCACCTAGAGAAATTCTTAGGTGCACACTTTCCGGATAATAAGAGCCGTCCCCAGAATGGCTATTTTTTGGACCTCAGATAGACCTTTCCAGGAATTTTCTGAAGATTGACTTCTATATATTTGCTTACTGTTCCCGTGGCTCCGATAATAATTGGGCAGACGTTTGTCTCCATTCCCCACATTCTTTGGTATTCAAAGCCAGGTCTTTATATTTGAGCAGGTTTTCTCCCTCTTTGTTCACAACATTCATGTCGTTGGGAACAGAAACATCTTTTGTTTATTATTATTATTATTATTATTATTATCAGGAACTGAGCATGTGAAATAAATAATCTATAACTTGGAGAATTCTTCTATTATTTCTTTAGGAGCAAATCCTGATATTTTTGAAAATAAATTCCTTTGTTATTTTCAATGTAATTATTAAATTTTGTAGATTATTCGATCAACCAGCCAATCAAACTTTGAGGTGTTTCAAAACGTTTTTGTCTTTGCTGTTTATTTTAAATAAAAATGTACTTGGTGTGCTTTGTCCTATAATGAGGAATTTTATTAGTTTTATGGATCATGCAAACACCCATTATCAATGTGATAATTATTTTATTTGAGTGGCTACATAACGATTTGTGATTTTCGATTTGATTATAGTAATTATTTGTCAAGTGCGTGAAATGGATGGAGAGTGATAATTGGCACTATCATCGTTATGAATTTCTTCTGTTCTGCATCCCTATTTATAATTGTTCTATGACAATGTATAGGTTTATTCTTTAGAGATATTTTGTTAGCGCTGTAGTATGGTTCCAAATAGGTTATTGACAAATATTCATCGAAGAAACCAAACATCACGAAAATACTTTCATTCCAGCCTTATAATTCCAGTTTGAAAGGAACAGTATGAAATCGCTACTTACTGATGTGTGAACTGGGTGTCATGAGTCATATCAAATTGACCCTGAATGCAAAGCAAGCCAATGTCAAGAGAGAATTGTAACAGAGATACGAAAGGAGCAACAATTTGTTATTATATTAATTAATGAAACATTTAGTTATATATTAATTCGTAAAACATTTTGTTTTCCATACCTAAAGGTCTATCTTGAAGATCTATCTATTCCATATCTAAAAGATCTATCTATTTAGAGTAAAAGTATTCGTGAATGAAACTGCAGGTAAATTTGTCTTCATCTTTTTCATTAAGAAGTATATTATATTCATTGAATAAATATTAAACATATTCAAAGTTTCGTTGCACATTCAAAAATTAGAATTCAGCCTTTTGACCTTGGAATGCTCTGTATCAGGAGGAAGGTGTCTGAGATAAGGAAAGAAATTTTATAGTACCCGTTTACTTACGTAAAAAATTATATATACGCAAAATGATATTGACACAGGAGAAAGTGTTAAACTACGCAACGACGCCGATATATGGCACGTCAAGGGTGTTCATTATGTATAGAGAGGCTATCGGCGTTCCCGATCTCTTATCATATTCTAAAAACCTGAATATGATTTTACTGCCGCAGGAAGTATTTTTTTCCGGTTGGACGATGTATTGTTGTGAGTAATTTAATTTAAGGTGTTTTTACTAAAAGTTTTTGATCCTTTAAAAGGTACATTTATTTAGTTCATCCATAATTCCCTTGTTTTAGGAAAGGTTACAGAAAATAATTGCTTGTCGACCTTTTGCGGACGTGGTCCCCCTTTGTGAACATGGATTATACGTGGCCATTTGCGGTCAGCAAAACTTTTCTCTCTGGGAAAACGAAATATTTTCTTTCCGGAACTTAGAGGACATCCATCGCCTTCATTAGAGGCAAAGAAAGACTAGCTTCAGCAATAATAACTAGTCTGACAGAAACAATAATTTAATGAGCGAAAACGCCTGTGACATACCACTAATAATTACAATGCTAGAGTGTTAATACGTAGCATGCTCAGGTCGTTTAAGAAAAACCTTTCATTGAGTATGAAAAAATTACCATTACGTCATTATATTCTTTAATAAATGTATATTATATCCTTTGGTTAAGTATTGCTATAGATCCTGAAGATCCCTTTAACTATCCTGAAGATCTCCCTCACAGACTACGTTATGAAAAAATACATGAACACGTTATTTTCAAAAATTTCTACATTCCCTCTACCTACTTAATAACAAACTTTATTGTCAAAAAACAATCGCAAAGCATGCTCCGGGAACAAGCAAGGGACCATCCCATCAATTACGACCAAAGACCGATGGGCAGTGGCGTATTTAATATTTATAAAAGAAATTCTTTAATAAACATGTAGTTATTCATTTATTATTCCAAAATAAATTGTATATATTTGTGCGGTAAAAAATCGAGATTAATAAAACAAAAGTATTAATGACATAGCCGCCCAAGGAAAATCCACCACTACCCGAAGGAAAACCGGAGAAAAGCCCCGGCCAGAATTGGGCTACAGAGATAATGTACACAACCGTGCCAAGGTTGCGTACATTAATTGCGAACATTTAATCAATATCTAGAGTACAATAACAATGGCGTGATAAAGTATAAGAGGTATTAACATCACCCATATCATCCAAAGTCATATGGAAAACAATATTTCTTAGGAAATTGAAACACTCATTAACTTCTTTTATTAGAATCTGTAAATTCTTTCACATTATAGAAACAATAGCACATTAAAAAGGTTTTAACCGCGGATTGAAAGAGATTCAATTTATTTATATCTTTTATATTTTTGGGAAGAGAATATACAAATTTTTTCCTGAATGATATGGGTCTCTTTCCCAAAGAGTTGTTGACGCTCCAGGACGATGAATATTAACCTTATTACTAGTGTTGTGTTCGTGAACTAGACTGTCTTCCAAAGCAGGGGTAGGACTTTTATAGTTCTGTCTTAATAAACACGACTTCTTCATAAATGTATATGTAAGGGAGGGGGAGAATATTTATTTCTCTAAATAAAGGCACATGGATTTCGGGGGGTGAGATTTACATATATTCCGAAATATTCTCTTTTTTTTCTTGGCGCTTTAGGGCTCATCAACGTCATTAGAGCCCCTTATTCTCTGTTGAACTAACAATGTCGGCTGAGAATGTTGACTAAAATTCAGAATGCATAGTACAATTTGCTTAGTTTGGAGTTCAGATTATCAATATGACCATTCCATTTGATGTTGTCCTGAAAACCCTAAAAATTATGTTATCTTGATAGTTTTTATTTGGGCTCCGATTATCGAAAGGGTTGTAGGAAGACGAGATTTCGTTACACTATCGCCAAATGACGTGGATACAATTCTATCAGTATTAACGATGAGACGATTTGAATGACTCCAATACGAAAGGTTAGTTCGAACTTTTTGCGCATTGACATGGTTACATAGTAGATTTGTATCACCAACAAAGATCCACTTTTCAATCGGGTTTGGTGGATGACAAATCATTTACATACAATAAAAAAAGAAGATAGGGCCTAAAATTGAACCTTGAGGAACTTCTCAAGTAAGTGGTTTAATTTTTGGAATGTAATGATGACATACTTCATTTTCAACGTGGGAAATTTCAACTTGCTGATTCCCATCTTTCAAGTATTGGCTATTGATGTACCAATTCTCGAATACCGTATGAGTACAGTTTTGAGAGATGAATTTCATGATCGATTTAATCGAATTCTTTATTTAGATAGACTTTGTTTAGATGGAGCCAGTCAGTTTTATTCAAGAATTCCATTCGTATGCTATGTCATCAAAGTATTTCTAAGATGTGTGAATTAAGCATGTAATGAAATGACCCACTTCATTTAAAAATATCTGAAAAATAATATGTTTGACGGAAAAATAATTTTTACGGAAATCAATATTGCTTGAGTTTCAGCTTCGGGAGAATGACGAATGGTAATCACCTTTGCATGACTGGAGTTACACGAATGGAATGATACCTCAACGCAATCCTCAGACAATGAGAATTGTGAAAATGTTCTCATTAATACTATGATAATCTACAGTAATACGCAAATGTCCCAGAAAATTATAGTTCCTTTTCTTCATAACCGGACGGAGTAAATTACACAAATGAAAAATCGTACTTTAGGACATTAAAATATGTCGGCTATTTCCTATTATTTTATCTTTCACCTTTTCCTTTCCGAGATAACAGTATTTAAAAATTACATCAAGAAGAGGACTCATTTATTTGAAACTACGTTATGAAACGTCTACGGAAAATGGTGAGATGCTAGTACCATAGCTGTGGGAATTAAATGACCTGAACAAGGGAGCACATGTTTGGGGGATGGAGAATAAGACGGAGATTTTGAGACGACTTGTTAGTACTTTTTGTCGGAGATTTGAGACGACTTGTTGGTATTTTTTTTGTCGGAAATTTTGAGACTTTTTAGAACTCTTTTGTCGGAGATTCTGAGACGGCTTTTTCAGAAATGTTTTCGGAGATCTTTAGACGCGTTTTTTTGGTGATTTTGGAGATGACAGTATTTTCGGAGAATTTATTTGAATTCGGAAATTTTTTCGAGCGCTACATGGTTGTGGTTATTTTCAGACTAATGCTAAGAAATTCAACAGCATCATCGGAATTTCTAAATATCCGACGTTTAATCAGATTTGTCCGATGAATTTTGAAATCCGCAATCTCCATGTATATTTCGGAGACTCAAATATTTAGCTCGAGAATTCTGGAAAAAAACTTAAGATCGAGTTTCGCGGAAATTCGACATTTCGTTCATTATGGTGAGACGTTTCATTCACCATAGTCGCACAGTGCTCAGTCAGTCGGAGAACAATTTTTGATTAGTGGGGACAGTAACCGCACGTCATCGCCCATTGACGCAGATCGCTGATGAAGGCTCTTACCATTGCTGAACAGGGGGTGCGCTTCAACCCGCTGGACTCCAACGAGGGTCTCATCTGCCAGGCCTTTAGAATGATCTGACCATCCCATCACGAAGGTAATCCGCTTAAACTGGAGCATTCCAGTTAGTGAACATTTCAAGTGGCCGCGCCAACTCTTAAAAACAAAAGTGCTGCGGAAGAAAAGAATGAAACGGCCTACGCTCAGGACATTTGTTCTATTATATAAATTTTACCTAGGCCTGCATAATGATGAGCGTCCGTCAAAATGTTTAAATTAATATAATTAAATTCTCCTTTTTATTAAGTTATTTGTAAAGACTGTGTTTGTGTAAGAGAAATAGGAATGATTTCATTGTAAATAACACAAGTGAATTTTTGGGGGTTAAGCTTTGTGTGGGTGCATGGCGTAAATGTTTAATTATAAGATTAATTAGGTCAAAATTTTATTTCAGAAGCGTTTCCTAATTAATAAGGAACTTTGTATGTGGGGCTTACTTATGCCCGAATCCATGATAAAATATAATATACCCTGAGATGAGAGTAGACCTGCGGCAAAAGTAATTAAATTAATTATATTTTTATGGTGTTTTATTGTAATTAATTAACCTGGTAATGATCCGCAATTCGCCATAGGCATAGGATAGTTAAATTATGTCACAGTATCGATAAAGTCGAATCCCTATACCATATATCGGGTGGTTGGATGTTTCCAGTTTCTATTGAAAAAAACCCATTAATGATGACGATAATAATTATCATAATTATATTATTATTATTATTATTATTGGAATTTAGCTGAGCTTTCTACGGGCCACAATCCTGAGCGCTTCTGAAGCCCAGTCCCATATAGATTTATCAATTAGACACTCGTGATACATAATGGGGGAAACAGCCTCCAGATATAATCCAGATTGCTGTGTAAGTTTGCAACCAAGGGGTTTAGCCGGAGAGGGGATACTTTTCTATCATCGTATCCATTTGACCTGAGACATTGTTGGGAAAAGCTAATAATTTTTTCTGGCTTCGACGGGATTCGAATACGGGGTTTCTCAACGACAAACAAACGTACTTGTAATTTTTAAATTATTGTTATTATTATTATTATTATTTTTATTATTTTGTCATATATGATACATCACTGCTACCACTGCCTTGACTTCCTAGAAAAGAACACAACAGGAATACGTACCCAATTAAAAATTGTGTAACTTTAAAGTCAAAATCAGCAAGTATTGCATATCAGTAGGCTTACATGTTCAAGAGAGTATTGATGCAGCGGTTATCAGTGGTTGCTTTATAACTTCAGATCAGAGTTTGGTAATAGTTTTCGAATAAGCTGTAATAGATTTTTCATTACACCTTTGCATCAATGTAAAAAGGAACAATTTACTTTTATTTTAGTTATTAATATTTTATTTTGAAATGACATGAAAAAACACAGATCATGTGACCATTCCCTTTCATTTTTCTTATGAATGAGTTCCTTATGAAGTTTTTCTATAATGTTGCTGTAGGAATGGTTTTCTACAGAGACGTATTTGGGTATTTTAATGTTTCCATATGTTTTTTTTAATTTACTGAGAGAGAAAGAGAGAGGGATGTATTTTGAAATTTTCATAGATAATCTTCTTGTATGTAAATTTGTATTTGGCACAGCGAAGCCAAGCCGCGATTACTCAGCTAGTATTTTTTAAAGGAAGCGATAATTAAACGAGATGTAATTAAATTATTATAAAATAGCTTAAAAGTATGCAGTGACTTTAACGGTTTTACAATGGTATGTAAGTGGTTTTCTAAATCTTTACAATGACACGTTGAGAAACGTCTCACACATCTAATATCTTTTTCCACGCATCTATCAAACTTCCGATGCAAATTACAGATTTTTCTTTTGTCTAGTGCCCATTTCGATGACAACGTTCTGTGTGCTATTTAACAAGTGGTTGATTTCCCTTGCCTCTACAAAGCATTTGCAAGCCAAAAATCGCATTTTTCCTATCTCCAGGAAAATGTGGCTGGGTTAAGACATTGAATGCTGGTCCCACAAGAGAATGTAGAGAACGATATTCGTGTAAACGTCCGTCTTGGCAGCCAGACACAATAGAAACTTGGTTGTACAGGAAGTACATAATGACGAAACTGGTAGTTACCTACACCAGATTTGTATTGGTTGTCATTAACATAACAAGTGACTAGTATAAGGAAAAATTCGTAACTAAAAATACAGTCACGGTTGGAAACAATACATTTCAAAGAGCTTTACTTTCCTAAGAAGTCTGGAAAATTGCTAATATTTCAGTTATATTTTCCATTTCCACAACCAAATGAATATCCATTATGATTTTGCGTAGAATTGATGCGTAGAATCGTGAAAACCTAAATTTTGATTTATTCCTAAATAATCTTTATTTGTTGATCCAATCCTCCCATTTTGAAACTTACTTAATATATTTAACGTACACAAATTCAAAATATGAATGTATAGGGAAAGATTCAGACCCCACGAAAGAATAAAAATGGTAACTAAAAATATTTATTGAACTTAGTTTTCCAAGTATGGAGTAAGAAAGAATTCGTAAATTTCATTTAAAGTTCGAATAAGTTTGTAAAATTTCTCAATTATTTTATAAAATTGAATAAAAATTATCAAACTGGTAAAGAAGTCATTTTAAACAACAATATTTTTTCAGTAATAAGGAATAAATATTATCCAGAACATCCATTTTAGTCTTGAAAGTTGTCTGCTTTGTATCGATACTACGCCGTAAACTCATAACGGTCGAGATTCATACAGAAAACGTTATTTCAAAATATGTAATGACTTAATATTATCAAGCATTTAATATGAGATGTGTTTTCAGAGACATGGTTTTGGACACTGCCACACTGAATTTTTACTTGTCGACTCTACGTACTTCTACTTTTCACTGTTGGTATGCTCTGAAGAAATTGTGTATCCGCTGAAAGGAGGTCATCGACGGAAGTGCCTAGTTTTACATAATGAAGAATAATGACGCATGTATAACTAAATTACCATTATCAAGTAAATTGTGTTATTCAACAGTCGAGGGAGGAGAGGCAATGACCGGTGCATCGTCGGTATGAAAAATGGCTTTACCTAATCAACTATAATACATTGCAGGGGAATCTTAAGTGTGAGAATCAGGTCCCCTGCGAGAATCGAGGCTGCTTATTGAACCGTTTAATGCAGGTAAAACATTTTTACATCCATAATAGTTGGTCAATTACTTTATTTTAACAAATACCAGGAAGAGGACAATATAAAATTTAAGGTGAATGGAAGATAAGAAAGTCATGAGTATTCAAGAAATTTGGTTGCAGTTCTATTTATCCATTTATTTTTGTCTCAATTTACTCGCTATACTGCAACTCCTGTACTGTTTCGGCTTGTTTTGCTGTATGTATAATGTTGAAAAATACATCATTTAAAATATATATACGTTGAAAAATACACGTTAATCACATTTGCGTCTCAGTATAAAATCCATATAACCATGAGATTATAAACAGTTTTTAGTATTTTGTCACTCCTCGATTCATTATTTTTGTTACTTAGAAAGTATGGTTGGTTTCTCATACCCACAATATAATGAAATTCAAGTCTAAATAAAATGTGATCAAGAATTTGGAAGTAATTTCAAGGGTAATAATAATAATTTTTAAATGACAAATTTCATTTTAATTATACTCGTACATATTTTCATTCTTCCATTACTTTTTGTATACTTACATGAATTACCAATGTGACATCGTGCAAGAGGATGTTTATAGATTGGTACGGCATGAGATTTAAGGACAGAAATTTTATTGTTCTCTTGGATTTACTCACAGAATCATGATTTCATAAAAATGGGTTTTAGTAAACATATGTAACATTAATGAGATCTCAATGTTACTTATTATTGAAGAAATATATATTGGTGTATATTTTTTATATGCATTTAGTGGAACGATTCGGACACTTTCGACTCACCTTAGTTTTTTGTTGACGACGTTAACGTAGGCGGTTTTCAGGACTTCTAGGAAATCCTGAAAGGTGATCTTTTATAACAATATCTTTTGAAATCAGAAACGACCCTTGAAACAAGATTTGTATATGCTTATGTCACAGTGAACGCAATGCTAAGATTGCTTGAGATGGTGATCTTCGAGTGCAGAATAAACAAGTTGGTGTCCCTCACGGTACTCCACTTGGTCCGCCGACGTAAGGGGGCCCGAAGGAGAACATCGCGCCGACGGTCGGGCCCCCTCAATGTGTGGGAGCATATTTCTTGGAGGGGTCCCTGACAGTGAAGCACATGTACCTACGCAGTAGAGCGCGTAAGGGCTCCTCCGATGGACAGTAGCTGCAGCGCGCGTGGAGTTTCGCTGCGTTTAATTCTGCCTCCTGGAACAAACACACACACAAAAATTTACTCTGAGGAGCCTCTACCCTTAGACAAACTAAGTCCAGTGGCATATCTAGGGTATGACAGGTCTAGTACGTGTCCTGTGAAATATTCAAGGAGACACTATGTTACATTCTCACTTTGAAAAAGAGTTTCATGAGCATACGTGCCTCTTAACCCCTATGAACCGGTCTTTCTTCCTATAACTCTCCGAATACTAGGATCTCTGAAAGTGAACTGGTTGGATTATTTTCTCTTCCATCCACGATTATCTTCCTCTCTTCTGATCAATGACTTGGGAGATCACTGAAGAATGGCTTCCTAATGTTCCAACTGTGAACATCTTTGGCGCAACTTTACTAGACTACGTTTACATTTACAGTACATTAAAGACCTGGCATTCTTCAAAGTTTTATCTTTTTGATTCATTAATATCGTGAATTCGTTCTCCCTAGCTGTAGTAAAAGTCTAATTCTCTACTGCTAGACTTCCTCCGAATGCTGTGACGTCAGAACCACGACAAAACAAAATACGGCGCAACCAGTTGGGTTTCACAAACCGCTAGTCAACCCATTGGAATGTCTCTATTCACCTTGGCGCTAACTACCGAACACGTTTCTAACAATAACAGGGAGGAAATTCCAGTAAAGCTTATCTCTTAATTATTATTCAAACTGAGTTACTGGTTGTCGGTATTCAAATATGTTTAAAGAATTTTTATTATCAAATATGATTTATGGTTTTACGACGTATTTTTATATTTTAACTTTTCCTTTGATTTCTATGTTTATTACAACCTATGAAATCGAACCATTATTCAGAGTACGTATGCTAACACCTTGAATGACGTCCAATACTTATTTCACGAGTGTTAAGATGTTCGGTGACGTCACCACTGACCTCGAAATTTCTGGGCAGACTCTTGTTCGCATTGTCATTCATACATTTCTCTATTGTATTGATTTTTCTTTTAGATAGTCACGAAAACAATACGCTTGTAAGAAGTTAAATTAAAATAAAAACGAATAATTTTAATTGTGAAATACAGCCAAATGTCATTTTTATTTGGAAGTTTGCGAGAGAATTCCAATATTTCGGCGTTTGTTCCAATATTTTGACAAACAATGTTCGTGTTTTCTATTATGTCAAGAATTTTTTTAGTATATTGTGTAAAAACAAAAATAAACGTATATTATATATGAGTTTTCGTAAACAAGGGAATCAACAAACTTTACATAATGTTTACATCTTATCGTTCCTACGGTTAAGTATGGTGAAGCATAGAAGTCTTTAATTTTTTTGTCGGAAATGCTAAGTGTCTAAAAATAGTATTACGTGTTGCCCTTTTTCCGACTGTGCACCAACGTGAAGCAAAAAAGACTCTAATTATACAAACTAATTCAATAACTCATTAGAAAAGGCTTCTGAAACACTACGATAACAAAATTGTTTCACAATAATTCTATAAAAATACGATAACACTAATGTTTCAAAATAATTCTGTTAAAGTCATAAGAAGTGTGTTCATTCGTATTTCGTCATTTAAGCACGATTCGTATACCAACATATCTTAGAGAAAATGCATCTGAATAGTACAACTCAATTTTTTTTATTGAGCATGCTTCAGTAAAGGGCTCACATTACGACTTAGAAGTTCCCAACTCTATTAATGAAAGAACATTGAAAAACACGCCGCAATTTAATTCCTTTTCGAGATATTAGCGACATCAACAACTTCTAATACTTTTTAATTCTACAGATTGTCATAATCGAGATTCATTTACATTCCGAACACACTACATTTGTCGGTGTGTGGCCCTTCCCAAGATATCCAAATTAACTGTTGAACTAATGTAATTTGACGTGAGTGAAAATAGGAAACAGATTACACCCACTTCATGAATGAACTAATATAATGAATTATGAAACTCTTATATCCAAATTTCTTCAGTGATATCTTGAACGGTTTACATAAAATACATTTTGAACGTCTCTTGGTGAAAATGGAAATCAACCCATGAACTTAAATAAATCGAAATCCGCTCTCTCATCGCGTGATGCTGTCGTCAGAGGATGTTTGAGTGCTTCACACAGATATTCGTACTTTGAACTTCCAACGGACTTTGGATCTTCTCACCTGAGAGGTGGCGAGAGAGATAAAGATACCCAGAATTATGTCGCAAAAACCGTTGATTAAAATGTTAGTCATTCCCTCGAGTTTGTTTATATCTATCCTCCAAGTGAAATGGTATATAATTTGTATACCTTTATGAATTCTTTGACAAATGACTATATTAATGACAAAAAGTTAGTCTTCTATTTTTAAATCATATGTTTTTACCTTTTTTGTTCTATTGTGGGCCTTTACAATAATATGGAGATATAAAATGTAATACAATGATCATCAGAAAAAACAGACAAATTCAAGCAAGTACATGCCGTACTTCCTGTACCGTGTTGTACACTAAAGAATATAGAAGTTAAAGGTATGTTACCAAATCCTGGAATTATATGTATTAATTTCGTCTCGAAATTTGTATCGTCTCCGACCTAATTCAATACGATTCTTTTGAGCAAGATTTGTAGGAACTGAAATCATTAGGAACTCTTCTATTTTCGGAGAGAACCTTCCTGCATTTCATGGAAGTAAGCGTCTTTGCCATGGCTCATCTTGTCCGATGTCGATACCTTTCAACAAAAGTGAAAGTGAAGAATAGCTATAGAAGTGAAAGGGGAGACCAGAATACCTAGTATCGTAAACTCATGGATTGCAGAAAGATAAATAAGTCCCACTCGTGGCTCAGGTGGTAGTGTTATCGTCACCAAGTCATCCCGGGTTCAATTCCCGATGGGGCTAGATAATTTGTAGCTTTTTCACATAGTAGCCAGTTCATAATAGCTGTGACTACTGAAAAGCAAACCTTCCTTCCTCTATCCAGCTCCTCCTAGTATCTAACTCTAACTATTACTAACTACTTCTACTAACCCCTCCAAGTGGGCTAAGTTGTTGGTAAACCCAGCTTAGCGGCCCACCTACTAACAATAGCCTACCACCCAACTCGTGGAGTTCTTAAACTCGACATTTCCTCATGGTCATAAAGTCGGGAAGGGATTAAAAATTTTGGGTACCATTAGACTCGTTACTTTGTAACTGCCCAAATGGCTTGTCACACCGCCGCCCACCCTCATGCTAACCGACCTGCTGAATGGATTTCGTGAATCATTTACTGGAGAGATATTAGAAGTGCTATTAATTGAGTAGTTTTATTCGTATTCCTATTATTTTATAATTTTTGAATTCCACGCATAATTCCAATAAAAATGAACCCAAACACGACGTATTTATGAAATTTCTGGGTTTTAAGCTTCTGTTTATACTAATTTTTGTACTATATAGAAAGTATCGTGGAAAACATTCGGTCGCGAAATTTTGACGGAAATATCCGTTTTGGGAGTCCCTGATTTCAAGAAAAAAGTACGTAATTTCCACTTTAATTTTCTCGATGCTTTTATGAAACATATATTATTGATAGGAAAATAATATATTTAGTTTATCGTACTACAGTAAATGAATCTTTTCTTGATAGTGCACCAGTACTCGACACATCGGCCTTTAAAACCACATAATTAAGCTTTCGAATATTTTTTGGCTCCGGTTTTATTTTTGACACAATATTTAATTCTTTCTAAGTCAAGGAAAGTGCGTTTTATACAGCTTATGATAGGACAGATCTTTGAAACAGCGGGATTGGTCATTCGTCTGAATGTCAGAAATGAAAGAAGTAACCGCTTAGAAAGCTTAGATGTAACTTCGATTTTGTTTTCTCATGAATTGCAGCATCTATTATTGAATTTTTGTTATGAGCATGTGTTCACTACAAGAGCAAAATGCTCTTTTCAACATGTTTTCTGAAAGAAATATATAATATTTTATATAATTCATATAATGATAATAATAATAATAATACAAGGAAATAAAATTATGAAATATAAGAACAAAAGAAATTGTTTTAAACATTTCTACGCCACTTATACTTGGAAGCTTTGAATTCTAGGTTTCTCAAGCAATTCTATGAATAATAGATTTAAGTTTCCAAATTCAGTCACTGTAGGTTTATGAAAGAGAAAATATCGTAGTTTGTTTCAACTATTTTGTATAAAATATGTATGAGGTTTCTCTAATATTACAAAGAATTCATTCATGTTGAAATAAACAATTGTTAAGAGTAAATAACATTGACCCACATTGAGGTCCAACCATCATGACTACTGGTTCATTCATTTTCAGACGGGCGACTACTGATACAAAAAATTGAGTTTTACAAAATTAATATTTTTAGCAGTCGCTCAATAATTTTAATTTAAAAAATTAACAGGGAAACAAGGAGAGAGGAGGAAAACGAAACTGTCGGTTCTGTGGTCGTAACATGGCCCTAGATGCTTGTCTTTAACTGTTCAAAGTTCCAGAACTGTAAAAAATAACATAGCTTATTATTTAAAAAATAAAAATTTGCTTCAAAGATAAAATTCATGAAAACTGAAAAATGTTGAAAATTTATTGTTTTCTTTTTGTATATTTCTAATACTTTCGGAAGTCGGTTGAGGTAAAAAATTTGGGTTCACCATCAGCATTTGACCATATAGAATGTATTGTGAGATTTGAATAATTCTCTAATTAAGAAGAATTTAATTATTTTGTTGCGAAATTTCGGACGGGCGAAGAGTTAGAAATTTGAACAGATGACGGTTGGAAAAGTAACCAGGGGTGCGGTTTGTCGGCGGCTCTTTTGGCTTCAATCAAAATTTATGATCCTTTACAAACCGAAGGCTCGGAGGAGGCGGGGGAAGATGTGCCACCCATCCTTAGGAGCAACATCTGGTCGCTGGGGACGCGCAGGTTCAGACTCGTCGCGAAACGTTGGACCTTTAAACGTTTTTTTCGGCCAAAATGTTCTAGAAGGTTCTAGAAGCATCTTTAAAGGGTCCAATGAGAACCCAGGCGTAGGAGGGGGAAAGTATTTGGATTGGGAGATTTCGGAACACGTGAGATTCAAAATTTTGGAAATTTGGGAGAAAAGAAGGGATGTAGGTTACTTAACG
>NNCF01127440.1:485050-539021 GCA_002313205.1 Laupala kohalensis | reverse complement strand
CCGTAACGTAAATGGGAGTAAACGTTTGCAAAATATACGCAACGGGAAATACGTGGACTAACTGCGTTAACTAAGTTTCGGAATGCGTAACACAATTTGCTTAATTGGGAATTAAGATTGTCTACGTGACAATTCCATTTGAGGTTGTCTTGAATATGGAGACCTAAGAGTTTTGTATTCGTAACAGTTTTTAATTGTGTTCCGTTTAAAGAAAGAGAAACCTAGGGTAAAGATTTTGTGATACTATTGTGAAATGATCATCTTACCCATGAATTTGAGGAGATTCAATTTAATAATATCTTTTAAATCTATGGGAAGGAAATTGTGTTAACAATTCCAAAATGATATGGCTGTACTTTGTAAAGAGTGGTTGGTATGCAAGGATACATTCTTTAGTAAAATTCTTGAAATAAGAATAATATTCATCATTGTAGTATTTCATCCATCATCCACCAAAAAGATCTAAATTCATACAGAAATCCTCCTAAAAATTATAAAAGATATATCTTAATATGGTAAGAAACTTTCTACTACATTATTGCTATTATATTGTCAAGTAATATCTATTTTAGGTAAAGAACTTTCCATCAATTTTAAATATCCCATGAAATGTTTTATACGTTCAAGTTAATACTTTCCACAAGAATGTAAATTCATTAACTTTTATATGCCTGGTAGAGACTTTATCTCAGCAATGAAATAAAACTTTTATAGTTATTAATTAAAAGACATAATCACTTAAATACATGCTTATCTCTGGTTTACCTTTGGACACACGTATCAGAAGTGGTGGGATGTCGTCCCTTGCTTCCAGAGAGTAAATTATCATGTAATCCTCTGTGATATATTGTTTCATTACACACACACATATATATAAAACCATTAAAACCATTATATATTAAAACCATTAAAAGCCAAAACCATTATAAATTAGTCAATTTATAATGTATATAACTTATCAATTTTCATTAATTATTCAATATTTTATTCAGTATCATCTTTAGGACTCCCATAGACTGGGGGACAGTATTTTTTGAGATTAAGGATAAACTGCAACCCCTACATTGGAACTACTGACGTGATGACAGCGAATCCAATTTTAAAATCTGTACATGCGAATTTGTACTTTACCGTTTGATCAGATTGCTCCTTGCGTTCACAGGAAAATTGCTGTTTTTCTCGCAGCGGATGATTTTTTTCGTTAGTTGAAGGTAGGGGTGGGGGATAAAATTCCTAGCAGTACACGTCAGTCGTATACGGGATAAGAGTGATTCGATCGAAACGAGTGTTTAAAACATCAAAGAGGCACAAAGCTTGCTTGGATTGTTTTTAGTTTCTTGATATGCTACCCTTTGAACACATTTGTAAAATGCATCTCATCCTAATCGTTCATAAATTCTTCCAAGTCTTTTAAGTGCATAAAACATTAAACGAAATAAATTTTAAAATGAATTTCGAAGCCTTCTGCGCCAAGTTTCCGCACTCCACAAGGAACACTATAACGCATAAAAATTAAATTAAAAAAAATGACTTTCGAAAATACACTACATAGTTGGTGTTCTTGGAGTCGTGTGCCGAGTTTCAAGGTCATGCCAAAGCAAGCGTCCGATACGCTGACACGCAATCTCTTCGTGTATGATACCACACATAATTTGTATAGTTGAAAGTATAAAGGCGGCTCCACACATTCGTCATTCGGCGAATCCCAAGAAAACCACACGGCGAAAGCGATTTGCTCGGGGTATTTGCGGAGTAATTGCCCATTGGCGAGCGCACTAATCAGATGTAAGCAATTTGCCGATCACCTAGTCGCTCTGGGAACGACGAATATTCGTGTTAGTGGTTAGAGGTCATCAGTGGCGGCGATTAAGGGGGAAGGGCATTTTCTAAGGAAAGATAAACAAATATTTTAACCGTCTGAATCTGGAAATTATTAACAAATACGTCATCCTTGATGTGGTTATCAACAAATGGCTTTCTTTTGATTTATTTAATTATTTAAATCATACTTAGTGGAAATATGAAGAAAAACCATGTTAATGAAAATTGTCAATATTTTTTTGCTCCCTCCCCCCACTTTTGATTCCCAATCGTCGCTACTGGAGGTCATGGAGTAATCACACATTCTGCTGCGTACGTAGTGTATCTTGTGGAATGTTGTTAAGTAAATGGTTCTTATATAATCTTAATTCAATTCAATTAAATCATTAATAAGCTAGTTTTTATTCCATATCGATTTAGCTATAGTAATCGGTTTTCTCGAATTTTAAGATCCTTGTACTCATAATAGTTTTTATCCACTCTAAAAGAATCAATATTGTATAACAGTCTGCACTACATCCCACTATTTATTCAAATATCATTCATTACATTTAAATGTTATATTTTATTATTTATAATTATAATAGTATTTTTATTTCCTCATATTTTATTTCCTGTACATTCCGTGTACAGGAAATATACGTTAATATTACTAAAAAATAGATAATGCTAATAATATTAATACACGTTCAGTACTGTGAAACTTAATAAAAAGAAAGTAAAATACAGTAAATAAAAATGTTTGTGGTTTAAATTACACATCAAATAAACTCCATTGTCAAAAAGTAGTTGCAAACTGCGTATGACCACGTTGGGGATAATAAATGAAGTTACTCCATCGCTACTTTATTACTCCTATTACTTCCAATTTCTCTATTTTACTATTACTAAAATACTTATTACATTATACGATACGGAGAAAAATTGCAAATAATAAGTTTTTTCAGCGATTACTTACTCGAAATAACTTGAAATCTTAATACTCGTATACTCACAATCTAAGTATTCGTAAAAGCACGAAAATGTGGACAATACCACGAACTGGTCACTCGCGAATATTCGCCTATGATCGGCTTCCTTTGATGTGTTTCAAAATACCGACACGTAACGCTGTAGGGAAGGGCGAGCACCGGTACTCGTGATGCGACGAATAGCAAGCAACCCATCCACACTATTCGCTATTCGTGCGGTTGCTCGGGATTCGCCGAATGACGAATATCGGAAACTCTATATCTCTCCTCCCCGAGGCGTAAATGACGTAATGATATACGAATGACGTGAAGTGTGGGATATTAAAGTGATCTGTTTTGAAATGTTACCAACCTGTTCAAACATTTCACACATTTTCTTCTTCTTCAAAATAGTTCTTGTAGGTGATAAGTTAATGTGAAAGAATGAGTAGGAGAGACACGGGGGTATTCCGAGAACCTTCGTCAACGACGATAAATTTCAATTGAATCAACAGAATTTGGATGGCCATCCCAGCAGATAAATGCAATTAAAATAATTATTCTGTTTGAAGATACCTCTATTATGCGTAACTACCTGAAACCGGGCGAATAATTCGTACAAAGAAGAATATCTAGAGTGCCTTTGCAAAGATTTCGCAGTAACACTAACGTGAGAGTATGAACCTGTAGTACCATTAATACAGTAGCCCGCTGTATCGTGAATGATGTATAAAACGGTTATCCATCAATATTACGTTTCTAAAGTAAATAAACGTAGTAAACAACAATAAATGTAAAAGGAAACAACTATTTCGTGAAGATAAATAAACTTAAACTTAATAATAAAGGAGAACTTCGTTGAAGCTCATCGAGCCGTGATGAATACGAGTGGCGGTTTATGAATTTACTACTAGTTCTGCTAACTTTATCGAAGTTCAAGCTTGAGTTAGGTCACCTAAAAATAAATTCATTGCCTATCTCACCATTCCAGCACAAATTCTTTATTTGAAAGCAATTTAAGAAATGTTGCATTGTTCATTTGTAATATTTTATGACCCCGTTCTAATCAAGAAGATGTTCTTTGTAATTCTTAATATTTGTGGTAATTGAGAATGACTGGGAGAAGCAATATTTACAGAAAGTTACCTTAATTAGAAATAAAAAACAGCGATAAATCTTGAATGGGAAATTTTTTGGAGTAGCTTTGTCTTTAAACATGTCGGAATTGAGCCTACTGTGTTGTGTTGATCAATCCGTGATTATTAAACTAAATAGTAAATTACAGTCGTTGTACCTGGATAATGATGACGTTGCGTCGACGAGCATGAGATCGTCGTTGAGAGATAGGCGTGGAGGCTGCAGGAGGCGGAGACGGAGGCGCTGGTGGCTGGTTTTGCAGGTGCTGGCGCTTCGCCTCTCTACCGACACAGACAGTTACAATTATCACTTAACGTCTATCAATCAGTACATCAAAACACTATGTCAGCTAACAAATAACACACGAAAAATAATATTAAATTTACTTATCAATCCCTTGAACTTAAGACACCTATTATTTATTTACTTTCATTTATTTCTCCCCCTTTTTTATTAATTGTTCAATATCTATCTATCTATCTATCTATCTACATGGAATAATACATGGAATAAATAACAAACACCTGCTTTGGATCCGTCTATAAATTATGTAACGCATCTTGGGTTGGGAGGGGGTTGCAATATCGTTTAACTGCGTTACGTTCGGGTGTTAGGGGGTATTAACTTGGGTTTTACGTAGTACTCAAGTTGATGATGTTTTGAAGGATGCTCTTTAACTTTCACGTTTTTCGTTGTAATCCGTGTACTCAACCATTCAACGAGAGCTCAGAACAATAAGGAACAAAGACAGTATATCAAATTTTTTCTCCAAATTTTCCGAATAACAAACAAAAACTTTTCTCAATGGGGAGGGAGGTAGGGCTAGCGTTATTTAATAATAGGTGTGGTGTAAAAGATATCGGTAGATGCGTTACAGAGCGGTGTTAAAAATGATAATTATTCCGTTATGTAGTTTATGTACGACATCTATGCCAAATCTTAAATATTATCGGTTAACATCTTTTTTCTTCGTTCTCTCTGTAACCTTTTTCTCTTTTCATATTGCACTGTTACATTCTCCCCATTCAACCGTCATTTTCTGAGGGCACAACTTATCGTTAACTGCAAGAACAATTTTCGCCTCCGGTGACCCACGCGTGCACCTTAACTATTTTTTATGAATATTTTTATCTTGGTGTATTTTATATATTTTTAATGTTGGTGTATTTTCAAAAAATAAATTGGCTGTATTCTTCGTTGTCATCGATTTAGAATTTTCCTCACACTTATAAACGTACCATCGTATCATTCCATTTGTATATGCTCTTCTCTCTTTACCATACACCCAATCATCTCATATGTGAAATCACTATTTCCTGGTCTTCCCTACAAATACTTCCCTACATTCCTTACGCCACGAAGTGAAGAATGAAAAGTCGGACTTTCTTCGATAGACATAATATTCTGCTAAAATAAAACTCTGAAGTAATAGTAATTTTCTTTAAATTTTGCATAATATCGGGAACAATTCCAGACACGTTTTCCCCCCTTTTGTGTGTCTACTAAGCCTTCCGAATGCCTAAACGATTCCTGTCTTTGCATACAAAACTTGAAAAAGTGGAAACCATTCAGTACTTTCCATATTAATTTACAACCATTTATTATGATTTACGCAGATAAATATTTCATTATTTTTCTCGGGTGATGTTTTCGTGAGCAAGTAAACAAATACACGTGCTGATTTGGAGTTGTCATTGGTCAGTCTCTTTCGCGCCTCATTCAAGGATATCTCGATTTATCACGCATTTGTGAGAAGAGTTGAGTTTTTTGTTCGTCGAAATACTTGCGAAAGAATACCAGAGTAACAGGGCCCGTTTATCCGTAGAGGAGCTGAAAGAAATTACATTATGTGGACCTATTCAAAACAAGGTGAAAAGTGAGTTTCAGAACTGAAAACAAATGAAACACCATCAGTCCTACCCTTCGAACAGGGGAAATACTCACAGAGAGCGGAGATTAAGCTCGAACTCCAATTCTTCTCCGGCGTACTTGTTTAAAATGTCATCGATGAAAGAAAACATGAATCCAGGAAAAGTTTCTTGTCCGATGCTTGTGAGCTGGTGTCAAGGATGCCACCCTGGCAGCGCACCGGAAATGGGTCCGAGGAGTGCGGGCCGAGGCCCCCGCAGCACCCGCTCAATACCGGTGCCAGGCTGTTCCGTCTGCCCCGAATCGATAGCGGGTATTCAACATGTCGCTTGCCATCTGCTAGGGAATATTGTTTCCCACTTCTCTTGTTGCGAACAACAATAGGTTCGTTGAAGGGCTTTTGTTGCTTTTGAGAATGGAGGGATGTTATATGTAGAGTATTTATGAAGACTGAGAAAATATCCGCGGTCAGGGACGCAAAGGCGATTTCTTTCGAAGATGGACGAACTATGAGATTAATTAACTTCACTCATTCTACAACTCATTCCTCGGGTAACGAGGTAGTGCTTGTTGGCCATAGTTCATTACATAATTAGTGTGTGTGAAATTATATTTGTTGTCATTTTATTTTCGGTTTCCTTTTTATTTGGGGTTGCCAATATATGTGCACATTCTAAAAATTATTTTGTGACATTATGCGAAAGAAAATGTTTTACAGTTTATAGCAATTTGTCTTTATTACATCTCATTTTGTCATTCTGATATCCGTTCCATACAGCCTTTGATCTTGGTCATAAAATATATTCGAAACATGAGCAATCGTCCACGGAATTCGGCAACTTTTTGAAAGTCATTTTCATGTCACGTATTCGTATTTTATAATTCATGAAAATAGCCATGCGAGAAAGACGCGAGGTAATTTTAATTCTAAAATCTATCTTATTGCTCTACTGTTCTTTTCCTTCATTAGTTATACTTTTATGAGTATGACTACACGGACCTTTTTATCTTCGTTTCTTGACAATAGCTTTCCTCAACCCACAAAAATAGATCATTTTATATCAACGAGCGAATTCAAATTGTAACCATCTCTGGTTTTGAAAGCAAAGATATATCACCTTCTTTTTTGTTTTCCTTGTTATATTTTTACCTAGCACTTGAGCCAACGAGTACCACCTGTAACACAATAAGGTAAATTAAATTTTCCACTTCGTTTACTCACATCCTTTCGAACAGTTATCTCTCCCGGAAATATTTACACAGGTGTCTACGAGATGCGATGAAGTTCCAAGAATTGCTCTTAGTTGTCAAAGCTGTATTGAATCTTCAGTGTAATGATGTTGCTGCAAGTTTCTGCTCCTATCTCTTAATTTTTTTTTTTAACCCTTGCATGCTTCTTTGCAACCCGAGCCATTCTAGCAAACTGTCGCAATAATCTAGTTTGTTCGTTCGGCTCGAGTTATAAAGAATGTAAAGTCCAAATATACACTAATATATTTTCGCAGATGTCTTGGAGAGCAACGGATATAATTTTTGGTTTTTATAACTCTTCCACGATCCGAGAATGATATGATGGGCCAAATAAGTGATTTTGAAGAGCGCTCGCTATGTACTAGGAAGTAAGTCAGTGAGACACCTCACACTCTTTGTATTCATCGTATTTTTGCATGTATTTATTTAGAGTTGAAATAAAATAATTATATTTTTATTTTTGTGAGGTTTTTCTCACTGATAGTAGTTTCTTACTCATTATATGATTCAATAAGTAACAATTGTCACTATGGTGGTACCGACAAAATGAGGTTATTGTTTTGCTGTTTGTATTAATCCTTGAGATGGCCTGAAAGAAAGTGCCTTTGTTCTATAAATTATATTGGAAGTGGCGTAGTTGCATATAGGAAGTGCTACATTAGCAGCTCAGATACGCGCATCTCAATCATCATGAGGTAGTACATCCGATGGCGGCTTGCAATCGATCAACCTTTTGTTTACTCCATCATTTTGCTTCTGATTTTGGGGTTATTGTATTTTTCAGCGCGAAGATTCTTGCGGCTAACTCTCCTCCTATTTCTTTGACTGTGGAATTAAACAATGGGAAACGTATGCCCGTAATTGGATGTGAGCTGTGTTTTTACATTGCTAATGTAATCGATTAAACTATTAATAGACATGTAAAGTTATTAAGCTAAGGACGTATTTTCAATGTTTGACTTTCTGTCGGCTCATTGTTGATTATTGTGGCGGTGGTTAGGAAGTGATAATAACTGCTGCTATGCTTTCGTATATTCCTTGTTTCCAGTTGGGACTTTTAGAGTGACTACATGGCAAGACATTCGTAAGTGTGTAGATGCAGCCTTGGAAGCTGGTTACAGATCTTTTGGTAATTCAAGGTTTTTTTTATTATATTACAACAGCAATGTGAAAAATAGTCATAAATAAATCTTAATTTATCGCGTTTTGTTTTTAACTTTTTATGTAAATTTTTTTGAAGAGAGCTGTCAAACTATTCAACATTTCCATGCTAGTTTATAATATATCATGTATTCTAAATATCATGTTTCTTGTATTGTTAGAAGAACATTTCGGTGTTGTTCTTTCAGACTCTGCCACTGTGTATAGAAATGAACAGCTTTTAGGAAAAGCATTCAAGGAACTTCTCCCAAAATACAAATTGAAGAGAGAAGATATATTTATCACTAGTAAACTTGGTGAGTTTTCATTTTGTTCTTGAAAAACTTTTTTTCTTCTGATACCATAGTGTATTAGCATTACATGAGATGGACTTAGGGATTCAAAAGTGATTTAAGTTTTCTGTCAAGATTTGTTAATAATTCTGGACGTCCATTATTCTTTTGAAAGTATGTTCTTTGACTAAAAATCATTGTGTTACTTGTTTAGGTGAAACTATTTTATTAGCTTACCAGGAAATAATTTCTCAAAAAATATGACATGTAACTAACATTATTTTCATTCTTTTTAGAGTAATGTTGATTGTGTTCCATGACATATCTGAGTGTCACTGGTACTTTGGTAGAATGAATTTTCTTGGTGTCTTTTGATGATTTTACACATTAAATAATTGTTTTAAAATTGTATTGAAAGGGGGGGGGGGGGCAGGAATGGTCACCTTTTCCCACTTGAAGGCTTAAATATTAAAAATAGAAGAAAAAAAACAAAACAGATTCCATTTCCTCAGTAATTTTACATCTATTCATGCATTTGAATCACTCAAGAGTTCTAGAAACTTTGTTGAGAGTTTGTGCCTAGTTTTTGTGCACTTATTCAGATACAAGAAGATGTTTCTCCTTCAATCCCTAGTAGGTCAAGACCTTGCCCTGCTCATCTCAACATTCTGGGTACACCTTTGCTTCTTAATAACCACCTGAACTTTGATTAAAACACATACATTTTAACATATCGTAGGTAAAAGTAACATTATGGAGAAACTTTGCTAGCCAAGTAAAATAAATTATTTATTAATAAACTCGCCCTATAATAAAATCCCTTATTCATTAACTCCAACCTTCAATATGATGGAGATCAATTTTTTTTATCTTACTTTGGTTTTCCATGTGCTTCTGGTGTAATTCACCTATGGACTATGACAGATCATTCACATTATAACATTTATAAGCAGGAAGGTATTCATATTGAACAATTAATACTTGTTTATGAATTAATATCATTGTCTTTTTAAAGAGTTGTGGTACATCATGCGACTTAAAAGGAAATTAAAATGGGTTACCCCTGGTGTTCTCCCATTTCTTCCCCTTTTGTTAATCATGTATCAATTAGGTGGTGCCAGGAGGACATCCGTCATCCAGTGGTGTAGGATAGTGGGAGTGCATACTGTTTTGGCCATAGGAGTTGCATTCTTTTTCGAACAGTAGGTTCTATCGACGTATTCTGTGTAGGTTCTATCAGGATTATTGGTTTGTACAAGTTTGAAAAGAGTGGGAAATAAACGTTTGGTTTTAATACTATACAATGCAACTTCTATTAACAGACATTTCTTTATAGCTGACATTTTTTACTCTGCCTTATTATTCTACGTTTATCTTAACTTCCCAATAGTGGACAGTACTCAAAAGTGGACAAATTTTGAAGTC
This sequence comes from Laupala kohalensis, assembly GCA_002313205.1. NCBI lineage: Eukaryota > Metazoa > Arthropoda > Insecta > Orthoptera > Trigonidiidae > Laupala > Laupala kohalensis. The sequence continues at coordinate 529,135 of NNCF01127440.1, read as the reverse complement.
CCATGAGTGTCTGCTATAGAGAAGTTTCATTGTATTTGTTTTCATCCAACTCATCCTATCTACCTGAATTGAAGCTAATTCAGATATAATATATTCAGTTTTATAAATCCTTTTACATTTAAAATTGGAAAGACTTCTCAACTACTGCTTCTGATACATAGGATTTTTTTTTCTTCTGTACTTACTGCTCCCCCACTGCCAAATTTTGCAACACATCCCTGCCCACACCCCGTCATTCCTCTGCCACATGAAAGTCATAATCTCACTTTCCGTACAATGATCCTGTCAGGACCCAAGTGAAGGTAAAACTTAGGCGAGGGGGGAATATGACTTTACCAACTAGATGAGAATTTGCCAATTATCTTTTCTTTATTATTATATAAGAAATAACTAGCTGAATTTGCTCAGAGATGGGTAGAAATTAAAAATATAGTTATCACTCATCAAATTTCTGACAATTTCTTGAAGTTTGATGAAGATTAATTGCATGGTATAGATTTGCATACTGCATAATCATTTGAACATTCATCTCTGTGTGTATTAGAAAAATAAAATAAAAAACCTAAATACCACCTCATAAATATTCATGACTTTAAGTGATAACATATGTAGCATTATCAATAATATTTAATATTATTCTAATATAATATCAGTGATTTTAATTTTTTTGCTGTGGGAGATTTAACTTCCCCCTCCCTCTTTAGTAATGGCCTGAACCAGGTATACGAAATTAAACTGTCTTATTAAAATTTCAAATATAAAAATGTTGATGTACATTTTTGTATACTTTATTTTTTAATGTTGGATATATTATGTATTAACATAACATTACTTGATGCATGTCCTTGTATTAGTTCTGAATTTTGTTTTTCAGCTCCTGCTGATCTTTATCCTGAGAATGTGGAGAAAGCGGTTATGTTATCATGCTCTAACTTTCAAACTTCCTACTTGGATTTATATTTGATTCACTGGCCTGGAGCTGCAGGAGTTTCTGGCGAGGATAAAAGGAATATTTCAGTACGAACAGAGGCTTGGAAAATACTTGCAGATCTAAATAAAAGAGATGTTTTGCGCTCTATTGGAGTGTCCAATTACACAATTTCACATTTGGAGCACTTGTTTTCTAATGATTATGGAGTGAAGCCTGTTTTGAACCAGGTAGGAAAATTGTTTTTGTATTTTTGGTTTCTTAGAATAACCTCTTAATTGAGAAGATTGCATTATCAATACATTTTTCAATTCTGTACTAAGACAGTAAATTACAAAAGTGGGTTCAGTGATTATGTGATAAAGTACTCAGAAGGCAGAGTACGGAATTTGCATCCTTACCATATAGGTGTCTCCTCTGGACCTAGATTACAGATAATACCAAATTAGTCATTCCGTATAACAGAAAACGTAGCTGTTGCTTACCTTTGGAAATTACTTCAGAGCACTTCTCTCATTTTCTTTTCTTCTTCAAACGTGTTGTAAAGTGGAAGAATAGTCTTCATTGTTTAAACATTGTGGTTTTACAAATTAAGAGAAACAAAAATGTCTCTTTTGCTCTTGAAAAAGTAAAATTAAATTTTACTTTCATTAAAACCTATTGTTAAAATCTCACCAAATTATTTAACAGTTTCATTGATGACAATTTCCGCTATCTGGAGGGGATAAGAGTATACTCAGGAATCTAATGTTTTATACTACATCCGAGGGCATACCTAAGATTTTATTCTGGGTGAGGGGAAAATATTCGTAGATGTGTATGTATTTGTATTATACATAATACATGTACATGAATACATATACATGAGTGTACATAAATACATATTATATTTGTATTATACATAATACATGTACATGAATACATATACATGAGTGTACATCAATACATATTATATATGTATCTGTGTTTATACACACACAAATTAAGGAAAACTTGAAAACAATTTGTCACTACTGTCTTCTAGTAATTAAAAAGTTTTGATGATAACAAAAGCAGAAAAAAGTTTTAAAATTCCCACCAAACTGTAAAAGTTTGAAACTTAAAGTTTGGTCGCGACCCTTAAAATATATATATTTTGTAAGAGAATGCGGAGGGGAGGGTGGGGAGGGAGACCCATTCAAATTTCAAAAGTTGATTTTTTAAGAACCACTCTAATCTACAAGCCCTCAAATGAGACTGCATGGAAATTGAATATCTTGTTTCTGGAAGATCTACTAATTCAGGGAAGAACTTTGAAGCAGAATTACTAGAAAATACCACTGTTCACTCAAACACAGAACACGAGGTCAGCTATAATGTTAGCCCATAATGATGTACCTCCAGAATACCTGTTTATTTTTATAACTTTCACACTCTAGAAATGATGAAATAATATTTAAATTTATTTTATTACCAAGTACTACCTGATTGCTTGGGATTTTTCTTAGACCAATCTTCCTTTACTCAGGAAAAAATAAGATCTATCTATATTGTAAGATCGAGATTTTACTTACTGGTTTTTAAAAATATGCACATAGCATCCTTATGTTACAAATTCATAATAATACAAATTCAATATCAAAATTGATTGTATACACTATTTTGAGTTTCATCTCCAGCATCCAAGAATAAATAAATTCAAGGATGAAACCACCCTTGAGCAAGCAGTATAAAGTTGTCCACAAGAGAAACAAATCACAAAATGTCACCAGTTAGTCGAGCATACAACTTCACCCTTATGAGAGTTAGGGATATTTAACCTCCATATGTGCTGAACTTGTATTTATATGGCAACACGTCATGTTTATTTCAGACGCTCTGTTATCTATGGATTAAACCTGTCTTTTTTGATTTTACGTGACCCTCCCTTCCCACTCCACCCATGGGGATTCTAGGACTGTTAACCCCCACCTCCTCCTCCCCAGTCGCAACTCCAAATGTGGCCCAACTCAGACATAACTTCGGATGTGTGTCTGTTCATCTCAGCATCTTGGGTAGAATGAACCCACTCTCTGGGACCAGCGCAAAACAATTTTTGGTCCCGAGGTGTGTGTCAGAATGGCTGCACCATTTCATTAAAACACTTGTAAAATCTAACCTATTCATCCTTCTAACCCATTTTATGATTTTAAGACTTTATCTTTGTTAAATGCTCAAAAGAAAGGACCCACTGAAATTGATTATGATTGATTTTTTCATTTGTAAATTACTCTCTTCTATTGAATTATTTTTACACTTCTATTTTTAATTACTTTTTTTGGTAAATTAGGTTAATCTTTGAAAATGCTATTGCAGTCTTCTTTGTAGAGTTCTTTGAGGTGAACATAATGCCACTCATTGTCACATATCTCTGACCATTTGGGCAGCATAAGCGAATATAGTGGATTTTTCCCCAACTTCATCAACTTTTATTGTGTAAAATTATTTTCTATCTTTATTTTCACACATTTGTCCTTAGTTTAGATTTTTAGGAAGAACAATCTCCTTACCAAATTTTATCACAATCGGTTCAGTGGTTTAGTCGTGAAAAGGTAGCAAACAGTTGGTCACAATTTTGCATTTATATTTTAGTATGGATAATAAAATGTTTTTCTGGTTGTCTCATTTTAATATCCTAGTGTTGTCAAATGGTTGGAAAACTTGCCTGAATAAAATAAAAAAATTGATTATGAAAGAATTACACACAATTGCAGTCTTCATGTTATTATACATTAAAGCAAACATTTTTTTCTAAACGACATTACTAAAAGTCACCAAATGAACATGCATTGGTTGCTCATAATTGGAACTTCATAACTTCATCTTCAGTTGCTCATAATTGGAACTCTGCTATTCGTGCAAAATGATGACGGCTGTATGTATTGTTCGATCAAAATTTTGTTTGACCACAATTCAAAGCTTAACATTTAGGATTAAAATTTTTGGAAGTAAAATCTTCCCCAACATTAAATTCTATTATTTAGTGGACAGGTTTTAATAATTTTGCATCTTGAAGTTCCATGTTTTTCTTGCTAAAATCTTAATGCTACTGCTTTTTTTTCTTTTCTTTTTTTTTGAAATTTTATTTTTTTTGTCTAATAGGCCAGGAAACAAAGGCCAAAAACTGGCTACGTTTCAGTTTAATTCTCGAAAAGTTGGAAGAGGTTTTAATAAGTGTAAAAAGAGTAATTTGAAGTTTGCACCAATTTGCTCCTTGTGTTTGAGGTGGGGGGGATTCTAAAACATTTATAACTGAACATTTGGGAAATAATTAACTTCCCAAAATTGTAATCTCCGTAGTTTAACTGAAGGAGAAAAATTAAGGAGATTCATCTAACCACCAACAGGTTGTCTGAATAGCAGAGTTAGAGTTAAGTGCTGTTGGGAGTAAAGGTCTACTAAAATAATGCGCCAGTAAATTTCAGAGAAGTTGAGTGTATAAAAATGTTGTGTTATTTATTATATTCATTACTCATTTATTTTCAAGTATTTGCTTCATTAATATTTGTTCTTTACTTGTAACAAAATCTTTGGAGTTTTCATGCTCAGTTTAATGTTTGCTATGTAACTGTTTGGTAAGAATCTATTATATGTCAATTCCTTAAAGTAATTTTACTAAGTAACCTAAGAAGCATTAAATTATATTGTTATAGAAAGAACCAAATTGTTATCTTCGCATAATTTTTGTTTTGATTAGTTGTTTAGTTTGAACTTAGATTTGTTTATGTATTCATGTGTATAATTTATTTTGTAGGTGGAAGTTCATCCTCATTATTGCGCACCAGATTTAGTTGAGTTCTGCCAAAAGAACAATGTTTATGTTCAAGCGTATTGCTCTTTAGGAGGAACTGGACAGAAGTCTCTGCTACAAGATGAAACTGTTGTGAAGATTGCTAAGAAATCAAAGCAATCTCCTGCACAGGTTTTGTTGCGCTGGGCTCTGCAGAAAAATCTCTGTAAGAAATTATTTTATTCTTTATTGAACTGAAAAGTATCTTCTTTTTTTTATGTTGAAGCATTTTTTAAAATATTCATACCTTTGCTATGTTTGGATACATTGATTACTTAATGTACTATTGTGTAGCAAAAGGTTATTTATGGATCTCATGTCAGATATTGGGGATAGTAAATGTAGGGAAGTTAACATGTTTTGGGAAACATATTTGTTATAAAATTTTCTTCTTATTCAATTTACATTGTACATTTCCCTGTAACTACACTTAATGTCATTTCTAAATGATTTTGCTTATTTATTTATTTCACTGTGTATTGAAATATTTCTCAGGTATAACTGTTTAAGTTCTACCAGTGGGTGATTTATAAATATTAAAAACACTGCCTTCGAAAGTGGAACCCACTATATGTAGATACTTTGGAAATTATTGTAAGTGCCATTTTCATATTTAATTGATTTGCTGTTACCAGGCTGAAAAGTATTAAGTTTGTGCTTGATTGGAGTGAAAATTGAAAGTAGGAAAAGTTGTATTTTAAAGGAATCTGTTAAAGGAAATGTATTTTAATGGTAGTCTACCCTGCCCCTTTGAACTTTGTTATTCTGTAAACTGTATATGAAAGCATAATATACAGTTTACTTCGTATTTCAATACAATTTTCTTCGTATGCTAATCTTAAACAACTATTTTATAATGCAAGTACAGTTTATTGATGATTATTTCCATCAAATGTATGTTGGTTTGTAAAGTAACTGTATCTTATCTTATTGTCTTTGCAGTAATAATTCCTAAATCAGTGACTGGAGAGCACATTAAGGACAATACTCGACTGGACTTCGTAATCTCTGAAGAAGATATGAAACTATTAAATAATATATCTACAGTTGAAAAGTTTGGTTGGGATCCCCTTACAATTGTGTGAGAATCAATGTATCAATGCAATCAATATTCATGGTATCGGTGTGTAGAAATAGGTTGTTGTGAATTTTTAAAATTGAATATTAAAGTAAACTTTGTTTTGTAAATAATATTTTATTATATTGTTTTGTATTTTGTTTGAGTATCTATATGATAGTACTACAAAAAGTTTTATTTAAAAAATAATGGCATCAGAAGTAATCGTAATGGCCAATAATAAGGCAAAAAATACTAAATTTGCTGACAAGATAGCTGAACTAAGCTATCAAAAGTATAATGAATTACCTAAAAAGGGAAAACCTAATAAATTTGAGTGGACTTTGATGGCTGGAATTGTTAAAGTGGAAGGATGGCAAAGAGGGGGACAGTACGATGTTGATCAGTTGCATATGGAAGTAGTGAGTTTGGGAACTGGATCTAAGTGTATAGGTCAATCAAAATTGAGCTGCAATGGAGATATTTTAAATGACAGCCATGCTGAAGTTATGGCTCGGCGTGGTTTGTTGCGATATTTATACGAGCAAATGTACGAGCATCGTATGCTTAACTCTCATATCTTTGAAGGAACAACATGTGAGGGCAAATGCATTTTGAAACAAAACATAACCTTCCACTTTTTTATCACTCATACACCGTGTGGGGATGCATCCATTTTTCCAAAAGCAATGGTTTATGAAGAAGGTCCTGGTGCAGTTTTGAAGGGAAGTGAAGGGATCCTTAATGACAATTCGAATGTTGCTGCAGACACTAGTAGTGCAGCGGGAACAGCATTTGGTGATCTCATTTGTGAAACATTGGCTGCTGGTCCATTTGAAAGCTGTAAAAGGCGAAATGATTCTTTCAAAAACAACCAAGACCCCAAGAGACTGAAACTTGATGATCCAACAAGTAAACTGGTTGAAACAGAGCAACACTTCTACGACAATGACATCCATAGAACAGGAGCAAAATGTTTGAGAAATGAAGAACAACAAGATCCACATCTTCCGGGTAGTGCATATCACACTTTAGGAGCTGTACGCACAAAACCAGGTCGAGGAGATCCAACATTGTCAGTCTCGTGCAGTGATAAGCTCGCTCGTTGGAATGCAGTTGGAGTTCAAGGAGCTCTATTGTCTCAACTTCTTGATCGACCTATCTATTTCCAGTCAATAGTTTTGGCAGGAGGAGTACCTTATTCAGAGACAGCTATGTTCAGGGCTGTGCGTGGTCGTCTACAAAAGCATTCCAACTGCCTAAAGGACCCTTTTGTGGTGGCTGCTCCGTTGCTTCTGCAGTCTTCTGTGCCATTTATTGATGCTAGGAATAAGGACAAGAACCCATGCCCTTCCAGTATTGTTTGGTGCCATGTAAAAGAGAGGCAAGTAATTCTTTTATTATTATTATTATTATTATCATCTCTCTATCTCCCCCTCCCCACTGAGTATAAATAGGTGTTCTTATGGATCCTGGTTTGTCTGAACTTTATAATTGCTTAATTGCTTCTTTTTTTATGATACAGGTGTCAAACCAAGCACACTGAATTAAATATTTTTAAATTCCTTTTGTTACATTGAGCATTAGCTATTTGAATCACATCAGCAATTAGGGACTATTCACACGTTACATCACATATAGTGTTTGTGTGTGTAGGGGGTGGAGGGTCAAAAAATGGTGATGAAGTGTGAAATACATAATGGGGATGATTATAACTTCTGTTTCAATACATCAAGAATACTAGGAATTTTCAATGAGTAGATAAAATTTTAAATAGTAAAGTAAGTGAATCCTTATTACAATTTTTTAAATTAAAATTGTGATGTTGTTGAAGGAATATGTTCTTCAGTCGTTTATGAAATCTTGGTCAGACTATTATGATAATTTTAATGGAATTAGAATTATATTGAAGTGGTTGATTACAGTATTACATATCTGACAATTTCTGAATTCATTAGTGAATGGAGAAAAAATTGTGTGGCACTATCTTATAAACTCCCCACAACAATCATTGAAATTGGGAAAGGATGGGTCAAGACATTGTGATAAAGTGTGACATTCACAAGCACGACGACTGTGTAATGTAATACGTGAATCACTCCTTAGGTTAGGTTTCAAATATCACAATTGTTTCTATTGTTGATTATTGGATATTCCAACTTGTTAAGCGATGATTGGACAGATAACACAAAATGAACCTGCTCAGTAACTAGTGAGAAAGCAAATAATGTACAGTAAGTGTCTACAGTATATTCACACTTCATTATTGATTCAACAAGATCAAAATATGTCCTTTACTGTACATGAGAATCCCTCTTAACTAACCTCGGATCAACTGGTCATCGGATTTACTTTCCTATCCCTTGAAACACTATTTTCCCCTCCCTTTCAGCATGTAACAGCTGGCGGGTTTGAGTAGCTGAACGTGTGATGGGTTTTTCTGGTAAGTTCCTAGAAAGTAAAACTGCGTGACATGACTTCAGGTGTGCAATGTGTTGGTGTTGTGGTGGGCAGAACGGGGGAAAGGGAGGAGAGTTTGATACTCCTCTTGCTTACAGTCTATTTTTCTATGAAGCAATACCTACATAATTTTTTTTCTTTCTATTAAGCAATTGTTTTGTTTTTTTAATGTGTGTACATACAGTACTATAAAATGAGTCACCATGACATCTCATTTGCTTGTTTGTTTGTAAAAACCTGATAAAATTAAGGGTGTGTTTTGAATGAAAATAAACTACTCTGCTATTTGCTTTATTATGACAGTCTTTTTCTATTTTTATTTTTTTTAATGCTACCTATTACCAGTTATTTTGTAAATCAAAGGCTGGAAAGAAAAAGCTTTTTTTATTACACATGAAGGTGTTAATATCTATGAGACTACTGGAATGAGAATTGCACTTGAAGTTCACTTCAAATTTTGTTGACATGAGATTTTGTTTGGTAAAATACATTCAACTATTTAACTACTTGTTTTCAGTTTTTTTAAAACTCATTCATTCTACCTCTTTGGGATATCTGTCTTTGTCAGACCTTCCTTCCACCAGTTACCAACAAGCTACTGCTTTGAAATGTGACCCAATGCTATATAACCTGTGCTGTGCCTGTGACTGCATTGAAACTATTTTGCTATATTAATTTTCCCCTTTGTCTATTGTGAGCTCAGTGAATTGATGTCAAACCTTTCTAACTGCCTCAAAGAACTAGATGATTATAATGAATGTTTTCTTGTTTCAACCTTAACTCCTTTTCCCTAGTCTGTAGGGTTCGGAGAGATGGGGATGATATGATGTCTCCTACTTTAATGTAGCAAGGTGCTGTATGCCCTACCTGTCGCACCTCCCTGAGGGGGGTGATGAATGAATGTCATGGGGGTGAATGATGATGAGTGAATGTTGTGGTGGAATGAATGGCAGGGGAAATGGGAATTCCCCCGAGAAAACCTGCTACGAACACCGCTTTGTCCACCACCACAAATCATACTTGGATCAGTGTGTGTTTGAACCAGAGTCGCCAGAGGTAGAAGGCGAGTACGCTAGGCACTATGCCACAAGTCACCCCTTATAATGAATGTGTCTTGGACAAATAGTTGTAACCTTAATGGAAAAGAATCAAATTCATTTCCTTTATTTTACTAACCCTAAATAATCAATAGGCAGAAAAGTAAAAAATAAGTGTAATTTCATTTTATTATAGCACAACATGGAATGCACTGAAATGAACAAAATATTTCATCATAGTTAAACAGTGCTGAAAATAAAAACATTTGAGACTTTCATTTTGACAATTTTTAGTAAAATACATAAGCTCAAAAATTCTTGCAGTTCTCTACCTATAATATGTTATGTGAATTGAATTATGTATTGACAAATGTTTGTTTATTTTTGTTTCACTGTGATTAACTTATTTTATACCTTTCAGTGAACTTCGTGTCTCACAGCAAAATTATTTTTTATTTTTCAGTGCATTGTTCGAGTTGTGCTTGTTCAATGAATGTGTTTTTAAAAAATTGTTTAATTATTTCTTATTGATTGTATACATAAATTCAGTTCTCAGAAGATCTGAATCGGATAATTTTTATTATTTGTCATTGTCGTATATTTAATTTTTTTAAGTTTAGCAAGGGCTACTCTGCAATTCAAAGTTTTTCCTCATGGCACCAACATTTGAATTTGTTCTTTGCATGTATGTAGTTAGGACGCTTTGAGTGGCAAATTCAAAAAAACTAATGATGGAGAATGTTGCGTATTTGTTCTGGAAATATCATCGTAACTTATTTATATAGAATTATTTTGTATCATTCTTGATTGTTTTATGTGTTTTGTTTGGTTGACTCTAAGCAGAGTAATAAATTTATAAAGAGAACTTGTAATAAATTTTGTATCTCATTTGTACACAGAAATCTCTTTGAATGAAGTATTGTTTTATTCTGATTTTGTATAGGGTGCAAACTGAAATTCTTCACCATTGCACCAAGCACTTGCGAGCTACCGACAAGTTTGGTGGCACTACACTTGTTACAGACAGACAGTTATTTGTACTGACAGCTTAATGCGATCTTTGTGACTACTGTTTATTATTTGTACCAATTTTTTGCATGTTGTATTAACAGTGGGGTTGGTTAGCCTCTTGTTTCTAAAAAAATTTGCTATTTCCTAATATTTTTACTAGAACAACTATTGTGTTTACTTGGAATTAAATGGAAATGCAAGAATTAATTGGTAACACTTTATTTTTAGACCATTACCAGCATCCAGTGTCAATTGCATTATTAAATTTCTTGTTGCTTGTAACCTGAAACCTGCGTGGAAAATGATTTAGTCTGACTCTCTTTCCATGAGATAATAAAATGATATTTTTCAATATATCAGACATTTTCTTTACCTATCACTAAAATATTCTGTTATTATTTCCAGATAAGGTTACAAAAAGTACAATTAATAATTAACATTTTCATTTCTTATTTTAGTTTTATCCAAGTCTCCCAATATATCAGGTTTTCATGCATTTAATACATTCATATTCTTATCAAAACAATTTTTTTGATTAGTAATTTAGCAGACTTTATTATATTTATTGTTCACCATTCACAGAACACAGTGTTTTAAATATATAAAAACAAGTAAAAAAACAGTTTTATTTTGTTTGTTTAAACTTTTTTTTAAAATTCTGATTACCAGTTCTCATACTTTTGAGAATCAGGTCCATTTTTATATTAATGGTGTTACAACATAAAAGAAAGCAATACAAGAGTATCTTATCTGATTCGTTTTTAATTAAATGTATATCAGTCTAAATGATGAGTTGAAATGATATTATTGTTAGCTCTCTGGAAAAATTCACCAAATTGGTTTCTTTTGATATAACACCCAATAAGCACCTACAAATTGATTACCCACATCCTGTATCTCGGAAAAAGTTCATTGGAAAGTGTAACTTTTATGGTGATTTAAGATTCTAAAATAGATTAAGAATATGATCTTGTTGGGGTTACTATTCAGGTAATAATGAAAAGAATTCTATTTGAATTCAATTTATTATGTGTGTGTTCAATGTTGAAATAACTTTTCAAGAACATTAGCTGAATTGTGTGGTTTTGTTCTAGGGATTTGGAAGTTGCAGTGGGTGGTAAGAAACAAGGATTCACTAAGAAAGCAACTCAAACCATTTCTGGTAGACTATCGATATGCAAGAAGGAATTGTTTAAGCAGTATTTCCATGTAATGCATCTCTTTAAGGTGCGACACCTCTTATTACCATTGTCCTCTAATCAAGTGTTGGAAGATGATCAAGTTGATGAAATGACATACTTAACTGCAAAAAATAAAGCAAGAGATTACCAAGAAACTTGGAGGACAATTCGCTCATCTGCATTCCCTGCTTGGTCATCGAAATGTAGTGCGCTCTTACTTTTCACCCCCGAGGATAAAGCTCCCCAAGTTCTTAACCTTCAAAATCTTCAAAGATATAGGCGGGTATAAGGCAATAGTTTCTTTATTTTCCAAGAAGTTTACAAACATTCAATTCAGTATGAGAGTGTTTAATGTCTCTTAATAAGTTATTTGTATAAATAATGGTACAAATAAAATGAGTATTTTTGCGAGTGGTTGTTGTAAAGTTTTGGCAATCTAAGACATCTTAGACTTAGAAAATTTGTTCAGGTACTTTACAACTGTTGATGGAATACTTCTACTGTAAGTAGAGAAAACTTTGATGTGCAATTTTACTGGAATGATCTACTTAAGCACTTATGAATTAGTTCAAATGTTTTTGACTTTATGTAATATTCTTTATAAATATATAAGCTTTATGCCTAATGGAGTAAGTCAAATTGTCTCTAATAAAATGTTTTTCATTGAAAATTAAAATTAAAATTAATTAATCCTGTCGGGAGGTATAATCAAGTCTGCTGCAAAACTATAAAGTCATTTCTACATAGATCAAATAATGTTAACAATATTGACTTAGTAATGTACTTTTCAACAACCAACTCTTACTTATTCAATACATAAAATACTTCATATACTTTTTCTCTACCAACGTATTATCTATCAAATTGCTGATGGAATGCTTGAACTTTGCAGCAGATCACCGAACATTGCACTTTTCAGTATAACAAGAATCTCACTAAAAGTCATAGGAACATGTATTCTATCTACTAAACTAACTAGATTTTTGCATTGATATAAATTTACATTAAAAATACATAGCACTTCAAAAACAATAGAATTAAATGAGATGAGAAATAAAAATACAAAGCTTGTTCTAGAAAATATTGTATAAAAAATGACACTTAAGATTATCACCTGCACTAGTGGTGTTTCTTCCTACAAAAATATTCTAAATATTAATTTGAAAGTTAACATCATTGAGTGCATTGTACAGCTATAATAAAAATAATTTAAAAACTTGATCATATCGCACGTAAATATTGTGTTGACCAAGATCAACTATAATTGAAAATAAAAATGTTGTGAGCAGTGACAAAGAAATACTATCACAAGACACAATCTCCTTCCATGTCCTAAGCCACAAGACTCTCACAGAGGATGAAATTCGAGTGAAGTGTGTTGTGTGACAAACAGTAAGTTCAGCTGAGAATCTAATCCCACATTCTCCACTCTGTCGAGACGAGCGATGCTTGAACCTGCTGGCCGAACCACAACAGCTGTACCAGACACTCGCATTGTGTGAGTGTCCAACTTCTTGCCATCATGGGCAGAGTCCATTGTGACATGACAGGTTACATCAACATGAATGTACTTGATCACTGTTGTTCCTTGTGATCCCTTGACCTGTTAAACAAAAACATTCTCAACTTTAACTTTTTCAAAATTATGTGTTGACTTGAGACATATATTTGTATTTGGATTCAAAAATAGATCATTGTTAAAATTTGGCTGCTGTTTTGCCAAAAATCTTAATTTAAAGAAATTATATTCATATTATTTGATTTTTATTTATTGTAATTCATTGCTACTTTTAGTTTTGTTGTTTTTGAGATAAATATATGCTTTACATTAAAAAAAGTGTTGTACATAGGTGAAGATCTTACCAGCTCTTGCTTTTCCTCTTGTTGAGCAGCATCTGCTCGAAATACTGTTGCTTCTCCCAAACTCTGCCCGTCTGCCATAACAGAGAATTTCATGCCTGCATGCACAGCTCTTGGCTCAAAACCAACTCCATCAGGATGGGAATCACTCCAGAAAAAGTTGGTGGAATTATTGAGGGAGTTAACATCTGGCTCAAATGTGATTCGCTTGCCATATCCCATGCCAATAGAAACGAGGCGCAGAGAGCGGCTATGGAAAAGGTGTTTGCGGCTGCCAGCAGGACGAACTCTGTAGCTGAAGCCAGGGGCGATTCTTGGATCCACATACATGCCTAAAGACATCAAATTGGAAGATATGATGAGATTTGTGCTGTTCTAAAATTTTTATAAATATTTTAAAAAAAGAATTGAAAATTTGGGTCAAAATTACAAAATAACAGTAACGTTTACAATGCAATTTTGTTCTGTTTTTTTGGTATAAATTTACTCAAGTAAACTTTAGATTTAACAAGTTTCTTACTTCTTTTATAGGTTACTGTACACTGTTATCTCTTCAGTTTTTTTGGTATCCCACTAGAAAACATTTTAAGACAATTTAAGTTAGACTTACCAATTACTGGATGTTCATAAGTTTCCAGGTCAGTAACAGTGTACTGTGCTGGGACGTCACCAATGTCCTTTCCTCTAACGGTTGTTTGACGGCATTTGGCATTAACTCCAGGTGTGAGAGTGAAACCTCTACGCTGGTGAACTCCAACACATGCATTAATGATGTGCCTAATGGAAGCTTTTTCTCCAACTTTGGATCGTACTGCAATAGCTACACCGCTTACCTAAAAATGAAAAACAAGAATATTGAAGTGATTTACTCAAATGTTTTCTTTTCTTTTTTTTCTTTTTTTTGCGTGATAATATTATCAACAAATGACTGCATCTTCTGTTAATTCTTAAACTATAAAAGTAGTGAATGCATTTCTGTATAATTTTTCCTTTTTATCATTTAAATTATAATTATTTACATATCTCATGCTCCTTCAGAAGAAAGTTGTTCATATTTGAATCAATTAAATTCACTGACAATTATAACTGAGTTTATTGTACTTACAGGAACAACTACAGGAGTTTGACCATTTTCAAACCATTCAACTTTGCAAAGAGCTTGAACTAGAACAGTTTTTTCCACAGAACCATCTCTTAACACTTTGTGGTTGATTTCTTCTTGAGGATTCTGAAAGAAAGTTTGTACTATATTAATTTTTTGCCCTAGTGTGAGAACATGTTCAAGCATATTAATTTTCTATACATTTTCTTTTCTCTTACTTGGATATGAATAACTTCAGCTGCTCCAGAAATGACATGATTAGCATCCTCCAGAGTGAATTTGTCTCCAGGGGATACAGCTTCGAGTTCGAAGGCAAGACCTTGAGGTCGTGAATCAGACCACAAGTAATTTTCATTGTTATTCAGTGACCCAGGGTTGGCCTCAAATGTTAAGCGGCGTGAATAGCCTCGGCCAATGCTCTGCAGGCTTAGAGCCCTACCACCAAACAGATGACAACCCTTCTGTAAGAAGAAACAAACTCATTCAGTAAGAGCAGAGGCATGTGCAAGATTTAGTACACATTATATCTTAGTAAAAAATTATATTAGATGTAATTAGTCGGGAGTGGTACGAATTGCCTCCGCTAAGTTTTATTGTGAAAGGAAATTATTGTATAAATGATATCAGTATTACTAACTTATAAACATGGATTATTTCTGACAATATATAATATATATTTATTTTCAAGGTATATTGCAAAATATCAACTCTTTACTGAATGTAGTTCAATTTGGTGATGCGAGATGTATTTACTTGAAGGAATGGGAATTCAAATGATGATTGAAACAAAGACGTCTTTTTGCATTTGCATACTGATACTCTATTTATTTCTAAATTAAGAAATGAGAGTAGCTATCTCACTTACTTTGTCATTGACAGGTCGCACCCTGTAACAAAAGCCAGGCACAACCCGTGGGTCCACCCACAATCCCACCACTGGGAATTCGTAAGAGTGAAGAGCAGGTATCTCGTATCGGGCAGGGAAGTCTCCCAATTTAGAAGCATCAAGAATCAGAGGTTCTTCAGAATTAGAAACTCTGGTCTTTGGAACTAGCTCTCCTGGAATTTCCTGAAAGATGAAATGTAAGTCTAATTAATTGAAATAGCATGGAGTTTCATAATACTGTGCCATTAAAAAAAAACTTCATAAATATTTTATGAAAATTGCATGGAATTTCATATTTTATTACAATTCAACTTGGGTATTTTTGTAGTTAGTTATTCTGTGTACTACTTGGAAATGTTTATCTTGTTTCACTTAGTTTATATTGTCTACAGAAATGTTTCCTTTTGATATATTATGAAACTCCATGTGAAAAAGATGAAAAAAACTTTTTTTATCTTCCTTGACAAAACAAATTACAGTTGCACTTACATGGAATCCATTCTACTCCTCCCATCCCCTCCCCCACCTCAGACCTATTTCCTCAGTTGAAGTCAATGACCAGTGTTGCGCCTAAGCCTAATATGGCTTCAGAAGGACCATCCTTCGAACAATTAATTAAATGAGGCTTCCCTATTTCTTAAGAGTGATTGCAACGGAAACTTTTCCATGATTACTTTTCTCAGCAGGGAATCAACCAAACGGTGTTGAGGAAATTCCTAGGTTACTTACATGAGAGTCCCTTGGCTGCAACTGGCACATACAGGTTTCAGCCTGCTGTTTGGTTGGCACGGAGTCCTCATCCTAAAATCAAATTGAGTTTTCGATGGTATCATGTAATTTCTTTTCTATTATATAGTATTTACTTTAATATTATGTAGAATTTAATGTTTATTTGATTGGAGGTAATTTTCTTGCCCCATGAATAGCGATGTTCTCCAAAATAAATTTTACTTTAATATTGCGTAGAATATATTGGAAAACGTAGTTAGTTGCCAAGGAATGCGATTTAGTGCAACATGTCGAAAGGTAACAATAAGTCAGAACCGTAAAATGTTTTTCCTTATTGAGCGAAATTTGCGAGTCTTCATCCCCACCTACTATTATATTTCATAACTCATTAATTGATTTCGATAGAAATAAATTGTCTTATGAAGTCATGATTCAAATCTTAGGACAACCGAATACGGATGACGTGAAATCCTCGTTTATGTTGCAGGCAAGTGTTGAAGCGTGCCGCAACCTGCGCAACACGCGAGATGCGCGGGAGAACGGTACGACTACGCGACCAGGCGCGAGAGCTGGTGCTAACAATACACGAGCGGTCTTCAGCTAGACTAGAGGCAGCAGATGGCACTTCTATTTCGGAAGGAGTGTCTCTGTGCTGCGGAAACGGCGCAATTTTCTTCGAGGAAGATTCCTGATCTATCCGTACAGAACTCCAGTACCGTGATATACGAAGCGGTCGCTTACTCTTGATTCGATAACCCTTGCAGATACGATAGAATTAATTTAGGATTCAAATGAGATATTAACTGTTCTTTAGTGGAGTAGAAATACTTCTGAATTCTGATTCAATCGTACTACATTTTACTTTCGTAATTGGATATTGACAAGTCTATATTATCCCTCACTAAAAATTGGGAAATAAACATTTAAACATTTGTAATTCTCAAATATCAAAAAACTTTCCTTCTTGTTCCGAATAATAAGTTGGAAGTTAAAGAAATGGGTTGCATCAAATTTAAGATAAAATAAAATCTATTTTTAATAGCAGTATTAACAGAAATTTAACTGTTAGTAAATTAAAAACTCTATTAGACGTAATGAAGTTTATAAGATAGTATATTAAATTATAATTATATTTTACTTTTCTCTTAGTTTTAAGTTCTTTTTGTACCAAACCCACAAACAGGTAACCCCGATTACCTCTGTGGGATTTACGTAATGATTACTTGTAATATGTAAATTAAACTGGTCAAATAAATAAATAAATTTTTCAAACACTTGAGAGACTTCTTATATTCATCGAATTTCATAATTTATTTGTGTAAAAAAGAAGAAATGATCTTGGGAAAGGAAAAGTACAATACAGTAAAATTCAATTTGTATAATTAAGGTGCTTACTAGAATTAATTGGAAAGGACAAAGAATACTTGGAAGGTAAATTTAAGAATGCGTTGGCGTTCGGGATTATGTCGTGAAATCTTTCGAATACTACACACCGAACTTAATGGACTCTCCCTCATGTAAACTTGCCTTCTCGGTCAACTCTCCAGACATTAACTAAAATATTTCTTCGAAACCAGAGACCCTAGCACCTGCAAAGTATCGCTCTGACTAACGAATATGAGCTCATACGTCGGACGAAAGATGCTTCTAAAATAAAAAAGTCATGACCCTTACATAAACCAGTCTGCAAGTATTGTGGCGCCACAAATTTTGGCAACCATTACGCTACGCTATTTCAGCAGTGACGGTGTCTCCATGCACCACTGCCTCGCCCTCCCAGCTCCTTCCGTGCCGGAACTCCCTCCCGTTCCTTTCCCCTCCCGATCACGCTTTCGGATCCGCCATTACATAGGGTTGAGCGGCCATTTTATAGAACTCTCCACGAAGTGTTAGCCCAACGTAAACATTTATCTTTCAATTGTAAACAAAGTTTGCTAGTATGTTACTCGTAAATGAGAAGTTAATCATAAAAATATTAAGTTCTGCGGCATTAGGCGTAGTTGTGTTAACTATGAAACCCTGTAGACTTAAAGAGTAGTCTTTCAGTCCAACACAAGAGTAACAATCTACGTCTTACGTCTTTAAATAAGTTACATGGTGCGTTGTCGCATTCCTCGGAGAGTTGTGTCCAGGTTGTGTCAGTGAAAACTTGGCGAGAAGGTACAGAGTGATCTATTTTTATGATAGGATTAGATTTAAAACTAAAGTTTTAATGACATGTCATGAGCGTATGTAGAACCCAAATTATCTGAAACTATTAACTCGAGCCGTTTTATTCCATAAAGGGAAATAATCCACTCACAAAATAAAAATATATTATATCATTTGTTCGAAATTAACTTCGCTATTACACGAATTTTCTAAGGAGAAATTACAGTCCTTGCTATATCGAATTATTGAGATTCGTATAAAAAGAAAAAAGATACCTACACCCTTGAAATAAAATGTACGAGATTTTCTACTGTACTTAAAGTACCGAAAAATAGCATGTAAATAAATGATATTTTGAAGTCCAAAAAGATGAGAAGTTAAGCATATTATGTAACAATTTCACATTAATCCTATCTCGTTTTAAAAATTAGTTCGAGAGGAACCAAGTGCGCATACATTATAATTTTAAAATATAAAATAATTTGAATTATTAAATAGTTTAATTTTCCATAATTCTTTAAAATAATTTTAGAAATTAATATACAAAAGTAATTATATAATTATGTTACAGCAAATATCATGTAATTCATTTAATTTTTTTAATGTACATATTTCATTATCACTTACAAAAATTTAATAAAAAATGTGCAGTTCGTTATCAAATGTTTATGTTCATTTTATCAAATTTAAATTGTTTAATTTTGTAAGAAATTAGAGTACTAGAATAATTTTAAAATATTTGAACGACAATATATTAAAATGATTTCGAATAGAAATTTGACGATTTTAATACTGAAATGAAACAAAGTTGATTTTCTCACCTGTGGGAAAAGTTCATCGAGGAGACCTGGTTCCTCGTGGGCAGCGGGGGCGAGAGTTGGTCGCCGTGCCCAGAGGCGATGAAGCGCCAACTCTTGCTCCTGAAGCAATTCCATGGAAAGAGCGGATTCCATCTGAAAACAAGTTTATTTAAGGTGCTATAATATACCTACGACATAGACTACTAAATGTTTTGTAGCAACTAATATTGCATTTCCCGATTATAATAAGTGATTAAATAATGAACAACAATAGAGTAAATTTTTTCATCCTACTCTAATTATTTCTTTGAACATTCAAGATACATTCGAATGAGACTCCAGTCACCAAATACATTTACAGATAAAAGTTGCAACGAAATACATTTTTTAGTGTAACGTCATCTATCATCTTATACTTGTGAAAAGTTCGAAAGAAAATGCATGAACAAAAATGCAAAATAATATTAAACAGTAGTTACATCAAACTTAATCCAATAGCTTTACTATCGTGATAAGAGCAACTTTTTTCACTAAACAATTTTTGTATGGAATATACTACTTCTTTGCTTTATTTAATAGTGTGAACTTCTCAAAACAATTTTACTCGATAGAATCGAAATGTTTATTTCCATTGAACAAGAATATTTCTAAACTAACCTAAAACTCACGTATTATTTCCCTGCATTTAAAATGGAATTTGTCTCGACAGCATTTATTTTTTTATAAGCGTTATATCGAACGTAACTCTTTTTACCCAAAACGTGCTTATATCAATAGACACATGTAAATTAGTCTAGCGTAGGTAGAATATGAGACATTGAATGAATAATACCGGAAACCAATTTTTTAAATTTCATTTTGTCTTATCGACTAAGAACCTCGTGTGACGTCTAGATGAAAATGCGTAAGGTGGCTGTCTAGAAGGACCTCCGCACTCCAGTCATGACCAAATGACCTAAACGCGAGATAAAGTAACGGCGTTCGTAGTATTCTGACGTCATAGCTCTCTGATGCGAGATCACGAGCAATTCATTGAGAAAATCGCCACAACCTTGGCTTTAGTTCGACCTCAACCGTGAAGCGTCATTTCGCTACCCGGAACGTGACGGAGAATGAATTTAAATTATTCGCACCCAAGTTATACTTGTATGAAAAATATAGCGTTCATACCTTTAAAAAATTTCGCTCGAGAGATGTATACACATTTAAAGGTACGAAGAAAACTGGAAACAATATATCGTTCCAAGAAAACTGTAAAATATTCGTTGAATAAATTAATTATAAGAAATATTAAAAGATGGCGAATGAAATAATCAATTGTTCATAGGAAATATGTAGAATGGAAAACGTTCCAGTCAATAACAAATTCGTATTAAATAGAATTGGCGACGATCGTGTAATTTCTTATACCTAACAAACCTGTAGCGTATTTTCACCCTTAAGTTTCCCCCTCCCTAACCAACGCCTTGAACTTGTACTACGAGCGAGCGTCGCGTACACGCGATCAACCTCAGCGACCCGCTATTCCCCCCACTCCTATGCGTACTCAGGAATGCGCATGCTCTGTCCAACGCTGCCACATCCTCAACCACTCCCCTTCAACCCGCTACGACGGAGCGCGACGTGGCGCCAATGTCGCGTCCAGTTTTTAAAGCGCATTCTCTCGTCCCCGTCTAGAGACTAGGCAACAGCGCATGCCATTTATGGTGAATCTCCCCCCACCCCTCGTTCTGTCTCTCAGTCTCTCTCCTGGAACCCGGTCTAGAACTTTCTGTAGGTGCGGTGAATCAATGTATCTACAAATACCGCTCGCTATCGGTATCTCGAATCGTCAACTAGCATTACTTACCGAAATTGGCTTGAATACGATAACGAAATTTATTCTTTTAGAGTACGGTTGAATAAATATATTTAATATTTATAATCATGCTATTCGGAAATAATTAATGGTTGTTAAAAAACGGAAATTAAAGTTTCGTAAAATCTTTAAAGAAATTGTGCTAATCAAAATTTCGTTTCGAAAAAAAAAAGTGATGGAAGGTCCAGGATGAAATGAAAATAAGGAACGGTGAAGGAATTTACCGCGAAACTCGTAAGAAATTATGAATATGTGCCAAAAAAGTTTGAAAATTCTCTCAAAGTAGAGTAATACTAATTGCCCAAAATAACCAAAAACCGAAAATCGGATTCCCCAACCCCCGAAGTTGCTCCATCAGTCAAGTAGGAAGTTCTCCAAAAGAAACCCACCGACGTACTTTTTGCAAAGAGAAAGTATCGGTTGCTCCTCGGCCTGAAAAAAATTAGCGTAAAACAGAGGCTCTGTTGAACGTCTGGACGATCGCAGTGCTGAAGGCGGGCGGGAGGGAGATAGAAGGCGATCCCTCAAGGCAGAACTGCTACACGTCGTGGTCGCTCGCAGCACACTNAGAGACAGGGCACACACTGACTCACGTGCGGGGACGAGACGTTGTCGTTATATAGGTTGAGTCTGCGCCATCGGCCGCCATTGGCCTGGGTGGCGGGCTGCGCCTCGCTCCCGTTGGTTGGAAGGCGGCCAGTTTCCCCGCACTGCCCCCTGTACCTTAATGTGCACGCACGGAGCACGTGTTCAGTCCCCAGCCGCGAGGTAATGCGTTTTGCACCCCGGTCACGAGGATGAGAAATTGGACGCTCAGAGATTAATGTTGATACTAATGTGTACCCTTACTTTTCAATACTTTCTTTGATTTTCTCATAAATTTTCAAAACTACTTTATGTATATATTAATTTTTTTAAATATTTCAATTACCTCACATGTTTTAGAACACCACATTTCCATAAGAATGGAGATGGTTTTCTCGTCCATATTTTGTTAACCTATTACAATATTTTCGGAAAGGAACTAAGCGAAAATATTTTTTCAAGAATATATTGGATTGAATTTTTTGCTATGTATAAAAATTTAATGTGTCGTTCGGAAATGAAAGAATGATTAAAATTGACACATGTAATTTGAAAAACTAAGCACACAATGTAATATTATTACGATAATGTAGTTGTTAGAACCCGCTAAAATATATCATCTCTTAAAAAGTGCTTTTAGCAGCTTCTCTGGCAAATGTTTCTTCGATTTTCGGTTTGACAGTTTCCGATGAAAATATTACTAATACTTCCTGCCATAATGTCATTCGATTCAAAACTCTTCAAATACTTTTGTAACAAGGACAACTAGACTAAAATTTCACTTTGTTTTAGGAATTTTAAAGTTTTATTGTAATTGCATTGATTTGTTTCAAGAACATTAAAATTTCGGAATGCTACTTGACTTAAGCAGCAAGATTCATTGCCATTTAAAACATTGAACGCTGCAGGTTCTCATCAACCAGATATTTTCACAGACCAATGTATACCTGCCCATTTCGTACTTAGGTGGAATTCGAGTAGATGCCGCTCCAAAGTAGCATAATTCGAAAATAATTTAAGAATTTCAATCATGTTATAATTACAAGTACTATATAATGAACGAACATATTTTAAACATATAAATAATTTTCGAATTTTTTAATATATTCATATTCTCTTCCACTTTTAACATTTCAGTAACAATTATGAGATAAATTTTCAGTCTTAACGGACTCCTCCATAAAACAAGAAAATCTTCCATACCTAACTTCTCGATGGGGAAAACGTATCATTCTATTATATTGGTCTATATTCAACAGTTCTTAATGACGTAAACAATAGAGTAAAGTTAACTAAATAAATTGTAATTGCACCATGAGCTTGTGGGTTAGAAAAATTATAGGACATGGCTTACCCCAAATTTTAAATACTCTACATAACTCACGAAGGATGGTTTTCATTATTGATTTATTTTTGTCTAGTAAACATGTACGAGAATGAGAATGGATAATGAAATTCGTTCAAGTTTTTAAGTAGAACGTACTAGTTGAGAATTGTTCACGAAGCTGTTAGTATACACATATAGGTTATTTGAAGTGAAGTGTAATGCAGGAATATCTATAAAAAAAACACGAGAAGAAAAATGTTCAGTCGAAAAGTTAATATTTTTAATGGGCATGCTCTCTCATTCTGAAAGTAGTTATCAAATAAACTTTATTGTAAAAAAAGCAGTTGCAATCTGCGTATGACCACGTGGGGGCAATAAACTAAGTTACTCTCTGGAAACAAGCAAGGGACCATCCCATCAATTCCGATCAAGGGCCCATGGGCAGTGGCGGATTTAATATTTACAAAAGAAATTATTTAATAAATTCGTAGTGTTATCCATTTATTATTCCAAAGTAAATGAGATATTTGTGCAATAAAAATTCGAGATGAATAAAAGAAGGGTATTATTGACATTCCCGCCAAAGGAAAATCCGTCACTACCCGGAGGAAAACCGGAGTAAAACCCGGATCGGGATGGGGCCACACAGATAATGTACACAACCGTGCTAAGGTTGCGTACAGTTAGAAATTAACTATTAATAAACAAAGGGAGCAAAATCAACATGCATTAAAAAAGGAATTTAATAAATATCAAGAGTACAATAACAATGGGTGATGAAGTATAAGAGATATTAACATCACCTACATTATCCGAAGTCATGTGGAAAACAATATTTATTAGGAAATTGAAACTCTCATTAACTTCATTTATTAAAATCTGTAAATTCTTTTACATTATAGAAACAATATCACATTAAAAAACTTTTAACCACGGATGTAAAAAGTTTCAATTTATTTATATCTTTTATATTTTTGGGAAGGGAATTATACAAAGTTATTCCTGAATAATATGCGCCTCTTTGGCAAAGAGTTGTTGACACGCCAGGATGCATATTAGCCTTATTACGAGTGTTGTGTTCGTGAACTAGACTTTTTCTTCTAAAGTGGCGGTGGGAGTTTAATAGTTCTGTCTTAACAAACACGACTACTTCATAAGTGTAAATGCAAGGGAGAGAGGGTATATTTAATTATATAAATAAATGTTTACATGAGTTTCGGGGGTGAGATTTACACATAATCCGAATTATTGTCTTTTGAATTGTAAAAGTTTGAATGCTGTGAGTCAATTGGTCTCAGAAGATAATGCCGTACCGTAAATGAGAATATACATTTGCAAAATACACGCAGCGAGAAATGTGTTGACTAACAAGACCAGCAGTTTCGAATCATGGGAGATCATGAGCTGCAGCTTTTATTTTAAAATATAAACAATAAAAATTGCAGCTTTTGTTAAGATATTAAATACTTTGTTTTTTCGATGTATTTCTGGAAATGTGCGAAAAAAAATATTTTCAGCTATTACAGCACCATCGATCGCAAAGCAGATACAATGTTTCAGACTAAAGTTACGTATTCTTTCCCATCCGAAACTACAATTAAAAATGAATATCTCAATTTAACAGGGTTACTCCCCCTCCCTAATGGTCTAGTTTTAGCAATAGTAATAGTATTGACGAGTTAAGTATTCAGGCAATTGAAGTAAGAGTTCCATTCTCTATTAAATAACATATTAATTTATAACATAACTTTCATTTTATACTTGCAGTGCTATATGGTTAAAATAAACAACTAAAATGCTATTAAGCGTGGCGATTAATATTGCTTTAAGATCAGTATGGTCAAGATTTACTCAATTTCTTTCTTTCAGAAATACTTTTCTTTCCATGTACTTCAAACTGACAAAGAATTATTCAGTGAACTTGAAGGAAATTATGTGTATGAAATAATTCTCTGTACCTACTATACAGAAACTGGAAGATTCTAATGGTCACTTCCAAAAACGAACAATTGGAGAGTGCATTTTACAATAAAAACTTGATTGTGAAAGTGTGACACTATGTAGAGTAATAACCATTCCTAGAGAGCAAGTTGTAAAGTTGGAAACTCGCCTACTAGGAGAGTTGATTACCATGATCACAAACATTTCTTCAGTTACCGACATTCTTCGCCTCGTAAGAATCCCTCGGTTAGGAAATTCGAAATTGAGAAACGAAATTCGTGTATGCTTTCTGTTTCGGTCATATTATTTGCGAAGGCCAAAGAAATTACAAGAAACAAAACCACTTTTCTCTCTGGTTCCAAGACATGTAGTTCTTCCAAGGAACAAGGTCAGCTCTTCGGGGAAATGCGAGATCGTCTTTTTCTTAGTTTTTATGCGCTGGTTGGGTGAGTATTGAGTTTCACGGACGAGAACGTTCAATAGTGAGAAGTGAATTTTGATTCTTCGAGACTCTATTTAGGAAAAATACATTTCTCATATTTATTTAAATCATTAAAAGAATAATGATATTTTTCATTACCTATCATATTACTCTGCTTTCACATCAATACAGAAATGCCTTATATATTCATGAATCTTGAAAAATAAATTAACTTCTCTGTTTTCAAGATAATTTAGAGATATTGTTAACCTGAATTGTAACAAAGTTATACAGCAACGATCTAAATTTTCTAATCACATTATTTTGTATGTTCGGGGAAAAAATTAAAGAAATAAAAATTTTTCACACAAATTGTGGTTAATACAAAAGTTTTAGTTTCTTAACTTCAGTAAAACTCATGTATGCATAAATGAGTGTATCTTTCCTGAATAATCTGTTGATAACACACATTGTTATTCATAAGTTTATTCTTCGCTCAAATCTTTTAACGTTACATAAGGGTTGAAAAGAAGACTCAATGCTTAATTATCTATATGATTCTACATTCAGTGTATAAATTTTGTTCGGAAAATTTTAATTTCCTAGAAACATAATGGTTTAGAGTATAATTAATACGAAAATTTAACCCGAACTTAAAATGGCAAATGTTAGAAATAAACATGAAGTAACGATGTGACGATTATTATTGTCGGGGTGCATTCAAGAATTTTTTTCGGTGAGATGGATCTTTTACTAGAACACGAATATTAAAATTGTTATTAAAATGTATTTATTAAGTGCTTTTAGAGTTAAAATTCAAAGAATACAAAATTTTGTAATATTACTGCTGATGGAAGTGCATTGTTGGAACTTCGTCGCATACGAGTGTGTGTAAAAGGTATGAAATATCGTGTAACTAATCGAATCAAATATTCGATTATGAAATGTTCTTCATATGAACAGTTATGAATCAAATTTCTGATAAAAATTCGTAATTAAAAATAATGTTCGTGTAACGTATCTAATGCAGAGAACAAAACAACGTCGCGCCATAAGAATATCGTCGCGACCGCTTATATTTTCATACTTCCTGAAGCCGGGTGTGAAAGTGGGCGCGCCTACCGCCGACACCGCCTCCAGCCCTCGACCATCACTCGAGGAGAAGACGTCGCGCGGAGGCAGCCCCTGCCACGAATCGTCACGTCGGAAAGAAACCGGCGCCTGACACCGAGGTCTTACCTGCTGATTCCGGCGCTTTGTGTCTGTGGCCAACCACCTGTCTTTTGTGTCCCTGCTAAAGATACGCATATCACTACGTCTCTGTGGTGAGCGTTCTAGTGGAGTGCCGTTTTACTTCTCTAATTTCTTGAGTAGGATGTGATTTCGTGGAGGTTTCCTGTGTTTATTGTGCAGATTAGTTTATCGATAGTTCAAATTTTATTCTCATCGAATGTCTCTTTCTGCATAGTGATCTCATCAATATTGGAACTACTTCTGAGATTTTACCAGGTTGAATAGTTTTACAGCGTTGTAAAGTGAAGTTACTCGTACAATGTTTGTGCGTGTTAACCGGTTTTCAAGAGTTGAAGACTATTTGTTTTCACTCATGTTAAATGAATTCTACTAATTTATTAAATTTGTGAAGGGAAACGAGAACACCAAAGAACTGAAAGGCGGTGTTGTGAAGTGCGCACGTCTTGCCAGTGATTTGGATGTTTTTTTCTTCACTGGAACATCATTATTCACCATTTGCAACAATATTGAAGCGGATGAAGACGTTTTCAGCGTCGAATAGTTGTACTATCGTTCACCGCTGTTTTTATCAATATAAAGGTGTGTAAAGTATTTGTAATGGTTTCTTTTTATTCCGAATTACAAAGGCTAGAGATCTCGTTAGTCAGAGAAAAGAGAATCTTGGTGACAAAGTGGATTGTCTTCGGGTGTTTGTTTTGTTTGTCGCATTTTAATATATATTTTTTTTAATTCTAAAAAATCAAGACGTCGCTAATTTTTTTATTTTTCTTCGATTTACCTTTATAAAAGGTTGCGGAATATCAGCATTCACCTTGCAATGCTTGGGAATTCTGTAAATCAGTACATTTCAGTTTCCACTTTTCGGAGAACCATCGTTTTAGACTGTGGATATTGTCGTCTTCATATTCAACCTCTACTTGTTTCAATAAAATTCTTAATTGATTCTCTCTCTGGTATTCAACTATAGATGAGTGGTTTGACGTGGATTAAAGTTTGCATCTTTCGTTTTTCCCGCCATATTTTTGATGAATTATGGCGTATTTTGAAAACCATTTCTGGAAATTGTTTCAGAAGTGAAATATCTGCTGGGATATTGATGTTAATTTTGTTTGATTTCTCTAACAATAATCCTTGAAATCTATTGTTTGAGTTCGGTTGCGTCTTTTTCTTCCATCGAGATGGATCTTCCAGTAATTCACCAGTTTTTCGTTGTCTTCATCTGCCTGTTTTTGTATTTCTGAGTATTAGTGATATTTACTTCATACCCTCGTTTTCAACATTTCGATAAAAAAATGCTGGCCCATATAAATAAAAATAAGTATTCAAAATGGAATATATTACGAATCAAAATAAATCTAACCCTTCGTAAAATATCATCCTCCAGGCAAGTATTTTCCCTTTCGAAAATTACATTAAGCGCATGCTTTTGGTTACTTTAGTCTGTTTTTTTTTCAAACTCCGATCTAGCATAAATTGGATCGTTATTCCTATGATCTACTCCTTTGTTCGATGTTTCTTTTCTTTATATAAACTTTTAGTATTTAATGTTCATTATGAATTATCTTCTTAATACTGAGATAAATCTAGTCTATTACAATCTTAAGCTTCCTTGATGACATCAGTACAGAGAAGACAAAATGACACAAAGTCAGAATTCTATTTCCGGGGAGTGGGGGAGGGGCAAACAACTCACTAAAATTTATTGTTTTTTTCTTTAAAGTTATTCCTTGAAGTATTTTAAATTTGTTCCTTAGTTATATTCACGTCAATTAAGAGTATATGAATAGTATTGTATAAAGATAAACAACTCATGAAAACAAAAAAAATCAATGTTGAGTGGAGGGGGGGGGGGAGCAGATTCCTCCGAACTTCCCTCCTGGCTGCGAACTTGCACACTGATTAAATTTTCACCATATGTAAGATTTCAGGGGATAACTACCAACTCAATATTGAGAAGACATAATTTTAATCATTACACGAAGTATACATCTAGTTTCCAGACTAAAAATTATTTTATGAGTGATAATTAACATCGTGTTCTTATATATCTTTCAAATTTTAAACATTCGGCAAAACTATTTATTAAACTAAAAACGGGTAACAGTCTTTTAGGGTGAAGTTTAGGACTTTATTCAAGCACATCCTAAAAACTCCGGATATCTTCCTCTGTTCGCCGATATTGTCGGTGGTATTATTTTAAAAATTGTGGAAAAATACCACGGATATTAAATGGAGGTACAATCTCGATTGGAGTAACTAGAATTATGAAGAATTAATCATGATTACTAGTATGTCATTGAAAAACGTCCCTTTGAAACATTATTTTAATTATTGGCTCTGATTAATTTTATTGGCATTCACAAGTGCGTAAAAATAGTTTATGTGACGAATTGTAGAACACGGACCAGTATTCCTGATCCGGAGCAAGGTCGTCTAGTATTGAGTATTGCGAGTGTTGCCTTCTTTTCGTGTTGCGCTAAATGGAAGGGCAACAGTCTTTTGCCACACGGCGTTTTCAGCTGAGACGGAATTCAGTTTTCATAAAATTGCTTTGGAACAGAAGACAATAATAAATCTAAGTATTCGGAATGGGAGCGACTCAGGAATCATAGAATTCAATCTCTTGCTGCTCCTCCCAAAAAGATATCTCCTGTTTGTACCCGCGGTGCAGTTTTGTCTCAGAGCATAATTAAGGAATTTTCACTGAGCGAAACTTGAGGCTCAGACTGGTCTGGAATACCCCCTAGACCGGGGATTCTTTCCACAAAAATTAATTTTGGAATTAGCGTGGTTTCAGTTCACCGAAAATGTTGTCTTTGTAATACGAGGGCACAAAAATATTGAAATTGGACTAGGTACAAACATTTAGTGAAATTTTATGACATGTTCCTAAAGTGGAAAAAAATATATTAATCGTTTAATTGAGATTTTTGGTCGGAAATTTTTTGTTTCCACAATAGGCCGTGGATAACAAGCGCTTTCTGATTTCTATAACGTTTTCTCATTTTTTTCATAACGATGTCACAATCTCGTGTTACTTGGCGCCTATGAGTCCATCGTTTATCGCATAAAAGAGTCTCTGATAACTTTTGAAATTGACTAAACCCCATCGCTCTGCCAAAATTGTTTTTCCGTTTTATTGAGTACGCTAGTCTTCAATGATGTTTCTTTCCTATCTGATCCACTCGGGTACATTTTTAATAGATTTTTACCACATAGATTTTTTTTATTTTCCAAGCCTACTGAGATTGTTTCCAATTGAATTGTTTCTACTATCTTATATCCAATTTTAACTTTTTCAGCTCCTTTTCATGGATATTATTTGATTAATAACATACATTTTCTGTTCATGCTTTTATTTAGCTTCGCTTGTTAGTATGTTCGTGTCGAATCTTTTAAATATCTTTTGAACTAATACTTTAAAATTTGGCAAATGTTCTTCAAGATTTTCCCCTGTGGATCTTGGAGTATTTTTTCGAAATTCGAAATAAAATTTTCTTTATTTAATGTTTAAACTTTTTTGTTGTGAGACGCGCAGTGACGAGACCGCTTGACTCTTCAAACTTTGTCACTTGCTCTAAGTGTGGGTCTAAGTGCACTAAGCTGCTCTTCTTGATATTTTTACACCCCACAGAAATTCGCTGCTCTGGGCAAGCGTACATTACTTTAAACCGGATGAAATCTCTCGAGGGACTCCTTACTGAACAGCCGAGAGCTCAAAGCTAATGGTGCAGTATAAGAAATGTATTAAGACGTACCTAACTAAAAAAACAAATATGAAATTATAAGTAAAAAATCTTTTCTTAACAAGCTTTTATTTTGGTCTATTAAAAATAAATAAATAAAATGTTCTAAGATGAAACATAAGTAAAGAACTCGAATGGGGTAATGCAAAATGTTATTTGTAAGTTGATAGAGTTCGCATGAGTGGAAACTAATAGAAGTAATATCAAAGTTATCGCTGAAATAGATACAGGTAATTATATTTTATTCAACATAATATTGCATCTTTTTCGTGTCACGATGGGGGAGTAAAATATTTTAGATGTGACCGAAAAGTCCCCCTTCACTTAACGGTCATTATATTTCAATGCGGAAGCATATTTCCCCTCCCCCGGGTTCAAATGACACTACAGCTTTTGGTTTGTTTACTCTCATAAAAGAAAAACATTTACTTTTTGTTCATATTGACTTCCTTTCTCCCCGTTCAATATGTTGTAATTGTGTTTTTCTTTTTTTCTTATCTTGTATAAACTGAAATTAATAACTAAAATAATTTCATTCGTAAAAATATGCTTTAACTATTTTTTATTTCATTCTTACCATGTTTCTTTTTGGAACTATTGCTCCAAAAGAAACAAAACAGTAAAAATTGGAAAACCAACTTATCATATTGTAGCATCCTGTACCTAACTGACTGTAATCCATCTTTTTATAATCTCTACACAGCAATTCCATTAAATCAAATTTTAAGTTTCGAGAATCTCAAGATAAAGCAAATCGTGGGTCCGATTAAAAAAAGTAGTTTCAGGTCATTTAACTCGTATTTTGTTTGCGATAATAGGTTTTTCAAGGCGGTCTGTCAGTTGTGTATATAGAAGAAAGTTCAGGTTCGAAAACAGATTCCTTGCTATTTTCACTGAATCTATTGACCCCTGAAATGCTTCCTTTAGTTTCATCAACTATTTCTGTTTTGGGTATTTCATTATCTGGGACCGCAATAATTTCGAAGGATGGGAACATATGAACTTGTTGTCGTTGACGAACACCAGAGCATAATGTACTACGTGTTATCACGCTAGCTTTTTAGTAATGAGTAATGTATCAGTAAGAGGCGTTTTCAATCATTCAATTACTATTTCCGTCAGATAAGTTATTTTAGAGCTGGTCTGTCTTTGCCTCTGACGAAACCGATGTCCACAAAGTTTCGTAAGGGAAATATTTTCCGAGTTTTGTCAGATCCCTCCCAGGAAGAGAAAGGCTTGTTGTATGCAAAGGGTCGTATACGCGAGTGACCAGACACCGAATATTACACAAGCTATCAGGGTAAAGCAAACCCTGTCGACATGCACAGTGCTCTTACTAAGCACGGTCACCAGCTTTGTATGATTCACGTACTGAGAGATCAAAAAAAATTTCGTTAAAAACAGTACGAGCTAAATACGTCGGAGTATATGTCGTGAAACGAGCAGCGGGAACTGCGGACGACAGCAGCCTTGGCACAGGGTAGACTCGGCGGAATTACCGTACATAACGAGCAACGTCAAGAGCTCACGGGGGAAATCGCTGGGCGACGGCCGACGGGTATAAAGCGTACCCTCCTTCATAGTTTGGGGCCAAGAAGATGCTTGGCTATATTTCCTAGACGCCATCCATCCTTCATTGCTTGGGGCCTTGTGGAAGCTCAGCTTTTGTCCCGACTCCCCCCTCAAAGAAATTTCTTACGCTACGCTTGATGCCCGTCCGCCAAATAACGATGGTCCGCCGAGCTACAACCGTTGCTACATACCTGCCACGACTGTTGCTAATGCAAGGTAGAGGAATAAACCGAATGCTTGCCCTGACTGGGTAGTGCGACTACTTGAAACTCCCTCTCTCCTCAACGTTAGGCCTTTAAGTTAGCCTAGATTCAGTCGTGAGGATGTTCCCCAAACCCCTCGAAAAATGAGAAAGGGATTAAGCTTTCAGCGCGATAGTTTCGTAGTTTGATCTCAAGTTTATAGAACATCGTACTGACCAAGGAAGTGGACTACGCAGTTTGAGAGGAGCAACTGCCCAGAGTTTTAAATTATAAAGTACAATAAGAAATTAGGACGCGTTTGCATTTACGCGGTTTTACTGAATATCGAACAAGGTTGAACAGGGCCCCGCGATCAAAATATTTAGGTTTTTAATAGATGTCCTGACTTTTGCTACCAGCGTCATTTGTNTTAGGTTTTTAATAGATGTCCTGACTTTTGCTACGGAAGGAGTGCTGTTCGTTAAAATTTCCTCGAACCTGCGTCAAGCAGTTTAACTTACACCCATTTTAATTTATTTACCTGCGCGGAGTCATGCTGTGGCCGCAGGGTTGAACAAGGAATATGGCAACGCTTACGGACCACCGTCGGTGTCCATTTGTGGCCCTCCTACACTTACTATTATGAAATATACGAGTTATTTTACTAACTTGCAACGCCATATTTATATTTCCTTCACCGCAGTAAAAGTTGACATATGAACATAAACATACTTACAAATATAAATGGATATGACTAATTATACGATAAGAATATATTTTTAAATATTTTGCTTTCTCTTCAGTTAGAGACCCTTATCATTGATTTTAAAAAAAATATAAACGTGACAATAATTGTTCTAATTTTTAACTTATTTCTGACTTTGGATATTCCAAATAACATTTTCTGCTTTATAAAATGGTGCAAAAAAGAATCAAACAAGAAGATATCCATCCACCACCACTTGAAAATACAAATTCCATAATAATCCACGCCTTTTGAAAATTTGGAAAAGTTCGTTTTTTACCTGTATTCTGCTATACAAGAACAACAACCTGTCTAGAAGTTCATGGTTCTATTACTTATTCTATGCGTTGATGAATGAGCAAGCCAATAGGTCAGTTACAACGGCTTAGTATATGTACAAAAATTACGGAAATCTTAATTCAAAGAACGTCCTCAAATTCTTTCCGTGTATAGGCTTTCCTCAAGTGAGCACCGTCCCATACCTGATCAACGTCTTCGTTACCTCCAGGAAATTTGCTTCCCTTGCATAAAGGCTTTCTTTATGGATTTGATACATGCCTTCTAAAAACATGACCTCATTTAAAAATTGTTTTCTAATTAAATGTTATGGCAAATTATAATTATGTCTTACTACTAATGCCACCGTTAATTATTAAATACAAAATAAAAATTTATTTAAACATTTCCATTCAATGATATGTATTGGTTAATTGGTAACATAATAAAGTGCAAAACAATGGGATGAAATATAATGATATAATTATACAATATGCAAAAGTAATACATTTACATACAGATAAACTGATATCTTAATAGTGGAAATAGTATAGGCCGGACGCATATTTACACGAATGACGAAAACCTGAAAACATTCTACTCCTATGCACCCGTTAAAACAAGAAATATCTAGAAACCCAGAAACATGAATTCAGATTTCTATATGCAACAGCCGAGATGATATCTCAATTAATTCGTAAAAAAATAGTGATAATAGCAAAAATTCGAAAAATTACATTTCACCTTAATTTATTCCTTTACAATAAGAATTTTATAAAATTCTTTCGAAGTGAGCCTGTACAATATAAACTATATCCTGTCAAAATTAAGTTCGTATCTCTAGTTGTCTTTTTTCTCTGAGTAGATGAATGTGTGAGTGAAAGAGTGAGTCAGCCACTCAGGTCAAAGCCGCTTTTATTATTGGATAACAACGTAAAATAAATTAGAAGCTTTCATAACTAGTGAAAAATCTTATTCAATTTCTTTCTCATTCTGAATAGACCAACGCAGAAAATTTTTCTTACACAATGAGTAGAAAAATAATTATTGGTGGTCTACATTACTTCTGTTCTTGACGAATTACTGAGTACGTAATTAGTAGTGACTCCACATTTGTTCAGGACTACTAACTGATTCCCATCACAGTTTTTCAAGTTGTTGGGCTGGTTTCTTGCTATAATTATTGCGTATAAGCGCAACAGTGTGTCGTGAGTTGCATTTCTTGGTCGAGGAAATCCGACAGAGAAGTTCTTTCCTCATTTTGCGTTTTGCGAAATATCCGGTGACATAGATAAGTGATGTAAAAATACTACGGAAAATTTACTTTAAATCAAAGTAAACTTCCATCACTTCTGTGATTTAAAAGTTGGTCTTTTTTTGTAAATAAGTGTTGTTGAGATTCCCCTGTAAGACGCAATTTATTACACCATCAATTATAATTGCAATTATTTCACTTACATGGCCGGTGAGTTATGTTTTCAAGTTGAAATCACAATAAGTACATGTTACTCTATTTATTTATGCCGAGTTCAGATATTTTAGAGATTTAATTCTACCTACTATTGTACTACCTTAAACTGCTGGTAGAAGTCACTGATGCTAGATGGCATACCATATTCGTTATTTGGGTCGAACTGTGCCACGGATCTTTACAGCCAGGGATTTTCAATGCCACGTAAGTAACTTTTCTAACGCAAGGGGAGAGGAGGGCAGATATTTTTTGGATTATATTAAGTTTATGATCAGATGACACCGAAACAATATGTCTGCTTTTCGAAAATTAGTATTTCTCACAGCAGATGAAAAGTTTCCAGACCTTTTACTCTTACTCTCGATACATTAATGAACACTGTTATTTAATAAGTATATTAATTCTGGCACCTATCTAATTTAAATAAATTAATATATAAATTTAATAAAAGTCATATTTTGATATTTATTTTGATTATCTTTATTACAGTCTGCAGCAGAATGCACTTAGTTTTTAATTTGTTTTACCGAAGCATCAATATCGAACTTTAACGAAGCGTTACCTCTATACTTGTGCTTATAAATAAAATTAAACTAGTTACTGTCACCGTTGTTATTTTTCTAATCTTTCGCGAATTATATATGGTTTAAAAGTTCGTGTTAATGTATTATATCTCGTTTAGATCTACATTTTAATACATTTCTTGGTCGATAAGTAACTTAGACGATTTCACGAAATTGTGGATTTAATTTTCTTGAATTGAACCAAAATTCAATTTCTTTACATGTTGTTAATGTAAGTGAATTTTTTCCTTTCAATTTTTTTAGATAAGAGTCGTGAAGTACTGTGCAGTTCTTGTTTCGTCCGCTGTCCATGAATGAATATATAATATTTATTTAAGTCTGCTGCCCTTGGTTATGCCATGGATGCAACGGACAAGAAGACTAAAGCACATTACATCATTTTTCTGACATAATCAACTGTGACTGAACAAGATAGACATTTATTACCACATCAGATTGAATTCGTCGGAAGTCATCAACTTAAATAATTTAATATTTGAACTTGTTTATGATATGCTCACTATTAGCTTTTTATATAACAAGTTTTATTAATGCGAAGAAAATCGGAAACGACATTTATGATTCAAATGATATTTATGTTGATGTGGAACTCTTTGTTATGACAGCTAAATGAACCCCCCAGGGGACTTACATCTTGTAAGTACGTGTTTGGCAAACACGGGACCTCGAGCTGAGTCTGGCGTTGCTTCCACTTACTTGTGCTATGCTCCTTCCTTTCTCTTTTCTGACCTTCCTTGGTCACCTCTTGTTCTTTTCGACCCCGACGCTAGTAGGTTGTGAGGGCTAGGGTATCTTTCATTTTCCTCGTTGTAATGTTTTGATGTAATGATATATGTTTTGAGAAACGTTTGGATATGTTGTAATTCAGGAGGATTTTTAGTGGGTATGGTTAAGTCATTCGGTGAGTCCCACACGCGGGGAGAATCCTGTTGGCTCTCCCTAGTGCGTAACTGCATTTCCCTACCTGTACTAGTTTTTAGGGCTCCAATGACTTTTGATGTCGAAGATCCGTAAAGCCCCACAAAAAAAAAAGAAAGAAGAAGCTAAATGAACGACTTCAGTAACAATGCTAGCATGAAAACAAATGAGCAAAGGTTTCGAATGATATACGTTTATGAAAATGTCATGTATAATTATCTACATAGAAATTTGAATTACTATAAGGTAAAAATCACGTTGGTGCGGATAGCAATAAAATAATTATACCAAAAGCAATAATTATAATTAATTTTAAGTCAAAAAGCTGTGACAAACTTCGTATGACCACGCGGAGGACTATAATCTAACTTAACAATAAACACTCTGGAAGCAAACCAGGGAGCATCCGATCAAGAGCCCTGAGACAGAGGCGGATTGAAAAATAATATAGTATTAAATTATTATTGCAATTAATTAATTGTTATCAAATTAACATTAAGTTCAATGTCCGATTAAACCTTAGTTTGAATGAAAACGAGACCATAGAAACGGGCTGGGAAAATGTTTCTCCGATCCCTCTAAATTTCGTCATGTCCATGAAAACCGACACGCTTCTTCATGGTCGCATCCATTTTATGTGCAAGTAGAAGTGGGCTATATATCGTGGTCAATGAGCGAATGTCAATAACGCGAGAAATGAAAACAATTGTATGCATTTTAAAATTTATTATGCTTTTATATTCTGACTGATTACTCGGCGTTGCCTGGGATTTTTCTTACACTAATCTTTTTTTACTCAGAAAAGAAAATATATCTACATGGTGAGACAAAAATTGCTTTACTTGTTGGTTTTTTAAAATGTATTCACAATCGTAATTTTGTAAATTAATTAGAATACAAATTTAATACAAAACTTGATTATATTCTACACCATCTCATGGGTAGAGTTAGTGAAATTTTCGCTTCCAAGACATGACGCGACTGCACTATTTCATTAAAAACTTTTCTGAAACATCTAAACTTTTCGTTGAAATTGTACAATTTACAGACGTTTTTTATATTTGTTAAATGCACAAAACAAATAATCCATTAAGTTTGATGACTGAATTTTTCCTTGTTAAAATACTCTCTTAATTACACGAGCCAACGAACTACGTGGAGCCGCATGATAAGGAAAACAGACTCCGTGTAACGGGACAAGGCGAGAAGAAGAAGAAAATACTCTCTTAATTTGAAATATTTTAACGTTTCTATTTTTAATAAAGTTTTATCGATAATTTAGGTTAATTTTTGTAGATAGACATATGCTGTCGCAGACGTTTTTGTAGAACTCTTTGAGCCAAACAATATTGCCGTTAATAGTTGTCACCTATCTCTAACCGTTTAGGCAACGAAAGCAAATATAACTCCCGATTTCATCGACATTTTTTGTCAAACACCATTTTTATCTTTCTTACAATATATTAAAAATATAGGTTAGCCTGTGATCATCGTGGACATCTAAACTACGTCCTTACCAAATTTCATCACGATCGGTTCCGTGGTTTAGTCGTGATCAAGTAGCAAACAGACACACACACACTTTCACCTTACGCGTTTATATATTAGGATGGATTACATAGTTGGAATTTCAAACTATATTGATAATCTTTGACTTTGAATAATCCTTGTGGTTATTCAGTGACGTGACTACTTAAATATGACAATCGAGGAAATAATTGTGAAAAGAAAAATGTTATAGAACGACATAATTTAAAATTTTGAACTTATTTGTTGAAATATTGATAAGTTTCGTGAGAAAGGTTGGATTTGTAAAATGATCTATGAAGTGATAATTAATTCTTTAATAACAAGTTTTGTTGAAAATATAATTTTGATAAATATTATGTATTTCTTTTTTAATTTCGTTTTTTTAGTTAATCATTACCTACTTTATCTTCTTCTCTGAAAAGTGAATCAACTCATCGTGAATTGCAATCATCGGCTAAGAGAAAAACTTTGAAAGTATTAAACTAAATGAAAAACCGAAGGTTTGGTTTGTCGAGGCTGTGAGACAAAGATAAATTAGACTATTGTTTCCTCTGATATGTTCTTTATTGCTAATGTAGATATTCGAACACAACTGAAAAAAATAACAATATTTTATGCAATTATAATTATAAATAGTTTTAATTTATAAATTAATACAAGAAGCAGTTATTATTGTGACAGCGGGAATTTTTAGGAGGTTCTTACGTGGTGATGAGATTGTATATTGTGTTGTATTTTGATTGTAAAAATTTGTACAATCAAAGTGGTAAAAGTACCTTGGAACTGAGAAAATAAAATAAAAATAATAATCTACATAAAGATGTGTTCTACCATCAGTGTGTTCTAGTCATACACTTTTATGGATATTTTTGAAACTTTGTGTAATTGTGTGAAACGGTCTAGAGATCGTATGCTATTTTAAATTTTACGAGAATCATAAATGGATCTTTACGTGTTTTTTAATGAAAACCCCTTGCTTCTATTGCGCCACAAGCAATGCCACATTTTTCACAAGGAAAATATAACACGGAATATTATTATGAAATTTCCATGCATATTGATGCACAAATAGCCGTTTAGGATAAATAAATCGTTAAAGGATTGATTAAATTATTTGTGCTGAAGTACCTAGCTTTAATATATATTAAATTTGAAAAAGAGACAACTCCGTAATGTTAAATGAGAAGATTTTTTTTACTATTGACCTAGTATCACCTCAAATATAGCTGTTTGTTATTTCGGCAATCAGTGCGCAGACGCTCGGTACAAAGACAGTCGCGCCATTTGTTATGAGAGTCTTTATGTTCGGAAGTTGGGAGTCGATTTTGATTTGGCTTCACCCGCGGCACGTGTTTAGAAACATGACGAGTGACTGAGGCGTAACTGTAGAGCACATGTGCTGCAAGCGCAGGATCGAAAGGGCTTAGATTTTGATCTTAAAAGAGGAGTGAATAATATAGAATGGTAGAACGTTCAATAAAAATTAATTAACAATGACTCTGGTATGCAGGACGGATAAGAGAAGTATGATGAGTCTTTTTTAGTCTCATGTACGGTACTACAATTTGAGTTTTAACCATTAGTAATACATAAAAATATTCATATTCCAACATTATAAACTCTTTTTATTGCAGACCATTTGTATTCAATATTTCTCTTCCGTTTCATATTCTATAACAAATTGTGTTCAGAATTACGAACTATTCAGTATTATTTTTTATTCCATACTTTCTTCGAGTATATAATATAGGTCCATATTATAAAATAAATAAATAAACGTCCATTATCTATAATAGCGTTTATTTCTAATAAAAAATGTGCTTAAACTGAAGAAAAGTGATTAAACAAATATAAATACAATTCGAAATAATAAATGAAATCTACATAATATTTAGATATCGAAACTGTGTTTGCTAATTGCGACGACACGATTGAAAAGGGAAAAAGCTATATTTCGGTCCGCTTGTATTTCGGTTATGACGTATTTAACAATAACAAATTCACGGGGGTAAAATTATAAATCTCGAAAGAGCATTACGACAGGATTCTTGTATTATGTTATGTTTATTAATGAAGAAAGGCCAAAATAAACAATAAAACACTCGATTTTCAATCTATAAGCGATGCGCAGTGATCAAACGAACTAAAAATTAAGCAGAATATAAACGTGTAGTTGATATCTGAACTATAACTTTATTATAGGGTAAGATTGTGTTTTTATATCGCAACTATTACATGTAGATTGACTAACGAAATGTTACCCCTCAAGGATCTTTACAGGATCCGCCCATAATTACATACGAGAAATAGACAATCCACGTTTATTAAAAATGTCTGTATTACAATAATGTTTATAAATTCGCAAGAAAAACGAAAAATGTAAAACAGGAATTCCAAATATTAAAAAATGTAGTCATATTTTTCTTTTTCTTTTTCTTGATACGATTAAATCATATGCTAATTTTGTGATTGGTAGGAGTGACTCTCATGTGCTAATTTGTAGGAGTACAATTCTTTAGAAGACTTTTTCCTTTCTCGTGAGGAAAATGTTGATGAGGATAAATTGCGCTCAGAACGTCGCCTCGTGTTAACATGATGCGAAGAATTAATGATTTGCGCAGCGTATGGACTATCGGTTTCCAAATGCTGTATATCAGCTTTGGAGATGGGCATTGAAAGCTACACAATATGATTCATAATATTAAATTATTGAGTGACTTGTTAATTAAATTTAAATTATGTGTAAATAATATCATATTTCTAACCCATAATTTACCAGAAAACAAAACACAAGATCTCTTAAACCTTACTTCACTAAAACCTACATTTTGTTTAGATTCCTTGTTTTATTTATCTCTTAAATAAAATATATTTATATTTTTTACTTATTAATATCATTATGGTTACTCAAATTAGAAACAAGGAAATATTTTCCAATAA
The DNA here is from genome assembly GCA_002313205.1 of Laupala kohalensis. NCBI lineage: Eukaryota > Metazoa > Arthropoda > Insecta > Orthoptera > Trigonidiidae > Laupala > Laupala kohalensis. The sequence goes on along the minus strand of NNCF01127440.1, from coordinate 488,775 downwards.
TCAAGGGAAGTGATGATTCAGTGATGTGAAATGAGACCTTTCATGGTTTATTTTCGTCCATGATCACGTTCGTAAGTGTCGTAAAGAAGGTTAAGATTTTTCACTTCTTGAAGTAAATTTAGTACACTGAAAATTTTCGTTATGGATCGAGGGATAAACGCCGTAATCAAAGAGCTTTAAGTTATTTTCTAAAATGTTTTCATATTTGAAGTGCATTATTGTTTAGGTATCTTTTAGACTCAGACCAATAGTATTGTCATTATGCATTCTTCAATTAAATTTTTATCATTTTATGTGGTCCGGATCGTTGGTATTTCGTCGTGAGAATTATTGAGGTTAAATGAACCAAAACATTCGTTAAGATTTTGAACAAGACTGAATAGTTCAAATATGAGAGAAAGAGTAAAGAGAACCGTACGCAATGGTCCGTGCATTGCATGGGGAGAACACAGCGGAAGAACCGGACGTCAAGTGTGCGAAGTTCACGTTGCAAGCATGTCGATGATCGTGGTTGTACCGCGTTGCGCAACGCTTCTTACGCGTTTCAGCGCAATTCTCCCCGTTTGTGTTCTAGCACTCGTACAGCTGCATCTTCCCCCTTCTCCCGCATTCACACAACTGCAGAGCGTCAGGCGTCAAACGAATTTCATTCCGAGTTGTAGTACACACGCAGAGGGGCTTGTACAGGGGATCCAGGATAATGCAAGAAATGGAAGCGATCCATAAATATAATAATAAGAGGATGTTTTTTTACTTCGAAAAAATATCAGTATGTCCAGTAGTAAGGCCTAAGTAAAAATTTGGCGATAAACACGTATTATTTCAAAAAAGTAATTTTTAAAGCACATTTATGAAAGTTGCAATTAACGTCAATGCGTTATTTACGGAAAGAAATGTCTTAAATTGCAATTTCAAGAAGTCAATTAAAAAATGTTTTGGCGCAGGGGCACACACACCTTGGTTTCTTTATGGGTCCCTCCCAAAATCAAATCCTGGATCCACCCCGGTTCTCAAGAACACGAATATTAGCTGTTTTGGAAGCAATGATGGATATTAAGGACCTGCTCTAAAACTCCACATAATATTATGCAAGTTGTTAAGTTTTAAAAGAATACTATGGTTGTTTTCCTCTCTCTAGATAACCACAAACTGAATGAGGAAGTGTACGATGGAATGGAGAAAAATATTCTTGGCATCACTGCCAGATTCCGGGAAGTCTTTATGCCGCCGCTACACGAGACATAGGAACCTATTAAGGAACATAATATACAATCTCACTCATTCATGCATTAGTATTAAATAAAGAAAATTCAAAATAATCATCTTCTAGAATTATGAATCTACACAGCATTGTCGGATCCGGGGGGAGGGGGAATTTTTATAATTTCTAGCATACTCGCACACCAGTGAGGTTCTGAGGCACTTATCTAATACAAAATTAATTACATAAAATTTACAATAGACGATCGAAAAAGTGGAAATCATAAATAAAAGAAAATAAATAATATGTAATGACAAGAATTGAACTTCATAATTTCCTCTGTGATGGAAATTTTTTTTTACTGATCTTTTAAAATGTGTAATGAAAAAATTGTGCGAACCACGAATGAACATTTATACTACATATTGGCACTCTTGAGTTTTCCAATGAAAACTAAAAATTTCGGGTGTTTCCGCGTGATTATCTTTCTCTTCCCACGCATTTGGTAGAAAATCATATACCTTATTTTCGATATTCAACATATTTCAATATTGCAACTCTTGTCCTCGTTTTTAATACCACTGAATTGATATAATTTCATACCTATTATAGATTTAGATGAAACACAAGTTTTCACGTGAATTTCTGTTGAAATTATATGTGAAGTGAATAGACTCGTTAGCAGGAACGCACAAAGTAAAAATTTTAGCTTATAATATGAATAATTTAAAAAATGTAATTTTTAAGGCATTTTTATAAAAACTGTTATTTTCACTATTACATTGGAAAATGAACATAGGACTGATATTTCATTGTTTGTAGCATACTCGCAATGCAGTGAGGTTCCGATGCGTTATTTCTGTAACGTTTTAAATTGGAGTTTCAAGGAGTAAATTTTCTAAACAATCTATGGGAGGGACTCGGACACCCTGGTTTTTCTCATTATAGGTCCCTCCCAAAATCAAATCCTGGATCCGCCCCTATGAATCTGTTAATTAAAAATGAACCAGTCACCACAAGAAGAATATTTTTCTTTTTAACTGTTTTTTGGATGGGGGGAGCGGACTAGATCTCTACCGCATCAATCAGCTACTGACTCAGAGTTGATCCTAACATTGAATCTGACAAAACGAACAAACAGACTACATTCTGCATGATGAAGTTGGCTATGTATACACTGTTTACAGTACTGCGTGACCCATTCAGCCATAATCTGGCACATGCTTCATGAATTATCACTGCGGGCGTTTGCCATTTGAATACTGAAATGTTGTGTTTATTAAAAGTATGGTTAAAGACTAAAGCAACAATTTCAGTGTTAATGAGATGAAAACCTTCTTGAAATCAAATTCCACTTAAAATTTCGTTAGATTAATTCGAAATATAAAATTTTTGTGTTTTTACTTTATTATATATACAACATAAAGATAACATAAAACAGAAGTAAATTGTAAAACAAACTTGGTCTTTGACGACAAATATGTTGTATTAATTGTGAAATAAAAATACGCGTGTAATATGAATTGATAATATATGGAATAACCGTAATTCTTACAACAGCGTTTCAAGTGTCGTTTTCTTTCTTTAAATCCAGGCATCGCTGTTCTTTTGAACACATAGCTCGTACATGTTTCTTCCATTGAAGGATGCTTTTCAGCTCTCTCAAATTTCAACTCACGAGGGAAATAACTCAAGGAAAAAAAACTATGTAAAAATGAATTTCGGACACTGAACTAGAAATAGAATACCTAGTTCGCTTAGTACGATCTGAAATCAGCGCAAACGATGAATGAGAGGTTACATAATGGTGCAACGTCCAACTATTTTATTTACAAGCTATCATTGTGACATGCTGCCCCTTGATACTCGTAGAAGCGCTCATGCCACAAGCGTATATGTGAAAATTCGTTAATTGTCTACAATTAAATATTAAGCCATCAAAGACGTTAGTAGCACACCCTGATCTACCGCGCAAGTCTCCCAGGGGGAAAGGCTTATATCCCAGGGGTGTAAATCTCTTTTATAGGGTTATATCTCTTTTTTTGATTCGGCCATGAAGGACATTAAACCATGCGAAGAAGTCTTACGGGAATGGCCCATGAAGGGATTTGACGCTGAAGTATTATTTTGCTATTTTTTGGTTATTTATTTATTTAGCTTATGGCATTAGTCACACATTTGAAGTTTTCATTATATATATATATAACATAATAAGGATTACAAGATCATAAATTATAATCACATAGAAAGAAAGGGCCATAAAAACAGGAAAACATCATTACTTGACTAGAAACAAATCACTGCATTAGGTCGAGCTAATCCAGCCATTGAACAGCACTGATTGAGGCTACCAAGAGGTTGTCTTTGGTGCTAGAGAACGCTCTTTGTGGACACTCATATCTTGTACATGCCGCAAAAATAAAATATGTTACTGTATGATTTTTATACCAAAAGTATTAAATATTTTTGCGCAGAGCGCAAGCGTTATAAATGTTAACTTTCCCTCTCTTGCTCATATATATAT
>NNCF01127440.1:445007-484911 GCA_002313205.1 Laupala kohalensis | reverse complement strand
ATATATATATATATATATATATATATATATATATATATATATTAGACTAATCCAAAGTCTGTATTTAGAAAACTTTCCGCCAAATTGTATATATCCTAGTAAAATAGAGAGTAAACGCATTGAATATAGTCATTTTCTTTTACAAATTAACATAAACTGACAGACTTGTTTATCCCGAGAGAAAACGTGAGCGAATTTATTTCTTCATAACTATCTCTTAGCTTTTAGGAAGATTGCACTTAACAGGAATTCATTTTCTTTTTGTTTCTATAGGTTGGAAATGGAAGCTAGTGAGTTTCGATACACGGTTTGAATTTTTATACATGGAGCGTTTTCTATATCTTAAATAAGTGAACGCTGACAAACGCGAGTTGTAGAAATATCAAAGATAGCCAATATATAAAGAAAATAATTATTCAGAAGTTTTCTTTGATAGCCGTCATGATAAACAAAAAAATGACATCGCTACGTATATTGTCCTTACCATGTACGTCATGGAAGTCAAACCTCACAAATCAGGGGTGACGAGTAGAAATCGCAATTAAGTGTAAAGGGGGTAGTGGGATAAGGTAGGTGTGGCGGCCCCCATGGGTTCCGACTAAACCAATGTTATGGCCGTACTCTATGTAAAAAAGAAACATGTTTGGCTTGATTTTTCGGTCGCCAATTCGCCAAACTGAGACACAATCTCTAAAATGTTTTTTTGACGTGTATTTAATAAAGATTTTTTTGCGGAAAATCAAACTGCATCTCAACTTTAAGGAACAAACGCTATTTGTAAACAACATAGGAATAATTTCCATATTTTTTCGAAGCCACGAAGGAAGTTAAAATCACCTTAAAATAAAAAATAACTGAAGAAAGGACCATTTTTCCAGAAAAAAGTTATCGTTTTATATGGTTTGATCTGTTGTGAAAAATTGCGACACATACAAAATTTAAATAACTTTAATAGCTTTTGGAAGGACCAAAAAACTTATAAATGTCTTGTTTTGTTCAGCCGACAATCAATTTTTAGTAAAGCACTGCACATGTAATAATTGAATATTTGGAACTCAAAAATTCAAAACTCATAATAATAACAGTTATATCTTATCCCGTTACCCCCTTTCAACCTCTAGGACTATTACCAGGATGATGAAAGATATTTTTCTTCAGTTCACTAATTTGACCACGATAATAGGTACTCAATTATAAAATTGCAAAAGCATGATGTAAGTATCCTAGAACTAATGGTGAAATAAATTGTTCTCACTTAACCATAGATATCAGTTGCTTCTGAATAAAAGAGAAAACACTAATTTCGGAGAATTACCATGAAATAATATCACGATGTATTGTTATTTATAATGTATGAAGTAATATGTTGTTATTTTACTTCATGGAATTGCTATAAGGATACAATAAAGGATGATTGATAGCTTATATAAAGAAGGCTGTGATGTCATTAAAGCTTCATGTAAACTTAAAACAACTCTTCAATAACATCATTAGTCTAAGAGAATACTGAGAACTTGGTAGTAAGTATTTTATTAAACACATAAGGATGTTTTATTAAACATATACGAAGTTTCCTAGTTAATGATAATTTATATCCTAACATTTTCAGTGACAATGAATTTCTTTGTTTAATAAAATTACATACTGAAAAAAATGCGTATTATAAGTCCATGACATTGAATTTCACAAATCAAAAATCAGTATTATTCCTTTAAAAAGAGTGGGAAATAAATTGTAAAATTACAGCAATATTGATGAGGAATGTGGTATTCTTCTGTACTACCACAGCGGGTTTTGAAAAAGCGGGAAAGTTAAATGAGACTTCCAGATCAGTTATTGAAAAAAATCGTTTGGGGTAAAAATCTCTCCGGATAGCATGTTTGCTATCCACTGAGTCACTCCGGTTCAATTCCCGGTGGGACTGGAGAAATTCGTAGCTTTTCACTTCACTGTCCCGGTTCATGTGGCTGTGACAGTTGAAAAGCAAACCCTCCGTCTTCTATACAACTCCTACTACTCCTAGTATTACTAACTCTTACTGTATAACCAACTACTCCTACTAACACCACGTGGACCAAGTTATTGATAAACCCAGCTAACCAGCCCACCTACTAACAATAGCCCTACCACTCACCTCCTACCTCTTATCACCCCATGTAGATAAGCTTCAATAAAACGCTGCATTTCTTATTTACAAATACTTCATGAACAAATACAATAACATTCTTCTTTACGCATTCCTTGAAGACTGGGCGATCTACGTTCTCCAATGGGATATTGGTTGAAATCATCATCTTCATACTCGAGGTAACAACATTCCGTTTAGAAACCTAATAAACAAATATGAACTTCGTTTAAATTCTTGTGGGACGTCTTATTTGAGTAATGAAACTGTTGTATTCAAATTAGAACAAAATAAATGCAGAAAAAGAATGGAAACATAGTACCTGTATTCCTTTGGTACATTCAGTAGTCTCAACATCTTCTGCCGCTTATGTGATTTTACTGCGTTCACGCGGTGTTGGCTAGGATTATTTTTTAACACCAGACGTTTCCCAGGAAATTCTATTGTCAAAAATCTGCAAAGCTTACTTTTCCCGATCTCTTCATTTATTCCTAGGAGAACTGTTTCATTCGTTCTTCTAACTTCACTTTTGTTGACATGGCGAACAGTTTGCTCTTAAAGTTTCTGCGTATGCCAGTAGCCTTTTCTCGTGTCTGGAACCGATCAAGTGGTCGTAGTGTAAGGTGTTAATAATAATAATATGTGATAATAATTAAGTATTTTTATTTTGGCGAGACTCAGGCCATAAAGTCTGCTCTTACGTCTAACGATTTAAAACATTTACATTTTAAAATACAAGATGATAATTGGGAGGATAGTATTTACATTTAACGCCGGAATTGGACAAGGAAGAAAATTGGGATTCTTTTCAGGTGGTATTCACTTTCGGTTCCGAACTTTAAGCGCGAATTGCAAACAATATTATGATCGATAAAGATTGCCCATCGTCCCACCGCGTGTGTTTCCACAACGGGCCGAACGAATAAGTGAACAAACACTGAAAGAAGGTTGAATACACGGCATTTTCGCTAGATGCGATACATTTCGCGAGTAAACCCTGACATTCTTATATAAAGCTGGAATTGCAAAATTTCGCGAGTATATCAAAATGCATTATTATGCACTACCAACAATTTATATGCACTTCTCCTGTCCTTTAAAACATTTTCAAATTTTTCACAAGTCGCGAAATTTGAGTGTCCCTACTTACTGTAATCGTAATTTTAATGATTCGGATTAAAAAAAATATTATTTCAAGACTACTGCGACATCTTAGTCTTATCAGCAGCGTAAGACGTGTTTTGTAAATGCAATTCCATTGTAAACGTTCATGCAATTTCGAATATGGAGTGGTTTTTCCGTTCTATCAATTTTCGGTATTATATCTTTCTTTTTAGTATTCTCATCCTGCATTTTAATTCTACTTGGCATATCTACTCTGCTAAATAGTTGTTATGAAGTCGCTTGAAATGAGATAATACGGGTAGAAATAGAATAATGAGGTAGTAAAGTTGAGAGATGATGTTTTCTTACGTACATACCAAACTTCCAAGCGAAATGCTTATGCAGATGTATATTCGTATACTAATTACACTCTTCGCAGGTAATATAAAGAAAATATTTGGAACCGCTTTTGGAAATTTTCGAAAATGTACTTTGATTTTGGCATGAAGTACCCATATATAAAAGTTAGAAAGTTTTCAGAGCACGCGCATAGTCACCAAGCATATACTATGCTAAATACGAAATATGAATTATATTGACCCACATGTTTAGCCAGAATCGGGGCGCACAGACGGAAAGACAGCTAAATACCACTTTTTCCGTATCTGACACACACAAAACGGATATTTCCGTCAAAATCTCGCAGTCAACTTTTTTGCGTCTCATTACTTTATGTACCTCGTGTATAAGAAAGTACAGATCGGGATAGGGCTAGAAAGATTATATTCTTAAGCGTGCGAAATAGATACAACTTCTCTTGCCTGTAATGAGAGAGCTAAACGTGACACACACCCCTAACTAAGTTACTTGTGCTAGCGGTTCTCGTCAGGTACGAATATTTCAAATGGCGAGGCGTGAACTGTAACGGTAATTTGAAAAAATGATGCAGTATACCAAACATACTTCATTTCCAATTTGATATTACGAATAATTAAAATGTATGTTGACCAGATGTGTCATTAACGGTCGGATAATTTGAATGCAATTTATGTCTATTCTTTTTCCAATTTCCGGTTTTATTAGTATGTTGTTATTAGTAGGCGAGGGGGAGGTAGATACCCACCTTGTATTTTGTGTGCGCCTCTCATTAACAATGTCCTTGAATATTATAAATTCTGGTCCTTTTGGGATGGGGAGTACTGTTCCATTCGTCTGCACTCATCAGTTTTAAACTGTCCTCCCCTGTCTGAACGTATCTAATTATTAATATTTAATTTTAATCCCCTGAAAATGTGTAAGAATGTGCAATGTCTCATTTGGTAAATATCAATAGTGAATATGTTTCAATTTTGTTCTGATCAATTTGGCTGAAGATCTGATCAAGAAGATAAAAATATTTGGAGTTATGAATAATTGACTATTAGAACTGAAAACGAAGAGATGTCTGTTAAGCATGTGTAATTTTCATTACTAGCGCTGCAATATGTCAGTGTATAAATATAACTTACTATGAAGTATTGTGCCAAGCCCCTCGCGCTTATCACAGACGAAGGGGTTATAGGAGTGCGATAAGACACGCGCTGTGTTTTCACGTACCACTTTTCACCAAGGACATAGCTATCACGTTCTTCTACCATGGTTTATCATTCTATTCCATGGTATTTCTTGACGCTTTGAATACTTTGAATGTGCATACGAGCCAAAACTCAAATATACAAAAGTGGCACATGGGACATTTTTAAGTTCATTTATTTCAATGGAATGCTTTGTCCATCTTCAAAGATTAATGTTAATTTGGATGTTTGGATATTTGAAAGTCCTTTATGCAAATCTATATCATTTGATGGCTCTTTAAATATCTTCACTATAACTCAAGAATGTATTAAACTACGTACTTGATTGACGATAAAAAATATTGTGCCAATGTTAATATAACAGATCTTCACTCTTTCACCTCAAGTCATCCTTGTCCATTTAACGAAGATGATTGATGGTCTGAACTTGGAAGTAATATGCCGCATTAGTAATAACTTTTACATCGATTGATTTAGTTGAGTCTATTGATCCATCTACATTAAACTATCAAATTGAGTTTCTTAAATTACTTTAATTATCGTCAAACCTTCCATATTAGTTGGAGTCATCGTGAAGCAAACTGGAAACCTGAACTTGCCTTCTCGTTTCCTGGTCTTTGCTGACATAACTGGTGAAAAACAGGATTAGAGACAATTAACTCAAAAATTAAGCAAATATCTTCTGACGGTATTTTCGAGATGATACTTCGACTGGCGTTTGTGAGTACCATTAACAAATCTCTGATAAAGCAACCTATGTTCGTTTCAACTTGATCCAATTATCCAACTCCGAAAAAAGAAACCTTTTCATGTCACCCGCTGAAAGCATTCTGAAGTAGTCTTTGAACACGCATAATGGAATAAATGATATTTTCGATCCAAAGAAATTATTTTAAGTCATATAAATATGAATAATGAAATCATTCACGTCATAAACATACAACAGAATCACACATATATTCTTTATCACACACACTATAAGTACCAGTAAAATATTTGAAAATTTATAGTGATAGAATTTTCTTGGTTAGTACATAGGAGTTTTTCGACCACTTGCTCATTTAGTGTCGAATACTAAATCTCTGATTTCAGTTATCTTTCTTTCCAACAAGGATGGGTCGAATAAAATATATACTTCAGTGTGACTGTGAAAAGATGAAAATAATACATTATTTTATGGAGGTTTTAGATAGAGTAAAATTTATAAAATATATCAGAAGTTTCGTTAACCAAAACCAAAATTTGGGGAACGATTTTGTGAATTACTAATGTGTAAGATATTTCTCTAATATTATGAATGTTAAGAGTTACTTCAACTGTAGGCGCACTCGTCAGTGTCGAGTACTGATGCAAAAACAGACTTCAGGAAAGTGCATTTTTCAGTTGTACGTCGATAATTCTAATTTTTTAATAACCAAACTAACAGAAGAATATAGTGAATGGAGAACAAAAATGAAACTGTAGGTTCCGACTTCCACATTAAAGTGTCCTGGAACACCACGTAGAAAACTGACAGGATTATAGAATATATTTATAGGGGGAAAAATCATGAAGGTACACATGATTTCCGAAGGAGATAAAAGACACAAAGACAGTAAAAACACTAGTCAAAAGGTGTGGGAAGAACTTTTTGGGAATTGAATTGGAGAGGAATTAAGAAAGTGGAGTAGTTGTTAAAAAATTCAACTGCAAAGAAAAATAAAACATGTTCAATGTTCTCCCCTTTATCAGAGAAACGGATCTCGCATAGATAGGGGAGTATGTCCGCGGCGCCGCTGCGAGGATACTAATGGGGCGAAATTCGAACATTTTTGGCAATTCATTATTGTTCAGCTATGAATTTTCCTAATAAAGCGCTTTACGTACCTTTTTGTTTTGCGTTCTTACACTGTCATTGTGAAATTGTATCTCATTCGGGAAACATTTCCGGACATACGTACCTTAAAGATTTTTTTGTTCTTATTAATGTGCAATATCATCCCTACAATTTTTCACGAGGGGTTCTGGGACATTCTGTATTTATAAAAGATATGAGAAAAGATTTTTAGCTTACGATGTCGAGCACTGTAGTGTTTACCATGTTGCAGTTTTTTCTTTTCAACAAGAAATCTTTTCCCTCTTAGCTTCTTGTTTCTTTCTTCTCTACAAGCTTAGATGGTTTGATGCTAATTTTCGGGAGTAATACAGAGTTCGGTGCAATTCACAAAGCTATTCTCTCGTTTCAGATTGCTCAACTGATTCCGTTCCATCTCCTTTCGTACACTTGAGTTTGGCAAGAAGTCTACCTCCACTCAACGAACGAAGATAAAGTGGAAAACGGTGAATTCGTATGTGGTGCAACATGAAAGAGTTGGACAAAGTCTTGGAGCTCCTTGTGGTGAACTCGTATTGGAGGTCATCCGCCGCGTCACTTCCTGCTAAGGAGGCCGTTCACCGTTACTAACTGAACTGGCGTAGTTAAACATCAGAATATGAAAGTTTTCTAGAGAATAAAAGTACGAACATGGAGAAACTCCTGTTTATTTTTGTACGCCTCTTGTGTTCTTTCTGTTTATCCCGGAAGGATCATACAAGAATTCTTCAGCGACAATACGGAATGGAATTTTCTGAAAAAATTCCAATAAATATATTAATTTTCGACTCATATTTAATTTAAATCGTATGTTGTAGTTTGCCACTCATGACCATGATTTGTAAACACAATTTGGAATTTCCTTTAAATTATTTTCCCAGTTTCAAGTAACGAAAAATAATGTTTTATATTTTTTTATTGATGCTTGAACTTAGGCACTTGAACAAGTATTCGACATGAACAGACAATATTTAATTGAAATTGAGATTACTTGTTCAAAATATAAGTTGTCAACTATTATTTCCTGTCGACCATATAATTCTAGCCATGAGCTTATGTATAGCGTGGATTGTTATTTTTCCCATCATTTCATTCATAAATATTTGTAATAGTTATTATAGTGACGAATACATTCTAATTATTGAGAGCAAAATAGGTTAATTTTTTTTAAACAGAAATATTCTAAAACGATTACTGAGATGTTTCTGTTTTATTGTAAATGTGGAAGGACGGGTTACTTTTACCTTATGCGTTTATTAAAATTTTTGAACACGTTTTATTAAAATAATTTTCGTTATTATTTCAAGAAATACTTGTGTTTATGTTAAGATTAAGATCAATTTGCTTAGTGCCATCAAACAATTAGAAGTGAATGTAAACGAGTTTTGTTTGTAAATGAAAACTGGTAAATAGACATCGTGCGATGGATTGTAATAATGGCAAAGACCTAAAAATAAAGTCAGCAATCCGTTAATGAATTCAGCTTCTCATCAATATATTTCCATTTGTTTGAAACACTCCCTCTTCTGTGTACACATTTGTTGCGTGCAGTGTGCTGTATGTTTTACGTCGGGTGTTCCACGTGGAATATTCAAATCGAGAACGATTGTTTCAAAGATAATGCAGTGGGTGTGTGCATCATAATAAGCAGACATTTAGACTAGTGGAACTTTCCTCTCTGTTCTGTCTCACCACAAAACAGTTGTAATGAGAAGCTAAGTATAACGAGCATAATGTGTTCTAATTAGTTTACCATTGTCACTTGGGGGTTAGAATAGTTAACATGACTTAGCAAGTCAAAAGAATTCTATTTTTATTTGTTCTGAAATAATCAATAGCTATTCCCTTAAATTGTGTGCTTCGTTTGTGTCAATTCACTCCATTAAAATGTTTGTTTTGTTCGTCGTGTATTAATAAATTCGTTTTGTGTATTAATAGTTTTCCACGGGAGTTGAATGATTGGGAAATACGAAAATAATCAAAGCTGAGCAGGAAAAACATGAATCGTGAAGTTACCGTATTGTTTATCGTATTAACTTATTCGTCCAAACCTATGAGTAGTCTTATTAATTACCGATAAATAACACTCAATNATATATATATATATATATATATATATATATATATATATATATATATATATATATATATATATCAAATACTACTACACTATTTCGTGCTGTAGCGCTAAGTTAGTGTTTTCCACAGGAAAATATACCTTTAGGACTAATTTTCATATATCTGTGATGAAAGTTTTAACATTCTAATGTTCATGAAGGAGGGCATTTGCCTTTACGAATAAAATTATTTTACATGAGGAACATATTCTTTTACTTGATCTACTTCAAATACAAGAAATACAACAAATGTTACTTAAGATTTTTCTTCTCTACCCAGCCTACCTTACCTACACTATAATACCATATTATACGTTGTAATACAGTATTACGTGTTTGACTGACTACAGAATCTTTGAATGTTTGACCGATTAGTTTACATTAAAAAAGTTTTGAAATTAAATTTAACTACGTTAAATTTTTAACAAATCATTGCTTTAACGAAAGAAACTTTAACGAAAGAAAAACTAACGATTAGCTTTTGGCGAAATTAAATTGTATGTCAATTGAACCACCTTTGGAAACGAATACACTGCCAATATCTACGATAAATAATTTTCTTGTTAAGCAGCTAAAAATGCGTTTGTTCACGCGCAGTTCATTCTTCAAGTTCATTCTTCAGATGCAATCAAGGGATAATCCCGTCGATTTGATCGAAGTAGTCAAAGGAAAATCAGAAGAAAAAAACTTGGATTAGGAGGAAAATACTGAGATAATGTAACCCACCGAAAAGAGACGTAACTATCCAAGTCTACGCCCCCGGGCAAAATGGAGCTCGCGACTTCTCAGTGGCCGTTGGTTTAGTGTTTTGATGTAGTTAAATTTAGAAATATATTTCATAGTTTATTAAAGTAAAAAATACAATATATCTCAATAACTACTTAGTATTTTAATTTAATGCGGTATTTGTACAAAAAAATCCAATGATATATTTATATTTTCATACGACGTACTTTCGTTTTGGCAAATGTTTTAATTAACTGATGTAATCTGCTTCTTAAATCATTTGTAACATATTCGATGGATAAACCACTTAAACCCGTTAATCTGTCTTGATTAATTAAATTTCGCAAGTAATTTATGATAAGCTTCAGTTTCGAAAATGGCCATTCTGCAGTCATTATTGTAACTGGCGTAGTTAAAATAGCATGACAAATGAATCACACATCCGAAAAACTAACCGATAGCGCAAAACGATCAATAACTAAAAATTGAGCCTACGAAAAAGTTCGTTGAATACTGTGAATAGATTAAGTAAAATGACGTTTTTTAATAATAAAAAATTGTTTGATTGCATAATGAATTTGTCTTCACAAAATGTTAAAAACATTGAAGAACACCTCGTGTAGGGGGCCGCCCCCGGGCAATATCCGGGTGTACACAGAGCTAGTAACGCCACTGCCTCCGAACCTAAATTGTAAACAGTTAAGTTATATTACAACGGTAAATAACTCTTAGAAAACACCTAGCGTTGCACGGGAGTTAGGACTGTTGCTTTCCGACCAAGCTCCGTGTTGTTGGAATAATAGATATCTCAAGAGAAACAGATCTCTTACCTACCCTCCTCCCATGCCAATACCCATTAGCGTGGTTATTAAAAAAAAATGGAATGCGGACGGGGCACCCTCCCTTTTTGATTTGTCTTAAAAATGACTTCCATAATAATTTAAGATTTTAAGAATAAGTTTGAAGGATCGCTACCTAGCTTTTATTTAAAAAACCGCTACCAATCTTAAACATTTCTTAAGAATTCAAAATTTAAAACTTGGTAGTTTTCCCTAAAGTATAATTCTAAATTCCCAAATTTCAATGGAAGTTTTTTTAAAACAAAAGGGGAGGGTTCCCCTTTCCTAATTTAAACAATTGCTTTTTAAGAATACCCTAATCCCATACTCAATAAACTATTGCCATATGAGGGGCTTTCATGGAAAACATGCGTATTTCCCTTTGCGAGGGACTTAAGTGCCTCGTTTTGACGTTTCACAGAATTTTTCTAAGTTTGATACATATCCATCAAATGATATTGATGTGTTTATCGGATATACAAATATTCAAGCAATCACATCTTTACACATTGGATAATTTTAGTTGATATGAATTAGGAATTTTTTAAAATCATTGGTAATTAAAAGATGATTCGAAACGTTAAGGTTGTTGAATATTTAACACTAACAATAGTAATGGCGAGCCCTAAAGCCCCAATAATAATAATAACAATAACAATAATCATGCACTTTCTTTTAGGTGAAGTTAAGGTCCATGTCCTTTTTCAATTGACTTCTTCGAAAAATAGTTCATATTCCTTTCCAATTTAAAGTAATATTTGACAATAGACGAAAGTAATAGAGAATACTTTAAAAAAGAAAATAGCAGAAAGAAGAGAAGAATTCACTCATCCATTATCGTTCTTTCATTCGTATTCATGCGCGGGGCAATTATAATTATTGGAGAAAGTGGAAATAACTGGAGATTTCCTAATAAAATTATCGAATGTGTTTCATGATTATCAAAATTGTTTCATTTGCTCAATGGTAACAAATATTTTTCTTCGCCTATGATTCCATTGTGAGACGAAATAAACAGAAGTATTCCTAATGATTTGCGACTGCTTCGTGACTAATTCTCCAAACTCGTCCGTCTCTCAATAATTGCAAAAAGAACACCAAATTTTCCTTGTTTTGAATATTAGTGTACAAATTTTTCCATGTGGAAATTTTCCTTAATTGGACGAACATTACGCCGATGAGAAAAATAACCAAGAATATAAATAACTATTCCGTGATATTATTGTAATTAAATAAGTTAACAGAACTAGAAAATTCCTTCTCTAGAATGCTAGTTACTTGAAAAACAAAAACAGCCACCTTTCTTATTTTTATATACAAACATTATCTCTCTATTGAAGCGGAAACTATCACTGTGAAAACAGACAAGTCTTATAGGATGCTACGTTTCCTTTTGCAATCTAAGATCATTGCACTAAATACACCAGTTCGCAATATATAACTAGACCCCAAATGTAATTTGAGATGACGTTTTGATGAATTAATTATTGAATCACAAATCAAAAGCGATGGAACCATTCAGATTTAGGTTGGGATTAAGATATAATACTCAGAAACTATCCCAGTTTTTGCCAAGCGTTGGGAGGTCTTTTTTTTTTCATCTAAAAAAATGTAAGTCTTCGGCTTTTTAGCAATATTAAAGAACCTTTCTTCAAAAATCAATATTTAACTTTTTTGTATTTGGTGTTTTAGGCCAATTTGTAAAAACATAGGAACAGAAACCATATTAAGAATTTGGGGAGAGTTATTGCCAAAATGTATTTGATCTGATTTTTGTCGTCAGCTGTGCACTAACATTCATTGTATACTTACTTTAAACTTCCGAAAGATGTGTGGGTCGTCTAGACCCAATAGAGTCCTACAAATAGGATTAGTAAAAAATTGACCACTTTTCCTCAATTGCTAGTTGCTTGGTAGGACCTGACTCAGAGAGATTTATCACTCCGTTTGTTTATGTTGTAGACTCGTTTCGCTCCCCTTAGAGATCATACACATAACATTCAATATATGCTGTGGCCAACGACTCATATTTCTTCAAATCATTGTTTTTATTTTTTTAAACTTACAAACAGATACCACATTTTCCCCTTGGGATATAATTGCCCTCATGATTTTGAAGTGAAAAAAAACCTATTATGAAAACTTAATTCTTGCTACTTTATTGAATAGGTCAAGAGGTTAAATACGAGCTTATTAGGAAAATATTATTTATAAATCGAATTCAAATCCCCGAGTGACACTGGGTGAATTCAGCTCGTTTAAAAGAATTATTTGCAAGTTTGTGCATTTCAGTAAACGATTTCAGTGTAAATCTAAAATAGGCCATGTTACATAATCTTCCTAAAAAAAATGTAAATCTCTATGAGCTAAATATTTTCAATTATTCCATTTAGGTTCGTTTTTAAATTTAGAATAAATATATTATTCGACTTTAGTTGGACAATTCACAATATTTATTGTTACATTGTTATTCACACAATGTTTCGATTCTTACTTTGGTGCACCTGTGTGCATACGTATCATCTTCAATTACTCCAGTGTACCCAAATAAGGATCGAAACGTTGGGTGAATGTGTGTCAAACTAATATTGCTAATTTTCCAAATAAGGATATATTTAATTATTCCAAATATTTAAACATTCGTGAGGGAATGATTCTATGCTTCGTAATGCGATTCGACCTTCATGAGATTTCGGCGAGTGACGATAATTCACTTGAGTCACTCACGATGATGAATTAACATGTTGTCTCTGAACCACTTTACGTGAGTCTCCACGTCGAGGCCTTGAACTGGTCGTGAGACGAGGCGTTGCGATCTCGCCCCCATAGAGGGAAGGAGAGAGGGCGACAGCGGTCAACGAGCTTCGATTGACGAACTGCGCAGCGTGCGGAAGAATGGCGCAACATGTTTGTTGACGTCGTCTCATTCCCCTCCTCCCCAGACAATTCGCATTGCACGAATTGATGATTCAAGAATAGGCGAAGTCGATAAAATAATTTGCAACGAAGTTTAGACGGGTGAAAGGTTATTGGTTCACTTAACAACTTTTTCAATACGTTCGCCTCTCTTAGTTTCCTTAAAACCAAGAACGATAAAAAAAAATTTCATTTTTTAAAATTTGTTTTCTTGTACTTTGAAAAAATTGTTGAATTATTTGTTTTCAAAAAGCTCGTTGAGCGAATCGTAAATAAAGTACACACTTCGGCAAGTACTTACTTACCAACCCGTCACTGTCCAATGAAATTAATTGGTATCACTTTTATGAACATTTCGCGCGACGAGCTTTATGAAAACAAATAATTTAATATAAAATATTAAGTCATTTTCAGCGATAAAGATAGTAAGTATTAGGATCTACTAATGTGAAATATATATGGACGCATTAGTATTTGACATTGCATTACTCTAATAAAAACATAAACTTATTTTATTCGCTTGAGTATTTATTAACTTATTATTATATTAACTTAAGTATTTATTAACTTATTTTGTTCGCTTCGGGTTTTGCTGGGTTTACTCAATCGCTTAAGGTATTACACCGGGAAGGTCTCTAGTTTTGCTTCCCAGCGTTAAATGTAAATACGATCCTCCCAATTTTCATTTTATATTTAAAAATGTAAGAGTTTTAAAATGGTTAGACGGAAGAGCAGACCTTAAGGTCTGAGTCTCGCCAAAATAAAGGCACTTTATTATTAGCAGTACATCGCTTAAATAAAAGCTTGCTTTTAAAAAGGTTCTTTATTTATTATTTTATTTTTCGATTCCAATCTTTTTGTCTTCTTTTTTTTGCGTGAAACCACTCTTATCCATATTTTATTGCATCTCGTTATGTCTCTAATAATCTTGCGTATCTTTCAAAACCACCATACTCCATCATCGATCTCACATGATACAGTCCGTTTTTATCTATTTTGGAAATGTGTAAGACCATGATGCTTCATCCTTTTCACATATTCATTTCTTTCACACCCATAAATATTACAATCAATCAATATTCGATTTCCTTTCCGAAGACATAGTCTTCATCTTCTCTCTTATCCATTATTTTCAAATACTGGTTACCGTGGCAAGAGATACATTATATTATATACTTATTTGGTGTAAACCATCTCTTGTTGTAGATAAACTCATTTAATATGTAAATACAATACCCCATTTTTCTGAGCTCTGTTCGATCTAAATGTCCAACATTGATGCAGAGTTCTTCTTAATTTACCTATAAAAATAACCACTTTCTTCACGAAAATTAAAATTTAAGGCGTGGATGAATGCTTTCAATTAAGCATTTCGTCTATTCCTCTATTCCTCTCCCCTGTCTGAAACACCAACTACGGTAGTAAGGCGAGGGAAATGCACGGAATTCAAATAAATGTTTTCGAAATTTCTAAGGGTCAATGTAACTTTCATCGAAATGAACATGATTAAAGAAACTTTTCTTTTATGAAAAAATTTACATATAAACATTCAATAATCATGGATTCAATAACGGAAAATAAATATTTAATTTATATTTCAAAATATTATTTAAAACTAAGTGAAACAAAGTGAACCTAATTGACGTGATGCCAAAATTATTCACGGGACGATGCCTACACAGTGGTTGGAACCGTTATATTCGTAATGACCTCCGTCGATGTTAGTACGTCAAAGCGTAGAATGGCCATTCAACGTGCGAAGTGGATGAGCATATCTGAACGCCCGTCCACTGATGGCTAGTCAACTGTCTTGATGAATGTCGGGCGAAGTGCAATACACACGCATCACATTCCGAGGCCCGCGCTCTGCCTCTCACTTGTCTTGTCAGCTTACTTAATGTGTTTCCCTTCAATAAACATTTATCTATGCCACGAAGGAATATTGTTTCGATATAATTACGGTTTGTTAGAATTAGAGGTAAAATTCGTCTGTAATTTAACTATTTTCCATCCGTTGCTGAATTACAGGATTCTCTAAGCTTTTTGGAATAAAGGATTTTCCTTCAGGGGCGCTGTTGTGACTGCGAGTTTTATTAATAATCCTTACAAGTAGATATAAATTTATCATATCATTTCGTACGTTTTATAAAGACGTCATATTTTATTTAATATATAAACACGTCAAAGTTTTTTTAACTCATGATAAATCAACTTATATATTTCGTTGAGCTGGCCATCATTACTAGACAAGATAAATAGTAGTGTGTAGTGTGTAGTGTGTAACGCGCTCGCCTTCTACCTCTGGGGACGCTGGTTCAAACCCGGTCCGATCCAAGTAGGATCCGAGGTGGTGGACGGAGCGGAGTTCGCGGCAGGTTTTCTCGAGGTTCTCCCGTTTCCCCTGCCTATCATTCCACCACAACATTCACTCATAATCATTCACACCCATTTCATTTCACAATCACCGCTTCAGGGGAGGCGCGTCAGGAAGGGCATCCGGCGCCATGAGTATTCCCCAGCCAAATCCAAACGAAGCAGCATATCCATCCATTCGCCGACCCCACACTAAGTGGGAAAAGGCTTAAGAGATAGAAGAGATTTTTTATTAAAATCATGATGTCTCTGGTAATACCTTTGAACTGTCCCAATTCCCCCAAAATGGTAGAAAAAATATAAATGGAACATTTATAAAAAATTAATCAGATATTTTGAGGATTTGTGTTCATTTTGTAGAAAACTTTAATAATATTGTGAACAAAAAAAATTGTACATGTCATAACGGGTAAGAATATGTATGACGTGAGACCAAGAGATAACACTCTTAAAAATTTACCTCCAGTCACTTACAAACGCTGCAGTGCCTTCGCAAACGGAACATTCCTCACGTCAACGTCCTTATCCCCACTTTCTCGAATGATTTGGAAACATGTTTATAATTACGAGCTAGTATTGAACTAACTTAAACAATTTTGAGCTCCACCGCAAACCTCTGAAAATAAATTATGAAAAGTAGGGGTGCCAACTAGACGGACATTTCACATCACCACTTCATATACACTTCACACTGGTTTCAATACCACATATTATTCACATGTGCTAGACTCCTTGATGTTTTTTCTGTACTTTTAGGATTTTTCAGTTTTATTTTCAATATTGTCCCCATTATTATATTTTCAACTTCATTGACCCTTGTATCCTCTAATTCTAGCTTTTCCTTTTTCAGTAAGAAATTTTTGAACTGAAACGGAGTAATCTACGATTTTGGAGATTTTTCTTTTCGCCTTGTCTTCTCGTAAACTTTGAAGAAACTGTGTGTCAATACTGACTGTGTAGATAAGACTAACTGTGCAATTGTTATCGAAAGTTCGTGAAATTGATAGTGAAAGAGAACAACAATCGTGTTACAATTACCTGGTTGTAATGTCTTTAAATGTGAAAAGTTTTTTCTGCAGTTGAATCCTGGTTGTAGCGGTGTAAACTTAAATCTTATGGAAAAAATTAATCTTAATAAAAGAAATCTCTTGCAAATCAGCCGCCAATAATGTTTGGAAACTCCAAATCGTTTGTATTCCAAATTGTTCGAAGAGAGGGGAATAATGAATGAAATTTGACTATATGTTCCACGGCTGTAGTATCCAACCATTCAATTTTCGTGTATCCTTCCTTCAGTTTTGCTACTAATGCCATCACCTCCAACTTCACTCGTGAACCGGCATAGCTATTTTACAATTTTAGCTAGATAAAGATATTTAAATCTTTGATTTAACTAATGTATTCAAACGGTATCGTATGAGAAGTTGATTTGATTTAAATAACATCACCCTAATACTCGAATTAACGAGAAAATCTAACATCTCTCCTACCGAATTCTGTCACTCAAATCATGTGGCTATAGGAAGAACTGACTCAATGAACCTCGTCACATCATATGAATATGACATAAAATAAATCAATAAATTAATTTTTTAATTTTAAGAATTTGTTTAAAGAAATAAAGTGGAATGAATTACGAAATTCTCAAGGGCCCTTTCCTCTCAACTCCTTCATATGTGCATATATGCTCTTGCAACCTGTTTAATACACGTATGCACACCAGTTGTTGCCGTACGGTTGTGTAACCTGAATCGCGTCTGCCGTCCTCTCCACGCCCGCCATTCTCCGGAGGCTGCGCGATCTAAAAATAGCTGTGTGAGAGCGTTTGGCAGGTGAACTGAGCGGCGGTGCGGCGTCGACCTGCGACGTAGATGTGGAGATGAACATGCTGAGGAACTTGTTTGAACGAGACTTGTGAGTGTGTGTGAGAGAGAGAGTTGGAGTGGGGGGAGGCAGATAAGTGATGTTTGTATAGGAGGGAGGAGATGAACGAGATGCTGATGTGGCGAAGGAACAAGAAGATGAAGAACGCCTATCTCGGCTACCCGGGAATTGACGCGTCATCGTGGTATAAATAACCAACGTTTCGGGAATCTCACTGACTTTTTCAGTGTGCTAATGAATAATTTTAGTTCTAAAGAATATACTATCGTATTTATAGCGCTTATAAACTAACTAATACTGACTCCGGGCGCTTTCAGGTATACAGTTTTACCGGGAGTTTGAAAATCCGCACGCCCATAAGGACACCATTTCCCCACAATAACTTTTAAAAGAAACCGTCATAACTATTTTTGGGGGGGTATAATGTATTGGGCAACTGTTTTCTGACCTTTCCTATCATATTTGGTGAATTCAGGAGGGTTTTTAGTGGGTATTCGACGTCCCACACATGGGGAAGAGTCACGTCGGCTGTTCCCGGTGGTGAGAAACTGCATTTTCCCCCATCTGCAGGGGCTCTAATGACCTTAATATTGGTGAGCCCTAAATCCCCATTAAAAAACGTCATACATTTTGGTTATTATTTGAAATGTATGTAAAAAACTTGCTATTTTCCCGGCTTCACTCGGGTCATCAGTGCTAATTTATAAACAAGAATTAATAAATGTGAAAACAAAAACTAAGTAAATTGTCTATCAATTGAGTGTAATTATTATTACGTAGCAAAAACAAAACTTTACTTACGACATCATAAAATTAATTTTACTATATTTTGTTATATCCCATATTGCGTTGTAAAAGCATTGAGCTTTCACGAAAAAAACGTGAATTTCCATTCGCGAGTGCTGGGTAGAAGCTGGCGAATTTTCATTTTCACACAATTCTCGGGTACGGGAGGACGCTCTTGCTTGATGCATTGAGAAATAAAGACTGTAATTCCTGAACTTACCGCCAGAGTAGTTTCTTTAACATCTGATACAAAATTTAAGAAACAATTTAGCTTACTTTAACCTAATCTATATTTTAAGTTGAATGGTTCTGCTTCTATATGGAAATAGAGAAGTATATAATCATTTTTAGTCTTCACAACCATAAGTAATAGACAAACAAAATCGTATTTTTATACATTAGTGTGACATATCCTACACTCAAATTACTTCATTTTTTGAAAAATTGAGGTGTTCGATTTCAAGATAACTAAAGGTGATCAATAACAACTTTACTTCCTCATAAACATCTGTAACCCCATCTCTGCTTTATAATTTTGAATTTCAAGTGTAGTTAATACTCGTCTGGAACACAAAAAGTACTACGTTATAGAAAGATCTATTCAAACTCCCAAATTTGATATATTTACTGAATACCATTTTGTTCCGCGAATGTCGATTATTTATTAAGTATTATTATTATTTTTTTTTCACTTTTAGAACAAGGGAGTTTATTTCGGCTGGGAAATATAGTAGTGGGTAGAGTCTTCCACCACAGTATGGCTGAGCGGTAGAGTGGGGGTTCTAACCCTGCTCGGTCGTGCTAAGTGATGTTCTCATTTGGGGTTTCCCTTACCTACTTTACGTTCCCTGGCAACACAACACCTATCCATCTCTATTCCCTCACCCAAGTCACTGTTTGGTGAAAGAGCAGACTTCATGACATGAACCACGCCATAAGACAAGTGAATATAAAAGAGTACGAAATGTTAGAATCTGCGACAAGTAGGATAGCGGAGATGAAGAATAATCTTAAGGATACTGTGCACACGCACAAATTAAAACTCCAAGATTTTGCTGGTCTTAGGAATCTGGACACACCAATTTTAATTTTCCAATGTTCAAATTTTGTTAATGTGTTTAAGATAAGTCTTTTCGTACTACCTGAACACGATATTGGGATTCCATGCAAGAAATACATGGTGTCTCCTATGTAAGCAGGTTTTAACAATGTTGGGAAATGCGGAAGAAATTATAGAAATGTTAATAATGTTTTAAGGAAGTCTCAAATTTGAATTTTATCTACAGATTTAATTTTTCACCTATAAATATTGGCAATTGATAATGTTAGATATTAAAACTTGGCATTGCATATTAAAACACAAAAATAAATTTTGGATCATTGTTTGTTCCAAGATTGATTCTTCATGAATTAACTTGAAAAAATCTTTCCGTACCTTGCACTAACGTCTCTTGGATTGTTTTGTTTCTACAAGAATTTGTTTCGATCGCTAGGAATCATTCGTTTTACTTTCTGTGCGGAATGCCAAGAATAGCAAGAACTTCCGAAACGACTGTCCGAGTGGGAGAAATGCCAGTGGGGAAGCGAGGCGGCTGCAGGTGAAACGAACGAGCCAATGACGAAGGACGGGAGAAGGAACACGCGACGTTCACGTGCGACTTACACACGACCCCACTCGCATTATCAGCTCTCATGCGTGGACCTACAGTTGGGTCCTGGTTGGGTCGCTGGATCTGCGCGCGTGACACGGATACTACTAGCTTAACCACAAAGTCAACCCCTCCGAGGCGCAGGTGGTAGTGTTCTAACTCATCACCATGTCATCTCAGGTTCAATTCCCGGTGGGGCAGAAAAAATTGAAGCTTTTCACATAAATGGCCCACTGAAAAGCGAATTCCCTTCCTCTATCCACCTCTTCCTAGTATCAATAACTCTAACTACTCCTACTAACTACTCCAACCCCTCCACGTGGGTCAAGTTGTTGGTAAACCCAACTAAGCGGCCCACCTACTAACAATAGGCTACCGCCCAACTCCTACCTCCTATAGCTCCATGTAGATAAACTTCAATAAGACGCTACATTTCCCATGTACAGATACTACAATAACAACTACAAACATTTCCGCGCTGTCTCTTATCGGTGAACGCGAAGAAGATAAGCTAGATTCATTTAGCTTTCATGTGGATCACGTTCTACACAAATGCGAACTAAGTTATCTCTTATTTTTCTTCCGATGGTAAGTCTATTTTTAGAAAGTACTCCTGATACTACTGTCATCCAAAGGCGTAAAGATTGAGCGGCCGCACTTTATGTTTTGAATTTCATACCCTCATAACAATCGATCTTTATACAACAATCGCGATTTGGTGATAAACTACAAGTAAAAAAATCATGTCCTTTTATAGGGGTGAATCCAAAGTTTTCATGTGACAACGCTGTTGATCCTGTTTTAATACCCCCTCCCCATGCGTCGCTACGTTAAATTAATACTTTTATGCAACAGCTTTAACATGAAACATGTAAAATTATAATCCAGGTACAATTAACTATCAAATCTGTATGGATTTTGTCCATAAGGGAAAATAATTTCATAGTTTTGTGTTTTCATAGGTAATTTATGATATTACTTTTCTTTGATTTCGTGAACAATTAATGAAATTATTGTGGAAGTATAATTGAATAAAAACTATTGTTAACATTGTTTTCATTCAAAATTCCTTAAAAGACATGAAAAACACAGTGTTTGCTATTCACTTTGTTTAGTATGAGTTCTCTGTAAAGTGAATAGTCATCTTGCCTCTGAAATTCTGACATGCAATTATTAAAATCTATATGTATTTTGTACGTTTTAATCGTGTTTTGTTATGCTTTTTTCAGATAAAATAGACAAAAAGAACGAATATTTTTTTATGTAATTATTTGAGATCCCCGGGCTACACCGGTCGGGGTAAAGAATAGAATAACCCATAACATCTAACTTATTTCTGTAGCTGTACCCTAAGGTTAGGTATTCGTTAAGGTACTCCGATCCCCCCAAGTAACCCCATCCGCAAGTGCAAATCCTATTTATTCCACTACAAGACAACTATAGTTCGGGGCCTTGTGTCGCGTCGTATCCTCTCTGGTCCAGCAACCACCTCAAACCGGTTCGCACCAGTTTGCTGACACTCTGTTTTGCTCTTGTCTTTCTTTCTCACAATGAATGAGCGTTTTTGCTATATTTTGAGCTCCGACGCGAAAGAGAGGAGACGTAGTACTACTGCCAGCGAATGTGTCTTCGGATCTTGTTTACTCTGATATATTTTTGAATCGCTATTATGCAATGTTTTAGGCACTTGGGTTGATGTCTGCGAAGGAATTTCTGATGTTTAAATTAAGAATGGTTTATCGTTGAAGAATAGTAGGGTTTTGCTTCACAGAGGGATTGAGAGAAGAATTACTTTCACAACGTAAAATACACGTGCAAGGCGACAGTTAAACGTTGCCTCTGTATTTCACTGGACTATGAGAGCAACATCTAATAATGAATCAGCCAAAGCAATGCACATACTTAAACAAGTATAAGCATAGCCGCTCTCGATTGTACGGCTACAAATATATGATAAAATATATTGACGATCTTTAGTTAAAAGTTTCCATAACTCTTCATTTATTATTTATATTATCCAATAGACAAACTTTGTTTTTGGAACTGCAAAATTATTGATACGAAAATCATCGAGAGAGACAGCTTATTTTCTGTATTTCTTTATTGATAGTTTTTATATTGGGAACGTAATTTATATTCCACTCCAAATAAAGTTTTTGTGATAAGTTAAAAGATAGAAAGGCAGAGGTACCAGTACTTTTTTTGTCGGTATAATTGGAATAATACTGCAAAGCAGTTGAAAAAAGCACGTATCTTCAACGGTATTTAATGTTTCTACCACTTCTATTTTATATTTAAGATAAGAGTTAAATATTCAAAAATTAGCAGTCATAACAAATGATTATTTTATCAATATCCATGGATTTTCACATAAGAAGTAAATAATGAGTCTGTCCTGTTTAAAAAGTGGGAAAATGAAGTAGGTGATTGGAAATATGAGTTGCCAGAAACTGTTGAGCTTTTAAGCGCGTTAAGTGGATCTGTCCGTCTGGGGTACAATGTTCAAATCGAAATTTCTCATACTTTTGATGGATTAGCAACTTGAAATTTGCTTTTTCTATTCGACTAATAGAATATAATGAAAATCATTTTATTTAATTGCATTTACGAGTATAACATTTAATCAAAACTTTTTGATTTGCATTTTATAATATTGATGAATACATTTAATCAAATATTAAATTCCTTAAAATTTGCGAGCAAAAAATATTTGCGCAATCATATTATATTTATTAAAAATCAATCGAGCGTAAACAATGCCAATTAAAGGCTTCGGAATCTGTATCTTCAAATGTGAATCGGTTTGTAGGGAGCTGTGCAAATCTTTAAAAGACTGCTTTCTTGGAATCTTACCGCATTGGATCTTTTCTCTCTTTGCTTCATCATGCACAGAAGGTTTGGAATGCGGAGAGCGACTTTCCGAATCAGAAACCATTCGGCAAATTGCCATTATCGAGTAAATATTGTTCATTGTTTGTGCTCCGTCATTGAAGGTCAGGGTTGACTTCCTGTTAGCTAATGATGTTGGAGAGGTCCTGCTAAGTATTTGGCATTAAAGCGATTGGATACCGGCCAATGTCTTTAGTGGATACTTTCAGATACCTTTGTAGAAAGTTTCTTGGTTACATGATTTGAATTTTTTTGTGACTTGAGAATAGTATCTTTTGCACTGTTTACACTGGACTTTCGAGACCCGTTTATAATTATGGGAAAAACTTGAAAAAAATATTTTGTACATGCGCCATATAAGTTTGTTCTGAAGACGTGTATGCGCAAAGAAATAATATGCTCATCTATAATGTACGATAACAGTCTGATATATTTAAATATGAGACTATTATCCGTACGATAATGTTACAAATGCCAAAAGGACACTTATTTACTTGTTCCCATGTCTAATTTACTCAACTAATCTTCAAAACATTTGGCAGAAAGATAGCTTTAAGCTCAAGGATGTAGAATATATGACATATTCCGAAATTCATCTCCAAATACTCCAAAATTATTTTTACGTTAATTTGATTTTTTTGAAAATCAATCCGCAGGATAAACACGAAAAATGCAAGGTCACGTGTAATAACAACAACAAAATCATAACATGTAATATTATTATGAATATTCTATTCGTCATTTTAGAACGCTGTCCCTCGTGATCGTCGTCGTCGCAAGTCACTGGATAGGAAAGTAGGCAACGAAGGTGCTGTTATCTCTGTTTGCATCTTCTTTTGTGAATTGCGCCTGTAATAAGTTGTGATAATTCAGAATTCCTCACTATGTATTGTTGTTTTGTTACCTAGTTGTACGTGTTATGTTTTAATAAATCACTTTATTACCAACCTTTAGATTTACAAAAACACTCTACGGAGGCTCATCCATACAGCATGCGTCTCTACTTTGTCACTGCCTCGAGCGTGTCGGAGCACGCTGTGCAATTTATATACATCAGCGCCATCTGTGGCTTAAGACCCAGTCCCCACTACAACAGTATAAATTGTTGTCTAGGGGCAACGTCTATTGAAATATCTAATCTCGGATTCAGAGTTATTTTAATAGTTACGATTTACTAACAATATTTTCCGCATACTTTATAGTTTATAATAATGAATACTTGTGAAATAACTTTTTTATGTTTTATGAAATACGAATTTGTTTGTATTCTGTTAATATTATAATACGTACCGAACTACTTTTATTCTTATCTTACAAAATAGGAATGTGCTGAAATGTTAAATCCGCCTCTGCCTTAGGACCCTTGATCGGAATTGATGGGATGTTCCCTTGGTTTCTTCCGGAGAGTAAATTTTATTGTCCTCCACGTGGTCATACGCAGTTTGTAACTTTTTAATAATATTTTTTTGCTCCAAAATAAAATAAATAAACAAATTTTTTTTTTCTTTGACCATTGGCATATGATCCTGCCAAAGATTTTGTTTTTGCTGATGACTACGACTGAACTCTTTATCTCAGTAATTGATGTCTGAATGATATAATTTATTATCTTTAATTGACAACTGCGATTCAGCTGTCACGTGTTCATGCTTACCTTGTTACAACTAACAATTATTTACTCCTGAACAATATTTTTAAAAGAAGTATACTAATAAAACAAAAGACAAATATGAACAAAACACACCAACGGTACTAAATCATAGAACGAGATATGAGAATAATTGAGCAAGAATCACGCAATTCATAGAACCAAAGACTCAGATACTCAAGAAGTTATTTAAACGGAACACTGTCCTTAACAAGATATTCTTGATTTCTTAGGGATATTTTCATGATTTTCTCAGCGTTGCCATTGATATATTTCATCATTATATTTTTTATATTACATACTATTTCATTAAACTGATGAGATTACTTGTGGCCTTTCAAAGATTTCTTTATTAAGGGGACTTTTCCTCCACCCTGCGACGATGACTTAATTTTTGGCCATAAATTAGTATTTACTGTTCTTCAAAAGAGGTTACGGGACATTGTTGTAAATTTCATTATTGAATCAACGCTTTCGAAAGTAGCTTCAGAAAACGATTCTTTTTTAGTTTGGAACAGATTCAAGTTACACGATTTGAAAGCTCTTTCAGAATATTTTTCTTTTCCTTTTCTTGTTTTCGTGCACTTCGAAGACTTGTATGTTCCTGAAATAACCAGGTGAAGAACACACGAAGCAGTTTTTTAAATTCACCGCCTATTTTTATACCAACGCCATGACTGGATGAATCATTATAACTTCAGACATCTGCACATCTTTGGGTCGTAGACCTCCACAAATATACGTACAGCGGGAATGAAACACGTACACATGAATAGCACTGAAGAGGAGAAAAATATATAATAATTTGCAGATGGAGACGCTCGATGATCTCAGTGTTTTGCTGCTTATAAATTGATTACTCTTGCTCAAAAGCCAGTGCGAAATATGTGGGTCAATGTTGGCACTGGAAAGATCGAGACATGGCCATTGTTTTTTATGCAAAAAATGCTAATAATAGACAAGCGACCTACTTTAAGTCTTCGGTATTTGGGTAGGTTCAGAATATTTACGGTTTCTAGGTATATTTTTCTGTGAGCGTGTCAGGGTGAGTGAACTCGAATAAATGTAGGATCCACAAGCAATCGCTAATTGAATTATTTTGATCAGCTCAAAAGCCTTGAACCAACTCTACCTTGGTTTTTTTAATTAGCTATCGACAATTAAGTACGATTTTATGACGCACTTTGTTTTATGATTGGTTTACATTAACTGCTCTTTCAATTGTTTTTAACGATACTAATTCTTGCTACTCTCAAGGAAATAATATTCGAAAGTATATTGTGGGGCTTTACGGCTCGTCGACATCGAGGTCATTAGAGCCCTAAAATCCCTCCAGAATATATCAAGGAGGAAAATGAAAGATACCCTAGCCCTAATAGCGTCCGGATCAAAAAGAACAAGAGGTGACCAAGGAAGGTCAGGAAAGAGAAAGGAAGGAGCTTTGCACATGTAAGTGGAAGCAATGCCAGACTCAGCTCGGGACCTCGTGTTTGCCAAACACGTACTTACGAGATGTAAGTCCCCTGGGGGACCGAAAATAATTGATCGTTCGCTTTATTGTGAGTTTAATCATTATACTACCTCGTTATGGTCGTTCCCCCCATTTCCCCAGCCTTTTATTCTACCATAACAGTCACTCATCATCATTCGCCATCATGTATTATTCATCAGCCGCGATCAAATCACTCTCTTGTGGAAAATATGTGAGGAAAACCACCTGTCATTATTGGCGGAAAACTATCTATAGTTACAAAATATTGTCATATTCACTGTCATATTGATTACGCAGAGTAAAATGAGAGAAAACGCAGCCAAATTGGGTCCCATCATGTTCTGTAATGGTAAAATGGATAGCATATATACCTACATTTAATACATAGTTAGCTTGGTTGACATTTTTTTACAATTTGGTTATATAGTTAACTAAATAGATGCATGATTACGTAATTTTGTGCATTGGGAAATTTATCAAGGCAAAGTGCATTAAAAATTGATAATAGTTATGGTTGTGGACAATGAACAAAGGATAAACAAAAATAAACAAAGGACTGTAAGCGAAGGTGTGTAATTTTGCTAAAATCATAGGACATTGAATAAATACAAAGAAACAAGTATTTCAATCGGGTCTTCTACTCAGATGGAAAAAAAGTTGCAAAATACACTTAAAAAAAGTATCTGTAACCCGTTGTTTTTGTAACCATCCATTTTAGGTAATGAAAATTGGCTTAATCATTTTTTAGTTTTAGTGGTTGAACGGTGCGGTGTTTAACAAGTAACGGGATTAAGGTTTTTTTTACAAGCTTTCATTGAACATGCTTCGTTCGTATGTATACGTATGCTGTCCTTCCGTTTCAAAATTTGTAATTGATATTTCGATCACTTCCGAGTTTCCGATCAAACTGAAACTTTACAGATGTGTGGTTTGCATGACAATAGATGTTTCTCGAATCATTTTAAGAAAATATACCATTGCGGGGGTGAAATGTATGTATTTACGTTTCAAAAACGGTAATTGATATTTCGGTCACTATCAAGTTTCCAATCGAGATGAAGTTTTACAGATTTGTGTGTTTTGCATGCCAATAGATGCTTCTCATAAGGAGGGTGAAATCTACCCCGAAAGACAGTGAAATGCGGGTATGTACGAGTGTATATCCCACTATAACACTAAAATGCCCTGGAGTAATTACAACCAAACTTGGTACACAGATGACTGACAATCTGACAATTCTGGCACCCGTAGGGACGAGGTGGGAAGGGGGTAAAGTGTAAATATATTGCAAATTTTTTTTAAAAATTTGATTTTTTTGATCAACTTATTTGATCAATTTTTTAAATCTTCAATTTAACTGAACATTATTTATTGCTTTTTAGTACAGTAATTTTTACATAATTTTTTAAAATGTCCTTTTACGTTTATTTTATTCATTAATATTTTACCACTAAAGAATCAGAGGAATCAGTGGAAATTCCCTTCTCCTCTACTAATCTAACAAGAAAAATAAATTGTCAAATTACTGCCTCCGAGTTTCAAACAAGAGATTGCAGTCACTAATGGAATTGATCCTTCTGATTTAAAAGCATCTCATGCAGGTGGTCAAAGTTGTAGAAAAGCTATAGGTGATAGCTCTGGAGGGACGCTGGAGGATTCAAATGTATCGGAAACTATCGATAGTTTTCCGCCTCTACCTGTCGCTCTTGCAATTTTTCTGCTACAATAAGTTTTGGTATCAGGATACATAAGTAGAACAGCAGATACAAATTGACCTACAAATCAATTCACACAAGAGCTGAATGGGGATAATGTAGAGCGTAACTAACGAACGGAAATAGCTTGTTCAACTTTTGGCAACTAGTTTCAAGAACAGGACTTGAAATCGTATTGTTTGAAAAATGTTGTTAAGTTGTGGTTCAATGTTTGGCATAACTAACATAAAACTATTACTTTGTATCTGGTTGTCTGATAAAACTATTATCGATGCTGTCAAGTTCTGTGCTCACTATTACAGACTACTTCACTCTTTGACACTATACTTTTAAGAAATTGTGAGCACCAAATTCATCAAGGTTGTTCATTTACAGCAAACGTAAATAAATGGACAACTGATGAATTGGGTACTGGAGGAAATGTAACGTCGTTCGTGAACAATAGTTTGACAACCCGCTCATATAACACTCCCACAGGTCTGTTTACAAACAAAACAAAAATAAACAGTTTTCCTTATCTTATATTGTTTACTGACAATGCGGAGGTGTTGTTATTTTTGATGCAGATTGGAATTATCAAGAGAACGATTTGAAGATGCTAATCATTTAAAAACCCAAACCATGTTCTTATAATCCGCTGCAATTGAATAAATGTTACTTTATCGGATAGTAGTTGTTGATGTTGTGAACTCAATATCTAAGGAGAAAGTTGCGTGTTTATTGCGTTTCATGAATTTGTTTGATAATGTTTTATGGTTTAAGAGATCTTCACAAACAGCATTTAAATATTGACCTAGGACAAGTTTAGGATAGACTGCACATCTCCCCACTACCCCTACCGAAGTTTTATGCCCGAGTTCGGTATCTCAGGCAAAGCTTAGATGCGCAACCTACAACTAACAGATGGGGAAAAGTAGTATGTGACGTATTATAGAGGTCAAGAAAACAGTAATAGTAAATTTTAATTTTTTTTCATGCAGATTGTTAGTTACAATCAAGCTAGTTATATGTAATTATACCATTACACTCCATTTTATATGATGTTTTTTTAACACAAACCTATATCGGGATGTATCGTGTACGAAATTATTTGTGTGAACATGACCATACTCAGGAGTTAAAAATATGTAAAAATGTCAGGTCGATGTGGGCAACGAAACAAGTGTATTTAATTGTTTTCGTATAATCTATCAATTTCAAATGTATATCATGAATTAAATAAATAAAAAATAGTTTTTTGATGTAATGCAATCCTTTCATACAATGGAGGAACGGGTGAAGGGGTTGTTAACCCTTCTGACCTCCGTCATCAGATGAAGTCTGAAATCTATTGAAGATTATATTCTCTGTCCTACTTGATCATGGGACTATGTGGCTCAGGACGATGGATTCCTTGGGAACATACATAGAACAGACGGAAAGAAATCAGTGTGTATCCTTCCTCTCGTCTTTCCAAGAATTACTTTGGCATCCATTCAAATCTACATCAGTGAACGAGGAAGTCACCTTGAGCACTCTATTGTGCCGTGGAGATAAGTACATTGTTCTTCTAGACGAATCATTGCCCCACCAGGGTTTAATTCAGATATTAAGTCAAAATGTTAAGTATTTGTATTGGAGTAGAAACTGAGCCTATTGAAGACATATTATTTGCATTGTTTCCATCACAAAATTTCCAAAACTTATATATAAACAATACTACTGATTGTATCAATATAATTTTCCTTAAATACAATTTAACAGGTCATCGTGTCCGTAATTTGAAACCCTACACGCAACATTCTCCTTAGATATTGAGTTCACACCATCAACAGGTACCATCCTATAGAGTAGATTTTATTCAATTGGAGCGGATTATAAGAACATGGTTTGGATTTTTAAATGATCAGTATCTTCAAATATAATCTTCATAATCCTTGATAGGGGTTCCTGTAACCAATGCGAGTTTTCCTTATAATTTTCCTAGTATCATTTACACTCTTATCATTCCTAAGAGTGATATTCACTGTAATGTAACTGGTTTCCACACGAATGAAAGAATATGTTCGCTTATAACAGGGAAGGTTCCAGACATCCACTTACGATGAATTTATTTATTTCAACGAATTGAACAGCTTTGTAACTTGTTCCTCTCAGTATTTCTTGTCTTATGTTCCTTGTTTCTTGCGTCTCATATCCGTTCTACTGTTATTAATTTTCTGAGCTTTCTACCATGATTATGTCGTACACTTATAGTTTCTTTAATACACTGTTTGTTTTTGAGAGTTCGGAAGGTTTACCTGAAAGTTTCCTCGTTTGCTCTTAAGTTTTTGGGTTAATTTAATAATAGTAATATTGTTTCCGTGATTCCACTCTAATTTCAGAGTATGAAATTTGGCTACCATAATGTCATCCCCAGCTATATATTTATTTATTTATTTATTACAACTGATACTAATGCAGATGAATAAATATTCAGGAAGAAATCTGTTAGATAAGGTAAATGAGAAAATCACATTTCAATATTGTTAGGTAACATTGCTTATGTGAAAGAGCAATCGCATATGAGTGAATTTATTAGCGCGCATTAAGCATGAGAAAGAACTCACAGAAAAAAAGAAAGACTGTTCTCTGCGCGTTGATGTAGCTACCATGTGTACTTAATTGAAATCGTCTCAAATCTTTTCGTGTGATACATGGTTTAGCGGAATTTATATTCGACGTTCAACCTCTTCCGTACACTAGCTGATTTTGTGTGATTTAATATTTTTACAGAAACTGGTGTGCTTTTACAAATTAAGAAACTGGGACTGAGAGAACAATATTGTTATTTCAACTTTTTACACTCGCACGCCATTAACCTTAATCATGCGTAATGCACACTAATAAATCCACACATATACTTTTGCTCTTTCACGTACGCATTACTTCATGTTACTTCACAATACTGAAATAATATTTCCTTATCTTAAAGGTTATTGGCTAATTATTTGTTTATCTTTTCAGTTTCAGTTGCAATAAAACAATACCTAGAAATGTACGTCGTAGCAGCTGAATACGGTACTTGAAATTATAGCTCAACCAAAGCTACATTATTATAATTAAATTGAAAGAAACTTAAGTGCAAACGACGAAGGATTGACGAAATTTCGGTCAATTTTATTTTTATGTAAAAACGCTATTTTCTGAGGCGGGTTTATTAGCAAGAAAATTGTCACACGTTTCCGATAATGTTTTAATTCGTATTTTCTAAAATAACCCGCAAAATTAGTGTTAACTCATAATTTTTCGTAGCAAGCGCAACTGTATACTTCCTGCTGGAGTCATCTATTTCCGACAGCTCGAGGCGTCGTAATGCAAGCTTCAAATAACCGCTGAGTCAAAAATATTTCTCTGTAAGTGGTGAGACTTAAAAATAAAGTACTGGGATTAGTATATTTCATAATTCTGCTTATCGTTATCACTTCACATGCATTCACCCTCGTTCATTTGTACTAACTCACGGATCGAATACACGGTACAATGTGTAATGGAACTTGCCGAAGACATGAGATAAACGTTTATATCTTATCTTCAAAGGCACTATTAAGTAAAAGATTGTACCTCGAGAATTATCTGGTCGTTTCCGTTGACCCGCTTTATAAAGCACATTTTCTTAGAGGTGTCCTTGTGTAAAATATTTTTGTCAATAAGTAATTAATGCAAAATTGTCTATTAGCGCTCGTATGAACGCAGCTTGTTTGCAAGTTTTAGAGTTTAGTTAATGTGCATGATCATTAACATACAGTACATACTTACAAAAAATTAAATAAAATGATGAATAAAACAAAGTGTTAGGAACATGCTGAAGTAATTGTAACAAACAAATTAATACACAAACTAACAAAATGTGAAATAAATATATTATTGTACATGTTAGAGTTTTAATGTGTGCTTGGCCATGGCTTGATCTTTTATTATTAATATTTGTATTATCATTATCTATGTATTTAGTGCTCTTTGACGACTTCATCTCAAGTTCTTTTGAACATGATGCGTATAACTTCGCATGCGATAGGAAGGAATATAAGTATACTATTTCTTCCAGAAATTCAAAGTAGAAATATTGTCTTCGGATTGAATAACAAATGACCAGATATGCCAGTGAGTTCAAAGTTTTCATAATTCATTTTTCTGTTCTTGATGCTTTTATTTTCACACCTTCCAAAAATCGGCACACACTTGAATGTCTATAATTGGAGACATGCAAGTATAGTTTTAAATTATTGATTTCAGAACGCTTTATTTGCATACTGCGCTGAAAATAAATTCTTGAATTATTTCGAATATTGAAGAAGTAAAATTAGAAATTTCCTCAATAATATTAATTTATAAGTAGAAAAAATGTATTTTACAAAATATATTAAATCCGCCACTGTCCTTCGGTTCTCGATCGAATTGAGAGGATGGTCCTTTGCTTGTTTCCGTAGAAAACGTAGTTTCTTATCCCCCCCCCCGTGGTCATACAAATTTTGCAACTGCTTTTTGACAAAGTTTATTTATAGATAAAAAAGAAGTGTATCACGTACATTAAACCTAATTGTGCTAGAATAATCGTTATTGCAAACATACCTACATGTCACCGCTTATTATGCAAGTTTTCCGTTGTATGCTTATTCTACAGGGTTGTCCATTGTATTCATTCCTCAGGGCCGTCAAAGATTTTCAGTGAAATATTGCAAAAGGACGTTATGGATTACAAAGCATTAGTTAAATAAAACACTTCGTCTCTTGTTTATTAAATCAAAGTTGAAATTCACAACGTTTCGACCACCTACATGATCCCCAGTACAGTGACGAGGTGTTTTTTATTTAATTAATATATTTTCACGAATTATTTATAATAAAGAGCATTAGGTTGTAAAGAAAAAGTATTTCCGAGCTTTGGTGCTTGTATTAACTTAGGGAGAAAAAGGAGTTACTTTGCTCCATTCCGAAGAGGTTAACCATGATCTAAAGTTGAATAATTGTCCTTGAAATTTACTTGCCTTTTCTGGACTATTGATTGGACTGGAAAGCGTGTTATAAAGTATTTCGTATGCTATTTATCTGTGATATGGACTAATGTTTCGAGACAACGAGGATCGACGTGCCTTTGTCTCCCCCAAAAACTAAAACAAACACCGGCCTTAGTTCTACTAACATAATTTGCGCAAGAACGCCGTAAAACGCGTTCGCGTGATATAATTTTTGCCCATTTTGTGAAATCAGTACGAGATTTATTCATATAAATGATAAGTGTGATGCCATCAAATTAAAAATTAAAATGGAAGGATACTAGCAATAATGATAGTGGTGCTACGTCACTCTAAGGTTATCATATTCTGTGCAGAGGGCAGACCCATCTATCGGTTGAACACAGCACTTTGTCGACCTCCATCGCTGACGCAGTCGGACTTTAATCAGAGATTCCCGCTCGGAGGAGAGCAGGAAAGTGCTAATATAGGCTAGGCGATGGGCCGAAAAAAGCGAATTTTCTTTGAGAAGGTAGGGTTTTAGAGAATCGTGTAAAATTCGAAAATCTAAGACCCTCTTATGGTTTTTGGCGCCGGTGGGCAGAACTTAAATTAGCATACGTATTTCCTTGTACATATGAAATAGAAGTTATAATAATTATAAACTAAATAAATGAAAATCATTGTTTCGAAATCATTTTGAAACGTTAGTCCAAGTAATAGAAATCTGTATTATACAATAGTCTCGACCAGACAATTATAAACAATTTTACCAAGTTTCTTACGTAGTTTCATCGAATGGTACGGATTGGAATACCAGACAAATATCCAAACATTTAACTTTGTACAGTAGATTTCTGCGTAGCTTATTGTCGAATTCCTAAATATAGCACGTGTAGAAGAGAGAACCCGAAACATTCTTTCATTGTACTATTTGTACCTCTACGAAAACAATTATAGCACTAGACAATATATGTGAATTCGTGCATGTACAGTTAGCCTCTTACAAAAAAAGTAAATGTTGCATTGAAGGATCTAGCTTCTGTTTGAACAAACAATTGTCGCCCATCTACAAGAGTTTAAAATTTCATAATTTTGGGAATTTACTGTGGGGAAGCAATAAACTAGACGTCTATTTCATCACAAATCATGTTTTGTATTCATGTCTATGGTGAAAGTACGTACCCTCATTTCACTCCCTTATAGAGGTAGATTATCGTAAACTGGTACAAGAATCATTTAGTCATACAAACCACGTATATCTGTAAAATTTCTACTTGATTGGTAACCTGGAAAGGACCGAATTACTAATTACCATTTTTGAAGCGGAAGGGCAACATATGCGAACGAAGCTGGTTGAATTAAAACTATGTAGCAAAAATGAATCAATTCTACACTTCATCAATGTGCAGGGACTTAACAACACGGAGCCCAGAAACCGTGCTGCGCTGCCTGCATCGACTGCGTCTCAATGTGCACTCCGGATAAGTTGGTTCGGTCATCTACAAAGAATGTCGGTGCGAAGTTTGGAAATTTTGGGTTTTTAAAGCAAAAGCTAGACCAAAAACCAGTTATGACGTAAATAATTTTGGGAAGAAGATGAAAATTGATTAAAAAAGGTGTGTGGGACAGGAAGGAGTGGAAGAAAAATGTTGAGATGGCCAAAACTCTAGAGAATTCTAGAATTCTTCTGGAGAATTCTAGAGTCTATAAAAGTATTTTCATAATAATAATATCATATTGCATTTCATTAAAGAGTGAATGTGAGAACAGGTGAGGGACTCATCTCTTTCTCCCTCTCTCTTTCTCAAGAAGATGACGTAGCGATTTTTTTATTTCCAGGTTCAATTTTTTATTAACTTTAAAGCGCTTCTTAAAAAAAGTCGCGGCGCGCAGGGAAACTACGAAGAGTTTAGAGCTTCGAAGTTCGGTATACGTGTTCTCCAGGGAAAGCCTAACTACACCACCAAGTCATTTTTTTGAAATTCGATTTATTAAATTTTTATTGGACTTTAGATATATTTTGATAATCTCGGATAGCGGGAAGAATTTAAGATCCAGGCGTGTTCTGCAGGATTGGTCGCTGAGGACCTGCGAACGAAATCCGAAATAGATTTTTGTTCACTTAATTTTTCAAGAGGTTTTTTTTTAGTTTCAGGTGTATAACGAAGAGACTGACAGACTTAGAGTCTCTAATTTTGGAACATCATTCTTCAGAGTAAGTCTGTGAACTATGGAGTGTTTTACTCTTAGTTCATTCTAGATTTTTCTTACGTTCAACTATGGCGATTTAGAATGAATAGATGTACAAAACCCCATTCTTTCACGCCACCAAAATAGCTGATATAGTATGTTCTATCTAATCTAACCTTCTACACAGAAAGTCAAAAACCTGTGTGTGAAAAAAAAAATTGTTTCCCTTGGGGTATTTAATTCGTATGTTCTGGAATGATTTAAATTATTTTAAGTGATAAATATTAGAATGCCATAAATTTAATACCAGTTGTTTTTTAAGTATAACTATCATAAAAATATTATACAAAATGTATATAAAATAGAAAATGTTGAATATAATATTTCCATATCAGATTTGTTTAACGTTTTTTACGGAGGATTCATTCAGGTTTGCCGGGAATCTGGAACCGAACGTCTCCTCAGGGGGTCGGATAACCTCAGACCTATCGATTGACGTCATGTCGAACGTCATACGTCCTTTGCCCTGATTACATTCATGTGACCGTAGTGAATCCAATTAATGTTTCCAAGTGAAATCTGCCAATTTAGACAGAAACATTTTGAGAAAAGTTATCTCCGATAAAGCAAACATACTAACCACTGTATATTGTATCAGAAATACTGTTATCAGAATTCGTTGAAAGGTCTCTCTATAATTCGTAATTAACGAAGAAATTGATAATTATAAGTTATTCGAAGTAAATAAATAATTAAAAAGAACTCCAATTAAACTAATCTTATGTTCTTAAAGTATAAAAATACTTTTTACAAGATTTCCATAAATAATTAGTCTGAATATTAACTTGATAAGTTGATTGAAAATTTGAATACATTTTTATCTATAATATTAGATGATAAATTTTTTTGACCTTTTTTAGAGAAAAACTTTACTGCTACTTTTATCTTTAATAATGTGCTGTTAAACAAAATTATGTATAGGCTCTATTTAAAAAGAGCTTTCATAAACAAAATCCCCTGTGAACCTACAACTCTATTGATAAAATAAAATAGCAAATCTTAAAAAATAGGAGAAACTAAAAGATATAGGAGTATAAGGAAAATTGAAAATATATAATGAATTAAATGTATAAAAGTTTTAGGGAAATAACTATGGGCAGATAGTAGTGGTTTCAATGAGATTTCAGTATATAGGTATTTGTAATAAAAACCTTTATTGCAAAATCTTTCAACATACAGAAAAATATAATTATTTTTGATAATAAGTTAACTTGGTATAAACAAGTATAGCGCAATGTTTATAAATCTAGGAAAAGCATTAATATAATTCTTAGAATTTGTCAAGAAATAATGAAACATTACAATTTGATTGTAATTAGTTGTAGTAGTATAACACCTATTGAATGTTGTCAACACTTAAGTGTTAGTGTACAAATAAATTATTTCAGTTGTAATGAAGAAATTTCTATTGTCTTTTTTATTATTATTTCAGTGTTATAATTAAATTTATTTTCGATTATCTGAAATGTACTTAAGTATTGTTGAGTAATATTAATGATAATATAAAAGATATTTTAAATCTAGACAAATTTGAAAATGAGAATTATGTAATTGCTTCACTACATTGTTTTGTTGCACATGAAGTAAACATTAAGAGTGATTTACATTTCACTAAATTTTAAAAGTCTACGTACAATGTTGTTAGTATTGTAACATTTTTTGTTGTGTAACAAATTATGTTCTAAAAGTCTTTTCTTCATTTAAATAAAAATGAGTTTTGGAAAATAAAGATACTTGTAAGTACAAAAAAAAGTCACTCAAAAGATTTGTTTTAGATTAATTTGCTTAAATGTTTCCAAAGTACACAACATTTATTAAAATGATTGAAAGTGATTGTCTGGTATTATTGTTTCTAAGTTATTAAAATTAAATGTAAACCCTCACATAATTTTCAATTGAATTTTGAATCATAATAAGATTGTATTAAGCAGTAAGAATCATAGTAATTATGAATTTTTATTTCACAGTAAGCTCGAATGGTGTACCAAAACGACAGGTTGTTCTGGAATCAATTGCACCAATAGCACAATAAATGGAAATTGTTTAAGTTTCCAGCTGATTATGCACCACCTTCCAAATGGTGCACTAAAATGCGATGAGATCACTGGGAAACGTCAAGTGCCTCATATATGAAGTACATAGAAAGTATTGTAATCCTGAAAATATTCGAAAGCGAGATCTTGACTGAAATATCCCTTTCGGCGATCCCTGATTCTGAAAAGAGGCATAACGTCCGTCCGTCTGTGCACAGCGATTCTGAGTAAATGGATGAATTAATTTAACTCGCCTTTCGTATTTACCTTAGAATTTACTTGTTGTCGATGCACGCGCGCTAATTTTTTTTTTAACAGAAGAAATGATAATGATAAAATACATAGGAGGACAGCAAACGCACTGAAGATACGAAAATACATGAATTTCTGTCTACAACGAAATTACATTCGACTCACTTGTACGATATTTATTACTGAGATGTTGCTATATGTTTTGAAATAATATTCTTAATATTTATTTTACTTTCGAATTTCAAATAAAAGACAGTAATAATTTATCCGGGGACTTTGAGTCCGACAAAGAAAATAGTTTTCGTTTCTTATTTTCTCCTCTATGTGGTACGTAATTCTTTTTATTCGCATCCTCTGTTTACATATTCGTTATTCACAGTCCTACACGGATGCTGATAAATATGTACACAAGACATGAGCACATGGCGCGTAGTTTGTGTCGAATCCAGGGTGTCCAAGGAATATAGTGAAGTAGATATGACATGTGTTAACGTGTTGATATAGTACGTGATTTTATTCTCAGTAACACATTTACACAAGATGAGACTGAAAATATCTTTATTCAAAGTAGAAGAAAACAAGGTTCGATGCTAACAACACTTCAAGCGAGGTATGAGCGTTGCGCAAAATACTTAAAAATAATAATAAAATAACTTTCTATAAGTATACAGATAAGAAATATTATAACTAGAAGTTAATGCCTACTATTTTGTAAAATAAGTGTTTTTATTTGATTTATTGCTATTAAATATAAACATTTTTTATCATTATTAATTTTCCATTTTTGCCAATCGTACTTACGAAGTCAAGATGAAGCATCTGCGGTATTCAATTCCTCTCTCAAGACTTGACAATGAAGCACATGGACGATCGGACATCGTGGGGATACTGTCAAAAATTACTCATGTGTTGAGAACTTGGATCGAATCCATCGTCCTCGCACCATATCTTTAAAGAACTCTATGTTATTTCAAAATCTTATTGAAGCATATGACTCTGCTCCGAAGAACGTCAGACGTTTCGACACGGGCGTGGAGAGTACTACGCTCCGTATATCAGAGAATTCGAAGAGGGAAATACTCGTAAGAAATGTAATGATGCAATTGGCCAAGAAAACGATACACTGTTACGAAGTCAATAATGAAGTAATATTATACCAAATGTGTATCAGAGAGTGACTAAAGCTGTATGGTACTACGTCATTCATACTCAAGATTGGTGCATCCCAAAAAAACGTTCTTTGTACAAGAGGAATCATCTCACTTTGACGCAAGTTTTCATCTACTATATGGCATCAAGAGGATTCCACTCTCTATGAGAGTATTTTCACCTCGTGTGAGAAGATTCCTCTCGTGAAGAAAATTTGTTCGGCAAAAATAAGGAATTGGCGTGACTTGATCCGGAGTGCTTTCCCCTCCGTACGCTGCTCAGTGCGCCACAGGGTTGCACGAGAAAGGAGTGAAAGGGTAAGCAAATGTGGCTGAATTTAAACATTTATCTCATTTAGTGCGCAGAATAAAAGTGCCGCACATTTTATG
The DNA here is from genome assembly GCA_002313205.1 of Laupala kohalensis. Classification (NCBI taxonomy): domain Eukaryota; kingdom Metazoa; phylum Arthropoda; class Insecta; order Orthoptera; family Trigonidiidae; genus Laupala; species Laupala kohalensis. The sequence goes on along the minus strand of NNCF01127440.1, from coordinate 446,173 downwards.
AGGTTTGCTATGAGCATCTAGAAAGCTTGAGATACAGAGTCGTCCGAACTGTGATTAACACTTAACAGGTATTAAGTTATGAAGCCATTCATGTGCACTAATCTTTTAATCAATATTAAGGGCACATTATTCTTTTGCAATCTTCAAAAATTGGCCTAAACTCGTAACTTCGTTGTTATTTGTAAATATACGTGGCCTCTATTGTTATTGGTAAATATATTTGTAAATAAATTGGGCCTACGCTTCAACGGTGTTTCGCTATCTTGTTTGAAATGTCCGTCTGGCCATCACGACTAAAAAAAGGAAGGGAGCAATCTACCCGCAGACGACTCTCACTCGCTATAATCATGTGATTTTTTAAATTTGACATGTTATAGTGAATTTAATTACACGATTTTATCGAGTCTATGTATATTACCGTGTCTTCTAAGATGAGAAGAAAATTGTCTCATTTCGAGATGTAATTTTCAAGTTCGTTATAAGAAAATTAATCATACTCTGAGTTAAAATTGTGAGATGATGGGATGAAAGGAAATTATAGAGGATAGCTAGAGGATTTTATTTTCAGTGTGGCTTTGAGGTATGTTGGAAGATAGTCAAAGTCCTCTTGACGTCACTGGATGTAGCAATAGAAAATCCCTATTATAATAATAGAACAAAATGACTATTCAATTACTATACCTCCCCCCAGGGGACTTATATCTAGTAAGTACGTGTTTGGCGAACACGGGGCCCCAAGCTGAGTCTGGCATTACTTCCACTTACTTGTGCCATGCTCCTTCCTTTCTCTTTCCTGACCTCCCTTGGTCACCTCTTGTTCTTTTCGATCCCGACGCCATTAGGGCTAGGGTATCTTTAATCTTCCTACCTCGCCCCAGGGGACTAACATCTAGTAAGAACGTATTTGGCGAACACGGGGCCCCGAGCTGAGTCTGGCATTACTTCCACTTACTTGTGCCATGCTCCTTCCTTTCTCTTTCCTGACCTCCCTTGGTCACCTCTTGTTCTTTTCGATCCCGACGCCATTAGGGCTAGGGTATCTTTAATCTTCCTACCTCGCCCCAGGGGACTAACATCTAGTAAGAACGTATTTGGCGAACACGGGGCCCCGAGCTGAGTCTGGCATTACTTCCACTTACTTGTGCCATGCTCCTTCCTTTCTCTTT